>VZRV01002982.1:185626-503905 GCA_013398115.1 Falcunculus frontatus
AGCCCGCGCCGGGTGCGGCAGCGCGGGGAGCGGGCGGGCAACTTCGCGCGGCCGCTGCCCGCCCGGAGCGGACCGGAGCCGCCCTGCCCGGTGCCGCCGCGGCTCTGCTGCAGTGCCGGGGGCCCGGGGCTGCCCTGCTGCTCCCCTGCCCCTCCCAGCGCTCGGGGTGAAGCGCAGAGGCGCGGGAGGCTCGTAGCTCGGTTTAACTGGAACGCGATTTAACCCAACTCCCTAGTTCTGTATGTCACAAGCTAAAAAGACAATTCCTCGCATTTCTGTAGCAGATGTGGGGGCTGGAGGTCTGACAAGATGTACAGTGGGTGGTTTTCTGTGTGTATGTCAGGATTATGGTTTCCGCATCGTGGCATAACACTCTTAGAAACTTTAACTTAAGGAAGCTTTCTCATAAGGAAGCTGAGCTCCAGATGCACAAAAACGTGCAAAGATTGAGTATATGTCTCTGGATGCAAGGGAAAGCCAAATTGCAGTCTAAAGTAGAAGCTTATTATATTTATTTTTACATCATCAAGTTGAATTTGCTCGGTATGAGGAGAAATTTGGAGAGTTAAAAGAGAAGCTGATAAACGTTTGCAGTACTGGGAAGGTTTGCTGTTAGATCAGCCAGTCGTCACAGCACAGTATTCGTGGCTTCATTATTCTCTGAAATAAATCAGTCCGTTTGGCATAGGGCAGCCTAATGACACCCTATTCTTAAGTATTTTTCTATAATTTGGTGAGCCTGAAGTAACGCTCAGAGTACAACTTCCTGACAAATCCTTGGATATGCTGAAGGCCTGGAGAAAACAAGTAAAACTAAGTAAAAAAATACTCAATGGGGGAAAAGGACGTGCTATCACAATAAATGAATAAGGAATGTTCCGTCATTCAGTTCGCTTGTATGCAAAGCTATTTGCAGCCGTTCTGGCTTTTCACTACTTAAAATATTCAAATTGGAGTGATTCATGCAATGTTTGATAAGGATTCTTTAAAAGTAGGCAAATTTAATTGTTTGGTGCATATAGGCAGATTTAATTACTTTGTTCATATAAGCAGTCATTTTTGTGACAGACACCTGTGATTTTCTGCAATTTTCATTTATTAAAGGGTCTATCACATATTTGTATATCAGGTCATGATTCCAAAGCCGTCTGTTTGAATCCGTGCTCACTTTGGATACGAAACTACTTGAAATGCATATTGAGACTTTAACCTCCTCTACTCGGATAACAGCTTTTCAGATTTCTTTCAGAAGCTACCTGCTTTTTTTTTCCCATCAGCCTCGGGCAAAATGAGTACCTGGCATCTGTTTGGGAGTGATTTTAAAACATGGTGTGCTCAGTAAAAATTTATCACCTCTACCTAAAGTTGAAAAAAAAAACCCCTAAAATGTGTGTATATTTCTACCTGTTTTGCTTGAACTGTTATTATACAACAGCCTTCTGGTATTGTTGTGAACCTGCTCGATTACACAGAGCAGCAGTCCCTAACCTTCGCCAGCCACGGTGCAACAGCAGTGAGCAATTATGCTGCAGGCAGCATCTTCCCATTGGCCTCAATCTGAACATTTTTATTTTTTGCAGCTGCAGCCAGTCTCAGAGGGTCTAGCAGGCAACATGTTACCCATAAGCCCCAACTTGGAAAATACTTCTGTGAGGTGGTAATGTCAGGAATTTGTTAATTTACCTAGTCTCATATTTCTTTGATTAAAATATATATATTATCCTAGTAAACTGGCTGTCCATGTGGGTTGTTTAGCTGGTCCTTCATTGTGGTGCTGTGGGCTGTAAGAAGACAGTGCACATGACTTCCAAAATGAAGCAATACGAGTCACAGAAAAAGGGCAGTAGGTACACTGACCAAACCCAGCTTGCTTCATGTGGTGAGTTTCATTGACTTAACAAAGGCAAAATGTCCTTAAAAAGCCCTGACAGCTGATCCATTCCCTTTCCAGCCACTAGTGGCCTAAACACAGGGATGTGAAGAAAAGCGGTGCTGAAGGACAGCATCTCCTTATCAGAACGGGACAAAAGATGAAGCTGTCCTTGTTCCAGCTTCCTGCCCCCCGAGGTGTGAAAGTGATGGGCTTTAGCCAAACTGAGTAACTTGCTCTTAGGCCACCCAAAAGTGAAAATGTGTACAACATTAGAGTGGAGAAAAGTGCGTGATTAGGTACATGCCTGGGTATTGTACAGGAATTAGTGCAGGGGCAATGCTTTCAAAAGTGTTTCTGAAATAAAGTTGCCGTTTGCCTAAACCCAGCGACATGGTGGATACAGACAATTGTGCAGCACGTTGAGCTGAAGCCATTCATGGATGTCGGCTCTGTCCGCCATCAGGAGTTGTTAGAAAAACCAACCCCTGACTGAGAGAGGGAGAGAGCTGAGCCTGAGCCAGCGTTTGTCTCCAAGCTCAGCCTCCTGGCACCCCTCAGTCCCAGCAGTGGGCAGCCAGATCCCTGGAGATCCACTCCTCTCCTGCCGGACATCTGATGCTCTCGGCTCCGTGGCTCCCTGCCGTCTGAGTGTTTGCCCTGTGACTCAGGCCAGGAGGGACTGGATGCTTGTGGTGTGCGCCACATCTTCATTTTTCATGCAGTTTTCCCCTGTTGTGGGGAGTGCTGCACGTGCTTCGAGCGTGAGTTTAAGGGCTAATGAGATCTGGGTTTAATGCTCTGGTCCACTGGATTTAAAGGGTGACAAGAGTGAGTCAGATTTTAAAGCTTTTCAGAAAACTAAAAATGCAAATTAGGCATTTAGTGAAAAATCTTCAATTAGTTCAATAAGAGTTATATGTCAGAGTAACCTTGAAAATCCCAATAGGCGTCCTTAAGCATTTAGATACCTTAATAAGCTGACTCGTTTTCTGTTCCATTGTAAAATGTCAATATTTCTGTACCATAGAAAGGCTTTATGAGGGTAAATTGCAAAGTCTGAATACACAGAGTATGTAATACATTCATAATGGAGAGTCAGATGGACCTCTCAGAGGCTTTCAGGTGAAAACCATGTTTGTCATGTGGGAATTTGAAAACAATCACTCAAGATCATGGAATATCACCCCATGACACCAGATAAAGCAAATATTGTAGAGGAGGAATGGACATTGCTTGAGCAGAAGAATTCCTTCAATGTGTAAAAAAATAAAAAAATAAAAAAACCCAAAATGACAACAACAAAATCATGAAAGCAGAAAATCTTAATGCAGAGACTGACCATTGAAAGAGGAATTAAGACAAAAAAGCTGTTTATGAAGATAACAGTTATAAAAAAAGTCCAGGCCATTAATCATAGTGAATTTTCATTAATTTTTGTAGTAGAAAAATGAATAGAAATAAAAAGTAAAGTTTTCTGTTGCTTTGGATTGCACATCTTGAGGATGAGCCAGCAAGGTCTTAAAATATTCTTAATTACGTAGTTTAAAATTGAGTAATAGGTGCTAAAACAGAATACATGATGAGTACTGGGGGCATAGTGATGGCCATTAGGCATAAAGTATTCTACAGGCCATAGGGACAAGATCAATATTGTACAGTGACAGAAAGCCAGATTTTTGACAGTTGACAGTCAAGAAATTAAAAAATTTGGGAGTGGAAATGGGATGGATATTGAAGACAAAATGTATGAGAGGCTGCAGTTATGGTCTTGCAGTGGAATTTGAGGATCTTATGAATCAGTACTTTATTTTTTGATGTATACTTTCAACTTCACGACAGAGAAAATCCCAAAGTAACAAAAAGCCAAAGAAGCATAAATGTGGCTTCCCAGCCCAGTGGTGGAATGCAAGAGCCAAGGTTTTCTGTGGAGAGTGTTGTTCCAATAGACTGGTCATTCCCTAGAAAGCTAATGCTTGCAATTAAATCGTACCTCAGAAAGTTTTTCCTTTAATTCAGAACTGAGTTTAAAAACAAAACTTGTCTTCGGAAAGTAGTTTGACTCCTTAAAAAGGTATTTTAAAATTTTTATACCCCAAATTACTTCCTGATTTATTCCCACCTCATCTCCCAAATCTTCCAGGAGCATATCAAGCTGAAGGTTTTCATCAAGATGCTGAGTACGTCTAGATTTATCTAGATAAATGCAAAAAGCCATTTACAAGTCCTAAAGACATGAAAAACATTTGAGTGGGTGAAATAACTTCTAGTATGTTTTTTATTTTTATTGTACTCACTGTGAGCCATTTCCATATTTTTGATTTTCTTTTCCTGATAGTATTCAATGTGTCCTGCTAGTGCAAGACTTTGTAGGATAGAGGACAAGTGTGAATCACATTCCCTGTCTTGAGGTCAAATGAATGAACACGTGTGGGACCCAAGTTCCTTTAGGTTTCAAGAACCAAAGTGCTCTTTCAAGAGTTTAAAAAAATACAGTGATGTTACGTATTTTAGACTCAAAATAGGTATTCTTTTTCTGTTTTTAAAGGTCAGGAACAAGTTTGAAGAAGGTAAAAACAATTACTTCCTGTTGCTTGAATTCTAAAATGCTCTGCTAGTTAAATTCCCCCTAAACAAAGAAGCTCTCCGAGATTCTCCTGTCATACTGGAGGAGTTTAATATTGGTTTTTTTCCTTGGAAATCTGTTTTAAACAGATAGCTAAACTTTGAAATAAATTGTTGAAAAGAGCAAATCATGTTCGGAGCAAAGGGACTACATGTGTGCTTAATAATGGCTTGAAACTATAATTAAGGTAAATAAATGTAAATAAAAATGAAAATTTTAATTTACTGTAACCGCATATAACTTTTTCCTAGAATGTAGTTTTGTTCTTTTTAAGGGTAACCTAAAGATCTTTAGGTGTTTAAGTTATGATTTACTCTGCAGAACCAGAGAAAAGGAAGACTACAAAGATTTTCCTTTCGATGAAACCGAGCTTTGATCAGGCTGGAACACAGTCATGTTAAATACTCTTCAGATATGAAAGAGCCCTGCACTACTGAGATCAGTTTCTATTTTTCAGAGGTGCAAAGCAACTGCAGTGTAGCAGCACTTTAACTTGAGAAGCCAAACATGAGTTGGTTTTCTGGAGTCCCTGTGAGCAAACCTCCCTCCAGTGCTGTCCCATGGCTGCTCCTGGACACTGAGGGGATGAGAAAGGTTTCAGTCTGTGAGAAAAAGGAGAGAGGAAGGTGCCTTCTAGCCCTTCTTGGCCTCTGCATCCAGATTCCGTACAGGTGTGGAAAGTAGGAATGTTCTGGGGCTTCCATGTCCATTTTGGTTTTAGTCCTCATTTATATGGAGATTTTACCAAATGTTTGTTGTTTACAGTCTGCCCTTAGACACTGAAACTATAACAATGTGTGACACTGTGTTAAAGAGACTGATGCCAACTACACCCCTTTGTATTTAACATAAAAAATGTGTTTACTCATACACTATACATATATATATATATAAAATGCTTATTTCCTGAAGCCATTGAAAGCCCATTTGTGAAGTAATACTACAAGTTAGAATAACCTGCTAACTGAATCAGAAATCAGTTCTCTCCGCAGCCATCACACAGTTTATGCAAGTGTTTTCCAAGCGTGCAGTGAACATTAAGGAAAACGGGTTATTTTCAACTGCGAGTAACAAAAATATCTATCATTGAAAACAACCTGAAGAGTAATGACCTTGGAAAATCAGGATGCCTGATAGCATAAAGTCTGTCTTACACCTGAATTCCCATCTTAAGTGCCAGCTTTGCTGATGAAGAGCAGTAGGCTAAATTTAGCCCTTGTACATACAAACTGGTTTTGCCACTACATCTTGATCACTGCATTTGTCATAGCTCTTGTTTCAATGGGATTTGCACATTCCTCATAGATGGGGGAAGATGGGAAAGAATTTTTTAAAATGCTTTCCTTAGAATTACCCATAATCTTTATGCAGGCCACAGTTTGCATTTGGCACACAATTGCTTAAGCAGAGGTGTTACTGTAACAGATTTATTGGTTATTAATTCCTAATAACCCACGAATTTGTGTTACAATAATGATATTTTTAGAATTTTATTATGGTAGAATACTGAATTGTTATGTATTTGTGTGAACCACGCATTTAGTGACCCATCTCCAAATGATCAGCTACATGTTCCCCAAGATAGCCTTCTGGAAAATTCCTTTCCAAACTAATTTGTGTGAGTTTAATTACACTGACAATTCAGGGACATAGAAATTTAAGTCCAAAATTATTGCTGTCATAACAGCAGATCTGGTTAAACTCAGTCTCAAGGCTGTGCAGCTCTGTACCAACTTTGGTGTGTAGTACATAGAGGCTAAGCATAAAATGTAATTTATGTATTTTTGTTTAAAACCACATTTCTAGGGCTTAGCTCTTCCCCTGCTGAAAATAATGATCATTGTTGATGTAGTGCAAAGCTGTACTTAAGAACATTGCACTGTACATCTTTTGCTATATTTTGTCATTCATTTAAGCTCTTCTGTGGCTTTATTTAGACCAAAGAGATAAAGAGAGATTATTTTGACGTAAAGCTTTATGTCCCTTTCATATTGCTAACAAAATTTTAGTTCAAGGGATAAGAATTCAGAATAATTAATTACAGATGGAAGGAATGCTGTCAGTTGCAACTGCAGTTCCTGAAGTTCATTTTACAAGATCAGTCTTTTTTGCATGCTTATTGTACTGTTAAGTAGAAAGTGCTTGATCCATTTATTTGGAGAATGCAGAAAGAAAGTGTTGTGTCTGACAGGTGGTGGTTTGCACATTTGTTACAATTGCTACTGTAGTCACACTGGGTATTATGTGGTTTAAGCTGCCCAAGACATTCAGCTGCCTCTCTTTTTTTTGGATTTAGGCATTCATTAGCCAAGTGAGATCAGTTTGGCTTCCTTTGGCAGACGTGTACACTGCAGGATTTGATCCTGTATACCTCCCAAGGTTAGCTGGAATTCAGAAATACAGTAGGTGCAGTCAAAACTGGCATGTGTCTGTATGTTTTAAGCCAATTTACAGTTGATGTGTGTCTACCAAAGATAAATGTTGGAAGAGCCTATAATCTGTCAGAAAAAGCTTTCAGATTATTGCTGTAAATCCACCATACTAACAACAACAACAACAAAAAAAGTCAGGCACTAATGATTTTGGAGTTAAAACTTTCAAAGGGTGTTTAAAAAGAGAAGAATGAGGATTTGAAATAGGATAATTCCTGCCAGGATACTTTCTCACTTTTCTTTTTTTTCCTGTTGAGTTTCACATGCACACAAAAAGAAAGCCTTGCTGACTTCCTTTGGAAATACATTTCTTCTGTTCATTACATTTCCATCAAGGAGTTTATTTAGAATATCCTAATTCTATCTTACAGTCTGTGAAACTGCCTAAATACTTCCTTTCCCCCTGTGATGGACCTTTCCTGTCTGTCTACAAAACACTAAATATTTGTCTTTGTAAATTTCTTCTGGTAAACCAGTCTTCATCATTCCCACCCAGGTTACTTTGTGCCTGGTCTCTCCATTCCTTTCCTAAATTATATGTGTATATACACCAGTGTTCCAAGTGTTTGCCCATCGAAGTGTTCCCACTCCATTTCTCAAGCAGCATCTTATTTTATTTACTGCCCCATTTCTAACCTCTTTAATTCATCTCCGCTTTAGTTCTCTGACTTCAACAATATAGTTTGTTTTTTCTCACATTTAGTGTGATTCCGGAATGCAGTAAGTTTCAGTAGCTGTGTAATCAATCAGTACATAAAGTTTGACCCATCTTACACACTTCTTGTCTCACTGGGCATCTCTCTGCAGCTATACAAAATTCCTTTAGAGTTACCTTCTAAAACTTTCTGCTTCTTTTGTTGTTTGCAAGAGGTTCATGGCTCTGGAGTTCATGGTTTCACCAATACATATTAAGACATTCCAAAAGCTGTTTCTCACATCTATCCAATTTTATAAATAATTACAACTTGTAATTCTGTACAAATTATCCTACTATTATAGAAAGGAATGTACAATGCTAATTAGAAAATGATCAATGAGAACAACAGCCTTATGATCTTCTGTTTCCATTTGTAGCAGATGTTTCACCCATTTAAAAGAGGAGTTTATTTTTTTCCCCCTAGAGGAGTGGAATGGATAAAATTAATGCCTAGTTATTCTAGCTCGTTTTGGGAAGCCTACCCTAAATAGGCTGATCTCAAGTATTCATTATGCTAAGTTCTCTCTGCACAGCATAAAGGAAGAGAGTGTTTCCTGAGCCTGGCTGCAGGGAAATGCAGCAGGTATTGAGTTGTTCTTGCTGAGTGCTATCCTATTCCCTGTAGTAGAGCTGATGTAGGATGTGTGTAGCAGTGGCATTATGGCAGTTCTTACCTGCTGTGAAGAGATTTTAGGTCCATTAGCAACTAAATACAAGAGAAAACAGATCTGGTATTGCTTCAAAAATATGTAAAGCTCTAAACAGAAAATTCTCCTATCAGTACAATTCTAATTTTTTTTAAGCTGTAACAATTTACTTGGGGTAGTACAAGACACAAATCTAAACCAGTTGCTCACTTTTTGTTTACTTCTGTGATTGTGCTCTCTCCTGCAATAGAACATGCCATCAAGAAAGGTTGTCATTTCTCCAGATGCCACTAAGGCATCCGTGATATCAAAAGTCTAATGTAAACTTTCCTTCCTCTCTGTTTTCATTTTAAGTTGACAAATATTAAAGATGACTAATGAGCTAAAAAAAAAGTGGAGATGAGAAATGAGGCTTAGCAGGTAAACAGAAGGTGAGGGGCTGACCTGGTTTTGTCCATTTGTTTTGTTTGTTCTAAGTTCATAGGTGTTTCACAAATAAAGAGGGGTGAAGCCTCGAGGTGCAGCAGGCACGAGCATGGTGCCTGTCACTTGTGCTGCTCAGGAGATGGACGTGAGGAGCAGAACAGGCAGCCAGGCTCTGAAGAGAGAGATATCACTCATATTCCTGAGGGACCAAAGAGCACCAAGCAGACTTGCTGTCCCTTGGAAATTAGAGTTAGCAGAGGTGAAGCCTGGGGTTTTGAGGACAGGAAAGGCTTACTTTGTTATACCTCTGTTGTAAGAATTTTTATTTCTGTCTTATATTACACTAAAACTTGCTTGGTTTTTTTGGTCCTGATTTTAGAAGCCTTTTGAGCTTCTTTGTGGAGTTTGCTGTAGAAAAAAAAAAAGATAAAGCAGATCTGTCCATATTCTTTGTCTGTCTTGGGGTCCTATTATTGGTTTGTTTGTTGACTAGGGTTTTTTTTTTTTTGTGGGTTCAGTAGTTTTCTAAGCCGGCCTGAGAATTCATTATTTGATGCTGACAGTCGGGCTGTGGCTAATCAGGAAAGAGGAAGCTTGGCCATCGTGGCTTCCCCTAATAAGGAAAACCTGTCACCTTGACTCTTCCCTGTGCAGCAGCATCACTGTTCCTGCCAGCTTCTCTTAGCTGCAGAAAGTGTAACATTTTTATATCTGCTCTCATTCTCAAGTTAATGTCTTGTTCCTGCCTACCTTATTCGTTCTGTACCTGTCTCTTGTTCTGTTGTCATTGTGTTATAAAGAGCGAATTGACTAGTCAAGATGATTTCTTTCCTGCTGCTGCTAGGAGCCAGTGATGATAAAATAGCTAAAAGCAGTTCCCAAAATAGCAGTGCACAGGTATAGGTTTGCCAGAGCGATTTGATAGTGATTACTCCATCGGTCCTTCTGTAGTGTTACAAGTCAGACCCAGCACTGTGAACAAAAACTGCTCTTTCTTCCTTTGATGCATTCCTTCTTTTCCTTCCTTCTTTTCTCTTTTTCTTGGGAGCTGGAAACCAGAACAGACCTTAATAGCAACAGATCCAGCAGCACCTTCTGCCACTTCAACTTTACTTTCCTTGCCAGATTAGGGGGAAGCAGTTTTTCACCTTCAGGAACATCCAAAATTCAGTCTCGGGATTCACTTCTTATCCTAAAGGCTGTATGCACTGAGAGAAGGAACGGTAATTTTGTTAAAATGGAAGGCTTGGGATTTGGCATTTTCAGTTGTTTGGCAGTTTTACCTCCCTTTTTTCTGTACCCCTCTCTGAGGAAGATTTCCAGTGGTAGTTGTTGCCATGGCACTGAGCAGGACGAGGTGTCTACTCCAGTCTTAAAACTGGATGTTTACGGCCGTATTGTGAAAATTTATCCCTTCTGACAAGCCGGGCTTGTTTACGCAGAATTAACACAGCACCACTCCTCTTCTTCCAAAGTGGAGAGAGGCTCTTCAGGTCATTCCCTGTGTGTCAAGGCAAATGTGAGCTTCCGCAGTGCTGGAAAAGCCTTAGAATTAGCTCTGTCCTTCCACTCCCTCGTTAGCTGTTCAAATGAACAACCGCTTCACGCCCTGCCGAGCAGCTGATTGGCCTTGGAGGGAAGAAGCATCTGAAGCAGTATTAATGTTTCATTCAAAATCATGAGAGCCAGGGAGGAGGGGAATTAGGGAATTCAAAACCCCAAATCAGTACTGCCATTTATTTCACCAGGTCCTGTTCTCTTGAGCAGCATCCCCAGTTTTCTCCCACGCTGGATTTCCTCTCAGGACGATCTTGCTGACTTTGTGAGATGTTTTTGCCAAGGGTAAATGTAACAGCTCTCTTCCCTTTTCTTCCTCCATTGTCTGCCTCTTCTCCCCAACCCTGTTGACAGTATCTGCTATGACATACTCTGTACAGGAGATGGAGGGACAAAGAAGCTGTGCACTCCCTCCATCCTCTTCTCTTTTCCTTTCTCAAGTCTTCACTGCTATGTCAAGGCCAGTGAAAATACCTTTTTATTTTCTCCCTAAGCAAAGCAGATCAGAAAGCTGAAAAATTAGTGCTATGAAATGCTATCTCAGAGATATGTGAGCAAACTGGATGTGATAAAACGATCAGTAAAGGAGTCTAGTGGAATGCATGACAGCAAGAACAGCCAGCTGCATCTGGGAAATATGTAAGTCCTTGGACTCCAGCAGTAAAAAACTTCCCAAGCTGTAAAAGAGGAGCAAGTCTTTATTTTTTGTGGCAGTCCCAGCAGTTTGAAACATGGTTGGCAACTAATAATTGCAATCATAGAACCATTGATGTTAAAAGAAGCATCACCTCAACATGGGTATTCACATAAGATCTTGAATTCACTGTAGATAGTACAGCGCGTGCTGGGGTTGTTAAATTTGGAAACGTTGTTAATAAATAAAAATAGTTTTATTGGGACAGGAATAGAAAAAATGTTAGATACAGAAGTGTTGCATAACCAGCCTTGATGAACAGGGAAACACCCCTTTTACAGCATTTCAAGAAGTACTGTTTCCAGTAAATGACAGCAAATAGATCCTAAATCCCTAGGTCATCCTGAGGCAAATATTAATATTGTTGTTTTTAAAAACCCAAATGTTGCTTACTTTTTTAACCTGTTAGCTTTGGGAAAGAAATAAGGGAAAGAAGCAAGCTTTGACAGAGTATTTCCTGACTCAGCAATCGAAGGAAAGGAACGATGCTGACGCACTTGGTTCAAGGTAATGGAAGGACTTCACCCCTGCCGAGGAGGACTATGAACAACAAAACAGCACAGGAGATGCCTGCCTGTAAATCCTGCTAATCAAATACTACTCAACAGTATGTTAATAGAAATGTGTTCGACTCAGGGATATTGTTTAGAGGCAGGAGTCATGGTTTAGTTGGCTGGAATAGATTACTAGTTGGGGACTGTGAAAACTAAGGCTGTTTTTTTTTAATTTTTCCAGGCACTTGAGATGTGATGTTGTAGAAATCTGTCAGTGCTGTTTTTCCCCGCCCTTTCATCTGCTTTTTCAGTACTGATATGCAGTAAAAACTCCATCTAATGCCATGTCTGTAATCAGCAGAGAAAGCAGGGCATGTCTCAAGTGTGATGTCAGTGAAGCATTGAGCAGAAAACTGCCTAAAAAGCGGCCAAGAGAAAACGGTGGGCCCAAGGATTTAGGTGGAAAGTAGCCTCCCTGAATATGGCTCACTCTATTTTCATAGCAAACACAAAACAAGAGCCTGGGCTTTGGCTCTATTGAGGCCTCTCAGCACTTTACTCTTATAAATAATAAACAGAATACATTTTCCTCCTGTGTAGGTTAGCAAATAGAAATGTACCTTTGTTATCAGCAAGGAAGCCGGAATTGAGAGGCAGTGATTTTGTGGAATACACATTCAAATGGGACTAAATAAAAGCATAAGGAGGATTTCAAAACTTCTATTTCTGTGTTGGGCTTCATATGTTTAGCTATGGAATTTATTCATGATACCTTTTTGCAAGCTTGGATTTGCATTTTCAGACTGAAATCATGCCACACACTCCAGCCTGTATCTGACACAGCAACAGCTCCAACAGGGTAACTTTAGGTAATCTTTTGCATATCCCAGCATTTTGCCATTTACTGCCCCGTTTTCAGCATAAGAGTTTTGAGCGCTTGCTTTCATGGCCTGGCTTGGATTGCAAATGTACATCTTGGTGTGACACCATTTGAGACTGAACCTGAAAGGAAATATGGTCATGATAATTCTGTTCACATTATTGTAGCAAAAATGCAGAATAGAACATATTTTTCTTGGAGATGGACATGTTTTTAACGTACCCGTTTCCAGTTTGTGTTCCCCTCACATTCGCGATTAAACGGTGTATTTTTACTGGCTCAGTTTATTTGTTCTTACGGAGATGTATTTGTTTATTCATTTCAGTATACCGCAATGTATGTTGCGCTCATGTTTAGGAAAATTACAGAATTAATCACCCACCCCTTACATGAAAGTTGTCTAGAGAAATTAGCAGTGGGTAACTCTACTCAACAACCCACTAACAGCACAGCTTTCACAATTCTGGAAGTTTGGAACATGCAGTTTTTGGAAGTTCTTGGTCCTTATCCCTTCTTTTTTCTTTTTGTCAGTTTTTTTTCTTAATGAATGTAATCTCATGCCTACAAATGTCTTCTGTTTTCTTAACATTTACATTTTAGTCATTCAAAAGTTATTCTTTTTTTTCCTGCAGTTATCTGAGTCAACCCAATGATGGGAATTGTTTTAAGGACATAGGATCGCAGGGACTTCCTGAGAAAAGGATGTATACAAGCACCTGACTCTAAAGAAAAGATTTAAAGTAATGTCCATGTGATTCAGTTTTAGGTATATTTTTCCCTAATATAATCAAGCTATCGGATGAGTGATTTTATTTTATTCTTTCAACGTCATTTTCTTTATTTATTTTGAGGGGCCATGTGGAACCAGGATCAGAAGTAGATATTGGTGGGTCCTTATCTACTTGTGTTGGATGACAGAGACAAAAGTACCGAGTTGTCAGAAAATTATCCTAAAATCATTCCACTGAAGTGGCTGAAAAATTAGCAAATCCCATCAGTGCATTCCAGTTGGCAAGAAAAGTGGGATGTAGCTGTCTCTGGAGAAATGAGAAGCCCCCATTACTATTTTTAGAGCCCAGAAGATGAAAAAACTGTGGGTATAAATTTACCATCCGTTGTGTTTGTTTTTCCCTTAGAAGTAGCAAATTTTTTTAAGTACTTCAAAGCTAAGGAATTCCCCAGATTTGAGAGCAGTCCAGCTGAGCAAGTCTGGGGCAAGGAGGGAAGACGTGAAAGCTCAGTGTTTCCATGCTGTTTTCTTAAGTATCCCGCAGCAGTGGTGTTCTGGTTTCGAGGAACAAGGGGCTGACACCAACATTTCTTTACACTCCTTGTAATTCTGGGAGGGAGGTAAGGAGAGCAGTGGTTCTCCCCTTGGAACAGGCCCAAGGAAGAGCAGCCATGAGTCTGCAAGAAGAAAGTTGCAAGGCTGATGGTTCCTTCTCTACATCCCATATTTTTTTGTGCATCCACCTGGAGATCCTGGTGCGTGCATCGTGTGAAAAGTGTATCACTGATTGTAATTGAACCCGTCGTAAAAAAAACTGTGCCGTACACCCTGATTATAATTTCTCTCTCTGGTAAGGTTGTTTATCTTCTCCTTCTTGTTTATTGCTTGAGTGAACCTAACACATTTGAAATTCTGTTTTAGAAGAAGTAGGATACTGTGCAACTGGTGGTATTTCACTGCAGAATAACCCCCAGAGGGATTCGTAATCCCCTGGTACTATCATCTAATAGTGAGCCAAATTGAATAATAAGCTCAGTGCTATGAATTCAGCCTCCTACTCAGCCTCATTCTGCTTTGGTTAGCATTGCCTAGTAATTAATTATTACTCTGTATTTATGCTATCAGTGACAACCAGAGGCTGGCCTAAACATGCTGGAGCCACTGGCAGCAGCAGCAGCAGCAATATACGTACATGCAGATATTTTGTACTCCCTCTATAAATATGTGCTGTAGACCGTCTTTTAAAGGAGTTGTTACTGCATCTTCCCTGTAGCTAAACACCACCAGACACTACAGGCTGGACATCAGTCAAAGGCACACAATGACACATAGTTTACTATTAATGCTTACAGGATTTGGAATGTTGTAATTGATTTTGGCACTGAAAGTGCAGTCTGGTAAATTGCTTGTCACCTTTGTTTCATCCCCAGTCTCACTGAGAATCTCATATGCAATTAGCTGTAATTGCTATACTGTATTTATTCTAAAGCGCACAGCACATTACTGGTTTGTTGTTTGGTTCTCAAAAATGGGGAGTTAATTGCTTACAAAAACACAACTCAAAATAAGGGGACCTTTGCGGTGAGGGAATCTTCTTCAGAGCAGAAAAATACAGAGACTTTGACATCGTTTGTGTTCCAAACTCATGGCCCTCCTGTACTTGAAATCTTCTTGACTTCAGGGACAGTAACTTGTGCATAAAGGCACGATAAGTCAGTCTCTGTTACCAGCTTGTGTGGCACAGCCAGAGGAGCTGGATTTGCTGCACACCAGTGTGGTTAAGGAAGTTAACAAGTGGCTGTGCTGTCTGTAAGACAGAGCAATTCCTTCTGCATGTGGAACTGGGCAGGAATTCTTTAAAGGAATGTATTTGCTCCACATCCTCTGTGTCACAAGGTGGAAGCAGCACTGAATGGCTCACATGAATTCCTCTGCCAGTTTATCCTGGCAATATTTTCTATCTAAACAGCCAAAGCTCCAGAATTAGCATGGACTGTCTAGAAACCTCAGTAAAACAAAGAGCTTTGCCAAGAAACAGTCTAGGACAGCAAAAAAAAAAGGTGAAGCCCTTCTCACAGATCAACAACAGGAAACTGCAAAATTTTCCTTCCCAGGAATGAAGAGCTGCATTGTCTCCTGCTGTCATCCAGGGGTTGGATGTTGGAGGACAGGTCTGGTTCTCAAGTTCAGACTGAGAGCACCTGCTCTTTTCATGTGGTAGTGGATTGTTCAAAGAAGACTTAATCATAAATTTCCTTTCTGTCCTTGCTAAAGTAGAGGATAATCTTTAGTTCCTCGTGTTAAGAAACTAGCTGTTCTCATTTTTTCTGGAGAAAATAATTTCAGGAGATAAGATACAGATCGAGCTAAATTAACTTAATTAAAGAAAATGCAAATCCAGTAGAATACATTTTCTGGTAGAGAGTGTAGATTCTACTTGCTGCAAGCACAAAATATCTCCAAGAGTCTGGATATGACAAATAGTGGCAATAATTGTATGTCTAAAACATTAAAAGTATCTTTTACCAGAATGCTGGATGAAAAGAGGATTTTTTTTTTTTTTAAACTCTTGCAAATGAAAAAACAAGTCTAAATACCATGGACTGATTTCCAGGATATTCAAACTAGTTTAGATCTTACTTTTAATCCAGTTAATTATTTTGCTATTCTCCATTCAGTTAATTATCAGATTAAGGTTCTTATGTAATATGTAAAATGGTCTTTTGATAATAAAAGATTATAAAAGAAATTCTGCAGAGTTTGCTTTAGAAGAAAGCAAGATTGAAATCTGCAGAATTCCAGCTTGAAAGAGGCTATTAAGTTTGATAGCAATTGCATGTACCATTACAATTAAATATTCCAACAGAAGGTGGGATGCATCACTTGGGGCATGGAAGACAACTACAAATCTTTACTGTAGGAACCATTTAAGATTGTACATAAATACCATTCCATGTATTTTCTGCTTAGATCTTCCAGAATCACTACATTTATCAAAACCTCTACTTCAATTTTTTATTACAGATGTTAATTTTAATTGCTTTGGAACTTTGTAGTTGCACAGGGAGGACATTAACCAGAGAAAGGCCAACAAGATGATTAGAGAGATAGAGCATTTCTCCTACAAGGAAAAGCTGAGAAAATTGGGTTTTTTTCAGCCCAGAACAGAGAAAGTGACCTAACTGTGGCCTTCCAGTACCTGAAGGGAAGCCATAAGAAAGGGTGCGAGACTTTTTACAAGGGCAGGTAGTGACAGGACAAGGGAAATGGCTTCAACCTGAAAGAGAGTAGGTTTAGATTAGATATTAGGAAAAATTTCTTTGCTATGAGGGTGGTGAGGCCCTGAGAAGTTGTGGGTGACTCATCCCTGGAAGCGTCCCAGGCCAGGTTGGATGGAGCTCTGAGCAACCTGGTCTGTTGGAAAGTGTCCCTGCCCTTGGCAGGTGGTTTGGAAGTAGATGATTTTTAAGGTCCCTTCCAACCCAAACCATTCTGTGATTCATGGCATTTCAGTCTTCCTGGAATCTACTCTGGAAAAAAAAAAATTCTTCTCTTTTACAACCTAAGAACTGATGCTCAGCACGAGTTTTTGATGCTGCAGGGTTGGTGACGTGGCTTTTCAGCTCCCTGTATCACTTTCCTCCTGCAAAATCTGTTCATCCTGTCAGCCCTTCACATGCTGGCCGTGTGCCTGCCGCCTCCCAGAAAGCAGGTGCATTTGGAGAGATGACAGCTTTCTCAGGACTCAGTTATTTAATTAACTCATTTATAACTGGATTCTTCGAAAAAGCCATCCCATCTGTCTAGTGGTCAAAACCTTGCTTGTGTGCTTAGCAATGCTTGTCAAACTCCCTGCATCCCTTCTACTTAGTTGCATCATGCTTCTCTAGAATCAACTGGGAAGTTGCCAGACTCACAATGAGGAGTGAGAAGATCCAGGTTCCATTTTTAACTTTTCAGACTGTTTTACCAATTCTCACCTTGAGAACTGTGCTGCATCTTGGTTTCTGCTCCTATTTCTAAAAAGACATTTAAGTAACTTTGACATTTATAAAGGGAAAAGCTACTTAGAGACAAACAGTTTAATCACCAAGATAATTTAACAGCTTTGTTTTACAGCCTACTTGGTATTGTGAATAGAAAAACAAACAATTCTTCAAATATCCACTAGAGTTTCTGAGCACATTCTGCACTGTTTACATTCCATTAACATTCTTCAGATCCAGATTTACTCACAGCAGTTTTAACTGTGTACGTCCAGACAAATTTTAATGCTTTTTTGCAGCTTTCATGAGTAAATCTTGATTTTAAAAAGAAAAAACAACTCACCCTATAAACAATGGCAGATTCATTGATTATTTAAATAAGGACAGAAGGCTGTCACATACGTCTCAGATATACAGCAGAGGTCGCTAAACTTAAATAAAGACTGAAAAATAATGGCTTGCAAATTGCTCTTTAAAACATTATAAATTACATCTTTCCAATTAAAAAGCTGGAGTTTAATATCTTTTCCTAGTCATATGATATTTGAAAGCACTGGAGAAAAATATTTTTAATGGACCTTCATGTCATAATCCAAGAGGTCGAGAGGCATATTGTAAGCTGGTGAACAGTAGCCCTACAGGCAACATCATTTATTAAGCTTATGTCAGTGGTCAATTTATATGTATTTAATTCATACTTCAGAATCTTCTCCTTCCATCCATGCTGATGTATCTTAGACTTGGGATGGTCATGTGTGAGTGTGAATATCAGAGGGGAGGGATGGAGTGAGGGAGAACAGCAGAAAGCAAAGGAGAAACCTCTGGACACTCAATTTTACCAGTGTAAATTGGTGTGGATCCATCTGTGGTGTTGGAAAAATGGAGTGTATGAAGTGCACCTGTTCATTGTCATTGAGGGAAATGGACTAAAATCTTCAGGACAGTTTTAAAATATTAACTGTTAATATTTTAATTGCTGGACATTTTTAGATGCATCGAAGTAACTCACTTCTTCAAAGTGGTTGATACTCGTAAATAGGATTCAACACGCAGCCATTGCTATAAATGACTTTTTGTATGAGCTTGAGAGCTCCTGATCCTTCCTCTGGCCTTAGTCTCTGGTGTTCACAAGTTTCTTGAGTTGAGGCTCACTGTGATTTTAAATATCTAAAATAAAAACACCTCCCGCTTTTCTTAGGTGCAAAATCCTCCACAAGGCCCCTTGCAGCTTTTGAAGCCTCCAGACAGGTGCAAGGCTAATGTGTTTGGTGAAGTTACTATCAGCCTTAAAACCCTGAAATGCTGAAGCATTACTATCTTGACCTTTATGTCAAGATGAATGAAAAATAAATTAACTTCTGAGGCAGCAGGCCGTTCTGCAGGACTGCATTTGTTGGAAAACGTCTGGTTTCACATGGAGGTGGAAGGGCAAAAATGGGCTGTTTTTCATAAAAGCTGAAATACCTTAATCTTGAGGTTGCCAGACTTTCTAGCCTTAATGAACTTGTTACTGATACTGTTCTTTGTCACTTCTATTTCATTATTCTATGGGTACAAAGATATGGGTGTTGTTGACAGGAAGGTCCAAGAGAGACTGGCAAATCTGGAAGTTGACAGCACATAGAGTTATATCAAGTTTCATCTTTGTCCCTTGTCCCCCACCTGTCTCCTTCTAAAGATTTGTTTTCCTTATGAATCCAGCAGGTTCTCAGCAACTCCTGACCTTTTCACAGTAAGTGATTTGTTGAGCGTGCCCCTTTGGCTGTGTGGCAGGGCCATGTTTCTCCAGGTGTAGCTGCCCAATTTGACTCAGGGAATTTAAGATCATATTAATACATTAATCTTCCTGAGCCACTGACAGCAGTTTTGCATCCCATCCATGAACTTTGACATTTATGTTGGAGAGCAGCAATCCCACAGTTGCTGCACCGATGCTGAAGTGTGTGGCTCAGATTTATTATCGTCTTGATTTTTTTTTCTCTTTTTAATCTATTATAGCTCAATCAAAGTGCTTAAATCAGCAGCTGTAGATAGTAAAGCCCTGAATTCATCCCTCAGTGAACTACAGTACAGCACAGTACCTCCAGTTTGCTATTCCCTGAGAAAGCTGCACATTTGGATGCCTCCTGACCACTGTGGAGTGAGAAATACAAGAAGAAAAACTCCACAAGCTGCCCAGTTTCAACTTTACATTCACAACTAAGTACAACATGAAATTATTCGGTTCATAAGAAATTGCTCAGTTCATAAGAGTTGTTGCTGCTTGTTCTTTCTACAGATATCTTTTAATAAAGTGTCTTGCATGGCTGTACACTTAAACCTA
Source organism: Falcunculus frontatus (assembly GCA_013398115.1). Classification (NCBI taxonomy): domain Eukaryota; kingdom Metazoa; phylum Chordata; class Aves; order Passeriformes; genus Falcunculus; species Falcunculus frontatus. Next base: position 204,989 of record VZRV01002982.1, read on the forward strand.
AGCAAAAAGAAATCCAGATATAGTCAAATCTTACTCAAAGCATACATTCTTTAGTATGTGCTTTGCAAAAATGAGCAAGTTGGAGTTCTTTTCTGTATTCAGATTTGCCAAAGTTAGGAAGGCTTCCAAGAGCATCTCGGCTTTAAAATAATCCATGTCTAGGAATGAAAAAGCAGAAGAGCAGTCTGAATGATAATTTTATCAAATCTGTTTCTCAGTTCTGTTCTTTAGCTGCTATATTCCTAAGATGTTTCACTTTAGATTTCTCTTGATTTTCTCTGTTTTCATATCTGTTCTACAGTTTTCTCCTAGACAGTGTTGTCGACAGACAAGACATTTGGACTTGATCTTAAAGATCTTTTCCATGCCAAATGATTCTACGATTTTATGACTTCCAGAATTACCCACTCGTAAGTCTGCGGAAGTCTTGAGCTATTTCTTTTGCTCTCTAGTAATGGAGTATGAATGGAAAAGAAATATATTCCTTTTTTTTTTTCCTAACAGCGAATTCATAGTAGACATGATTTGATTGTAAATTATTAATTCATTATCTTTTCTAGTAGCAAATATCCCTGTCAGCAAAGCTTCCATCACACCCTAATACATATGGATCAGCCCAAAAAGCTTCCTTTTATAAAGTGGGAACCCTAAGTTCACAAAGAACAACAGACACAGAAAACATTTGCTGTGGCTGAAATACGTTTTAAAAGAAGTCAATGTGAGCGTTGCAGTGCATCTGGCTCCTCATCTGAGAAAGATAAATGCTTTCAAGGCTGTCTTTATTTCCCTTCATGCCAACAACTCCTTCCTAAAAGAAAAATCAGGGTATTTAATCAGCTTAAGATGTTAGTGATTTGTGACGGTAATAAGCAATAAATTTCCTCTTTATCCGTATCAGTCTATGCAGGCAACTTTCTTGAAGTCCCTTGTGAGGTTTCAACACTTGTGACAACCTTTTTATGATCTGCCACTATAGAGAAAGCAAATGAATTTTGTCTCTTCCTTAAATGTAAAGCAAGTATTGTAAATATTGAACCACTGTGTCTTGCCAAACTCCCATAATGTAGGCTTAGAGTAGTTGATTCTGAAAAGGAAGCTAATGAAATAATTGACCTCGTTTCCATTCCAAGCAATCCGACTTTAAAGAGAAACTTGCACTTCTACTCTATGTAAATTGTCCAGAAAAATAACACTGTCTTCTTATTTCTTACGTATTTATTTTAAAAAAAACAAACCCAAAAACGGAAATACCCCAACAAATGAAGAAAGGTTCAAAAATAGATATTTTTTGTTACATTATTCAAAATCAGAAAGGGTTTCCACTAGGATTAACAAGATTATAGAGAGTGAAAGACCACTGGTATGTGAAATTCAATGTTTCCAGTAGGAAAAAGATTGGAAGTTTGAAAGAAAAATATAGATTGTGACTAGAAGTATATGAGCAACACAACTCCTATTAGTCATTTGGCTATCTCTGTGAAAGTATCTTTTAATCATATTCATCACATTATAGATTTCTGTGTATATATTTGATCTTTAGGTAATAATGTGAAACTTAAATTTTGCGAAAGCTGCAACAGCCCATCATACTCTTTAGTGCTCTGTCCACATCTCCCATGGTCCTTTGGAGTAATTTAATTTCACAAATTTTCCCACCAAAAGAAAGTTGTTCAGTGAGAGATTTTGGTAAATTACTTTTTTTAAAAATTGTTTTACCCCTGAAAAGATTATGCCCTAAAGGGGATCAAAATTAAAAGAACGCAGTATTGCTACTTCTTTATTATTTTTTATTAGCATAACAAATTATATCACCGATGGTTATTAACATAACCAGATTATTATGGTTATTAACATAACCAGGTGAGACCCCACCTGCAGTGCTGGATCCAGCTCTGGGGTCCCAGCACAGGAAGGACATGGAGCTGTTGGAGCCAGTCCAGAAGAGGCCACCAAGGTGATCAGGGAGATAGAGCATCTCTGCTGTGAGGAAAGGATGAAAGAATTGGGATTGTTCAGTCTGGAAAAGAGAAAGTGACCTAATTGTGGCCTTCCAGCACCTAAAGGAGCCTACAAGAGAGAGGGACTATTTACAACAGCCTGGAGTGACAGGACATGGGAGAATGGCCTCCCACTGAGAGTAGGTTTAGATTGGATATTGGGAAGAAATTCCTTACTGTGACGGTTGTGAGGCACTGGCACAGGGTGCCCAGAGAAGATGTGGATGCCCCTGGATCCCTGGAAGTGTCCAAGGCCAGGTTGGATGTGGCTCTGAGCACCCTGCTCTAGTGGAAGGTGTCTCTGCCTGTGACAGAGGGGTTGGAACTGGATCATCTTTAAGGTCCCTCCCAACCCAAACCATTCCATGATTTTATGATCTCTCTAACTGTTGTTTTGAGCATTCTGGTACAATATTACTGTACAGTTTTATACAAATGGGAAATGAAATGCTGCTCTGCCATTTCCTTTAGTACTCTAAAACACTTCACTATTATTGCAACTTACTGGGCTTTCAAGGACTGTAATGGAACTTAGAGCTTATTGGCGTGGTTCAAATACTCTGTTTGCTCTTCCATAACCTGGGGACTTCCTGCTGCTGGCTATGTACTGCAGAAATAAATGGCAAATTCTCTTCATTATTATTCATAGGGTCATAATATTCAAGATGAATGTGTGCTCTGATGGCTTAGTCATTAAAATATTCACAGATCTTGATGGTTTCGTAATTTTTAACATGCACAATTTGTCCAAAAAAATTTCTACTGGAAAATTTCTTCTAGGTTATTCTTTATTCATTCTCCGTCATTCATTTTGCTATTAAAACCTTTCATTCTGCTTATGAGGGAACACACACAGCATTTGCCAAAAGTGACTATAGTCATTTTCTATGACTAGATGAGAAGTTAAATTCTTCAATTACTGCGTGAACTTCTATTTTGCATACCGTAAAAAAAGCCAGGACAAACACTTGCAAAACATTCATTAACGACTCCGTTCACTTTGTGAAGGATCTCGCAAGAAAAAGAAGAATCTAAGTGTATCATACTAATTGTTTTCTTGGAATAAATAATCCGATTCTGGGATTTAACACATCCAGAGAAGAAGCAGAAAAAGTGGGTGGGTGGAAATAGGCATCGTGGCTTTGGCTGCAGTCTCAGGAACTTTACTGCTACAAAACACAACTGCTCACTGTGAAGGACCTCACAGGCCTGATGGTCATTGGAATTTGCAGTATCAGTGTCTACCTCCAAAATTTCTTTCCCTCTCGTCTTACCACCAGCTTTCCCTTTTAGCTAACAAGACACAAGCATGCCTCAAATGCCAAGTGGCTTTTAGATTTCATGTTACTTTGCTCCAGCTACTTTTCCTGTCCTGCAAATGTATCACTCTCAATGATTCTTCCTAACAGGAACAAATAGAGCCATTAAAGCCCATCTCCATACACAGAGTACTTGAAAATCTGGCATCATATCTTTAGAACTGCTGTCCTCTCTTCTATTGTGTTATTATTATTTATGGAATTTTTTTTCCCAGTTTATGGTATTTTACACTCGGTATTAGAAAACCAGAAGTTTCCAGTAATTTTGCACATTTTATCAGTTCTGTGAAGTGAATATTGCAAGAGAATGTGGTATTAACAGAAAAGAACCAAGAATGAGGGATAGCAACGTGGGTAAATCTTATTACAGTCAAGTATATGCAGACATGAAAAACTCCTTTTTCTACTGCACTTTGTGTCCATGTCAGTTGTGAAGCAGAAGCTTTAGTTTTCACAAGAGCAACAACATCATTCTTTGTCAGTAGATACTACTGCAGGACGTCAGGGAAAAACGCAAGCCCTTGAACATACGACTCCTCTCAACCCTGTCTTTAAAAATCACTGCTCATTCAGCCAGCCGTCTGATTAGTAAAGGCTTTTTTGTCACTTACAGACTGTAGCAGAATATTATGTGTCAGCTAACTTGTCAAAGAAATTCCCGTTAATGCAGACTAAATGTATTAGAGAGCCAGTGTGCAAACAGTAATAAATTCTTCTTAGAACAAGTTCACATACAATTTTTATTGTAATTAATCAACTATCTAAGTATGAAGCAACCTTACCTGAATTAAGACATTCTTCTTACATGACTTTTCTTCTTAATAAGCAAAACTTCCTTTTTACAAAACAAAATAAGGGGTAATTTACTATGTTTTGAGTACTTTTTTCTTGTTATTTAATGTCCATGGACAGTTGGCTTTAAGTTTTGTTGTGTTTTCTTTATCGATTAGAGCTTTAGTATTGTGATCTTATCAATAAACTATTATGTCAATCTTATGTCAGTTTTGAATTGTATCACAGCAATTGCTGTGAGAAAAACATTTTGTGCAAACAAATCTCTTACTGCTTTTGCACTTTTTGTTGTGAGCGTTTTGTACGGCCTTTTAGTAATTCTGATTTCATATTGAAATTGTGCTGTGGAATTTATGTAGATTTAAACTAATTGACAAGTACCTTGGTAAAGTCCTAGGATTACATTTCACTGATCTGGTTAATTTATGAGACTTAGTTAATATTAAGCAATACCTGGAAAAAACATGAGAAAAATTTGTAGCCAAAGCAAAGCAGATGAAGAGAAAACACACATGGATAAACCGGAATTTGTAACACTATTCAGGAATAAAAAGACATGCAATCCACTCAGAGGATTAGAACAGTGTCTTAAACAACACAAGAGCTTTACATACCCTAAAGCCTACCTAGAAGATGTAGAACACACAACCAGGGAATAAAAAAAAAATCACTAAAAGCTAATAACAGCCTCAAATACCAGTGAGACCCAGCTACAAATACATTTTCCGAGCATGGAGAATGTTACTACCGTGTGAAGCCCTGACACTGATCTCATTTAGGCATGTTTTGTTGGTCCACACTCATAAATTTCAGGGTCAGACTTCTCTAAGAGTTGGAGCATGTATGTGTTATAAAATGAATATAATCTGAGATTCATTCCCTTGGTTTTCAGCTGCCTTCCTTTAAAGAGTTGCACTGGAAGTTTCAAAACACAGTATTAAGGATAATTAACAGCATTTCAGAGAAGAATACATTAGCTAAGAATTATTGTTCATGTCCCAGGAGCCTTTTCAAAGGGACACCTTCCGTCCCAAACAAGTGCCATTTATGTTAATTAAGGGAAACTTGTGAAGCACAGAGGAAAATGAAATGCAATACCAGGTTGAAACTGCTTCAGATGCTTGATCCTAAGAACACTTCTCCTTTGGAAAAGTTTGGGTCTTAAACTTCTAGGTTTGAAAAAACAAAATCCAGTTGCTTCTACAGTACCATTACTGAGCTGAATGATGGCCATCTCTCCATGGATGTATTTGCACAAAAGAAAGACAATTTAGATTGTCAAAATTACAGCTAGGATTTAAGCAATAGGCACTGATGTTTTCATTGTTTTTCACAAAATTGTGCTTCTAAACCCTTCACATTCCTTGAAATCTCCCCCTAAACAACACAGAAGTCATGAAAGGAGGAATTTTTTTTTTCCCTCAGGAAATGACAGCTTGAAATTTCCACTGAATTTAGACAGAATCATATTCACAAAGATTGACTGATCTTTCTCAATATATCCTGAAGTTTAGTAATATGATTATTCAAAAAAAATATTATTTTATTTGAATGCCTTTTGAAATTTGTTGGGTATAAATAGGGGACGACTGCTTCTGTTGGACTAAAAATATCTGTATTGCAAGATTTTGAGTTGCTAATATTTGTTTCACTACTTGCTAGCCAAACTTCACCCAACAGCTAACTGCACATTACAATAATGCTGGAATATCTGAATAGTCATTTTAATAAAAACAGGAGAGTAAATCAGTTTAGAGAAGAAAGCTTGTTTACTTCCATAAAAATGTGTAAAAGAGCTCTCCCAGTGAGGATTTCTAGTAAAACCCTTTCAGCCTCAAGTTAAACCAAATTACATCCAGTTTGTTGGGAAAGGAGTTCATTTGGTAGAACAGCAGTCACATCCAGGCAACCAGCAACTTGATTGTCTAAATAATTACATTATTGGTCAGCAGTTCCTTTGATTAAAGATCCTCTCTGTCCCTGGATGATGAGAAATTCCCAGTTCAGTTGTTTTTTCTTTTTCATATATTGGCTCGTATTTGAATCTTTCGGAGTCAGATGAATCCAAATAGTATAATTTGTGGTTTTTGATTCTATAACTCAAATTGCATGTCTAGACATATAAATTGATCTGCGTTAGCTATTGACCTTACCCATTGTTGGCTAATTTAGGTATTTTATTTTGTATAACATTCAGCAATCCAAATGTTAACTTGATAAACACAAGAAGGAAAAAAAAATACTTCAATCCTTGTTTCACATATGAACAGACAAAGCCACCATTATTATTTCTATATTTAGCTTGTCTCATTTTTTGGTGAGGCTTTTCAGCATCTGAGATCTAGAGGGTAAGGAACAACCATCTATTCCAGAAAAAGCAAGTCACAGGCCTGCAATGTAGTACTGTCAGAATTTGGATGGAATCATTATACATTTATCTTTGGTCTTACAGCCTCCAATACTGAACATCAATCATGCAACATGTATGTAAAAATTCAACATTCTTCAAATTCTTTTAAAACAATCTATGATTTCATTCCAAGTCCATGTAACAGTTTATGTTCAGTGGATCTATACTAAAAACCTTTGGAATATAAATAGAAGCATAATTTTATTTCCTTTTTTACTAGATAATCTACAAATTGCAGTTATGTCTTACAGCATTACTGAAATTCTGGTTATTGTGATCTAAAAATGTTACCCACTTATTATTTTATCCCTACCAAAGTCAGATTATGCTATTAGCCTGCTTGGTGGTGCTCAGACATTGCAATAGGTTGCCCACAGAGGCTGGGGAGGTCACCATCTTTGGGGAAATTTTGTCTGGGCATATTCTGGGCATCCTGTGTAAGGTGACCTTGCTTGGGCAGAGTGTTGAACTAAATGATCTGGAGGGTCCCTTCCCCAAAGGTTCTGTGATTCTGTTTAGTAGGAGAATCTGAAGACAAGATAATTTATATTCCTGTCATACAATCTCTTGACATAAAAAGTAGGATTTTTCTTTTCGGTATCACAGATCTACTTTAAAATGTCAGTAAAAAAATTTTAAAAGAGTCAGCATTCAGCAATGACCAAACTGAGTCTTTTTGATAAAAGGACTGAGGGCTTTTTTTATCTCACTGATTGTAATAAATCTGTCACAGACAGAAAGGCCACGTTCCTCTCTGCAGTCTTTGGTAACAACTGATGGTGTGACCCATAGGTAGAAAACTCTATTTCACTTGCCACTTCCACATCATTTTTAACCTTGTGATTGCTACCAAATAAAACCCCAGAAAAAATTATGCTGATAAGCACAGTAGATAAACAAGGTGGAAGTCAGTAGAGTACAAGGGATTGAAACATGGAAACCTGGTCAAAATTTGATTATTAAAAATTGGTTATCAGATTCAGTTTTGAAGAGATATTGGTACCCTAATTAAATTATGAAGAGCAAGCCATGCATTGATAGTCAAAAATAATTTGCAAAGATAGGAATGAGTCTAAAGTTAGATGGAATGGACTTAAAATAATATATAAAATGTATATCTGTTAGGCAGTGCCACGGTATTCAGAGAGCCTGTGTCCATGGCCTTTCTGGAAACCATAGCTGAGTTCCTGGTTGTTGGAACTGCATGGAAATAAGGGCAGTGCCTCCTGAGTCCTCTAAAAATGAAGTCACAGTCTCCATAGATAAATTAGAGTAAGCTACCAAGTCTCAAGCATGTTTAATCTGGGGCCACCCTGAAGGTCTGTCCTCTAGTTTCCTGTCTGTCAAAAGGCCTCCTTTGCTAGTGTGGAACACATTGTCCAGCATCAGTATGCTGTAATACAGCCCGAGTATTCCGACATGCTGGAATTCGGGAGCTCAGCTCTTAGTGCAGCCACAATGACAAAGGTAGAACTATGATATTTTGACCTGGATTCATGTCACCCCCTCAAGACACTTGGCTGGCATCATGGCATTCACAGAGGGAATTTAGAAGCAGCTGGATTTCTGAGGAAAACATTTCTGGGCTGTGGATCTCATTTCTGTGAGGACAAAAAAGTAGACTTACCCTTCTCTTGTTACAAAGCAGAGGAAATCACTGGTGTCAGATGAGTACTGCTACCACAGGAGAATACAGATAAACAGGCTTAGAAAAACTGAGACATCTGGAAAGATGGAGTAAAAATTATACAGAAAATTCAGTATGTAACAGTGCAAGTGGCTAATGGAAAAGCAGTTCCAGGATGCAGCCAAAAAACTCTTCACATGGGACTGTGCTCACCTCAGCTATTCATAGTGGATCTGCACTGTTGAAAATTGCCAGCCAGGCATGCAGGATGTGAAAATTAGTGTCTGATGAAAGGGAACAGCTTAGAGCACTACCCTTTGGTCCTACTGTCTTCCACAGAAGTAAGACAGATACGTGATGGTCCCTTTTCCACCCGCAGAAATAAAACTTTCATACAAAAACTTCTTCCTGACACAAAGGAGTCAGGAAGAAGTAAAACCAAGATGATGGATAAACAATCCCCTCTCATGCTGTGACGTGTACTGTTTAGAAGCAGGCTGTGAGATACTGGTGCTATGTTATCAAGTTCAGAGGTGTTTTAAAAGCCCCCCAAACTCTCCAAATGAAAAACAGTTGATATTGCCCTCCTGGTTTTTTCCCTCGTGGTGTCTGTTCTCTAGAAAACTTCCTCTGCTAAAGTTATCTTCAAGGTAGGGTAGGGGACTGCTGGTCTACTTTCCAAATTGTTTCTCACCTTCATATTCACACACCCTTATCATTGGGCAGTCTTCTGTTCTCATCTTGTAATCTTCTGGCTGGTTCTGACAACTCCAAATTTCTCTTTTCTTTCAATGCTGGATCATTTACTTGAATCAGTTCTTTGAAAAAAATGGCCTTATTGCAGACCTCTGATGTATTTCTTGCTTCTTCTCTAGGGAATCCAAGACAAATTGCTTTATTCTAAAGGTCTTCTTTCAATACCGCATCCTTGATCCTCAGCTTTTTAATCAAGAAGAGGTTGTGCTCTGCCTCCACTGCCAGATTTGTTTACCAATAAATATTCAGAAATTATCAAGAACTACCATTCTACTTTCTCCCAAATTCCCTTTTATGCATGGGAGGAATTTCTTAAATTAATTTCAGCTCTGAAACTCTTTGCTGTAATTCCAAGCAGCTGCTGTGCTGTCCCCACTGTTAATGATCTTTGTCTTCATATGACTCGGAGAAGGACAGAAAGGGCCGTGCTAGCTAAAATTGTTTGAAATTGGTTTTCAGCATGCAAAATAAACTGGACAGCTCCTGTGTGAAATGGATTGCAGTGTCACTCCCCCCACTGTGGAAATTTAATCTGTCTGGCTGGTGAGAATGAGACTCACAGCAGGGGCAGAAGGTATTGACTTTTCCACTTTTTTAAAAAAATGTTATTTTTATTTTCAAATGGACTGGGGCTGTTTCATCTGAATTGTCATTCTTAAATAATTGTCTTAGTAGAAGCAGTACATTTAAACCTCCTGCCATCCTTTGAAAATTCAGGCTAGCTGTTTGCTTAGAGAGATGCAGCCTGACACTCTGAACCTACACACAGTGTGAAAAATTGCTTTGATCAGCTTGTGTTTGTAATTTAAGGCAGTAAAATAGAATTCTCACTAATTGTGTTTAAGGCATGATGTATTGTGTAATCCACAGAGAGATTCATTTCAAAAACACTGTAACCACAAAAACAGCTGTTCCACTGAGTCATTTTCCCAACTTAAAGCAAAACAGAGCAAAACCCACTCCCAGTTGTAACTTATTTGTGTTGATGGAGTAGGATAATGCTGGAAATGTGGGGAAAAACAACATAAAACTCATCTCCACTTTCCTTTTTATACCAGAATTTTGGAAACAGAAAAGAAAGAGCCTTTGGAGTTAAAAAACACAGAAAAATCTGTTTTGAAGAGATGCTGGTATCCTAATTAAATTATGAAGAGCAAGCCACGCATTGATAGTCAAAAATAATTTGCAAAGATAGGAATGAGTCTAAAATTAGATGGAATGAAATTAAAATAATAAACCAAGATACATCAGTAAAATACCTAAAAAAATCATGTCATGGATGTGCTTGTGTGCATATTTTCACGGTATTTAAGTCTAATACAGGCTCTGGAAGAGAAGCCAGTAAGAACTGGTAAAGCAGGTGGAGGAAACTGCACTACATGAAATGAAAAAAAAAAAGATAAAATGTACTGCGGGCACAGCTCTTTCATCTGTAGGAAGTTGAGTGAGCAAGTGAACAACCATTTTCGTATTTAGAATCACCTTTCATCCCACCCAGCTTTTGGAGGGGAATTATAAGCTAGGTTCAAGTCTTATACTGAATTCCTAAGCTAGGTTCTAGCAAGGTAGCCTTATGCTGAATTCCAAACAATTTTTTTTCCTTAAGGGACAAAAAAATTAGAACTTTAATAAGTTTGTATTTTATGACTGTTGCAGGGACCAGAATGTAATTTTTGTGGCTCTGCCATCCAGCTGTGTTTGCCTCCCATCCCGATGCTCTGGAGATGCAGAGCTCCAAAGAGCACAGAGGCGTGACATGGATGTGTTTCTCTCGTTTGCAGATATCTCAATAAGCTTGCTCTCCTTGGTTGTCACGGCCTGTGGCCTGGCTCTGTTTGGCGTGTCCCTGTTCGTGTCCTGGAAGCTGTGCTGGATCCCGTGGCGGGAGCGGGGTTTGCCGTTCGGGAACAAGGACAGCAAGCAGGAGCCGCTGCGCTACGCGGACGCGGAGCCCCATGACCGTGACTACAGCGAGGATTACCTGGGCCAGCCCGCCTCCTACCCCGAGGCCTCCATGAAGATCAGCCACACCTCCCCTGACCTTCCATTAGACACCCAGGAGGGAACGAAGGAGAACTGCGTGCCCAATGCGCGGATGCAGCGGCAGATCACTGAGCCAACCTCATCTGCCCGGTCAGTAACTCCGGTTTCTCTCTGTTATTAATGAGTGCAGGTACAGTCCAGAAAGCGCAGCTTGATTATACAGCAGGCTGATCCAAAAAAAAGTGTATCATTTTCTTGTCACTTTCTTTTAAAAAAGAAAATGATGCAAAAGTTACTCATTGAGGTGCACAAATCTCATAGGTCAAAGGGACAGAATCGCAATCCTATTCCACTCTTCTCTCAACTACTGTCTCTGTGCTTTTCCCTCAGAAGCTGGGTAACACAGAGTCCCATGTCCCTTAAAAGCACCAGAACATCCTAGATTTAGCTTGTAAAGCATATTCATTTGCACTTAGCACTGGTGCTGAACACTCAGTGATATCTCCTCAAAGATTTTTAAAACAACCAAAGAAGAAAAGTAGGGCAAGCTAATGAAACACTTGCAAGAGTTAGAAATGGGATTCAAAATTGTAGATTTTAGCCACGATCATGACTGTGGGGGGAAAAGTGACTGAACAAGAGTCATTGAAGTCTCCAGGGGAACTGGAGAACCAGTACACGAGGGAAGAGGAAAGGGGGAGGGTGAGAGTGTGTGCAGGGGCAGGTGATAGAAGAATTATGTTTCATACAGCAAGGATCAGCATGTGAAGAGCCAGTAAATATCTGAGTCAAAGCAGATGCATTTCAGTTGGAAAAGGTACAGCACCAGCACAGTGGCTCTTTGCTAGCCTCTTCTTTTTATTCCTCCATAGGATATTCTGCACCTCTCACTGCCATGAGGAGCTTAAGGGTTGAAGTTTTTTTTTTTAGTGACATGATAATATTTTATCCTGGAAATGACTAATGTACAGCCATCAGATTATGTATTTATTATGCAACAAGAGAAAAAAAATTTGGATAGCACATAAGAGGCTGTTCCTGCTTTAAGCATGGGTAAACAGATATTTACCAGGAATGAATGAACAATTATAGCAGAGGAACTATTGCTGATTAGATTCAGTATAAATAGCTTTGGATTAATTCTGTGCTGGCATTTTCCACATGCTCTTTCTGTGTTCAACCTGAGCTCCTGGTACTCCAATACTCTGAGTGATTGCTGCATGTGAATAGGACAATAAAATGGAACTCATAGAAGATTAGGATTTTACCTAATCCAACTTTCACTTTCACATCCCCCTAACTCAACAGGGATTGCAAATTTGATTTTTGTTACCATCCATGAAGGAGAAATCTCAATCACAGTAAGTGTGAATTAATAAATTTCACTGGACTGAAGCTAAAAGCAACCTCTTATCCTCAACTAATGAAAGTAAAGGAGCTTTTCAGCCAAAGTGCCACAGAGTTTATTACATCAGGTATGTGAGAAAAAAGGAAAACAGTTGTTGGGGTGGTCAGCAAACCATTTCAGACCAGCTTGAGACATGGGAACAGGAAATGATGTGGCATTAGCAGTGTGATGCTGAAGGTCAGCTCTCACAACTGTTGGGTCTCACGGTTTATCCCTTTGTTAAAATTCTTACCCAATTGCGCGTTACAGAAATACGTCAAATGTGAACAGGATCTTTAGTGTGTGTGCACAGATCCTTACCCCCCTCAGCACAGCCTGTTTCAACTCTTTCCTTCTCACTTTAAGGCACAACTCAATCCGGAGACAGCTCAACCTGTCCAACCCTGACTTCAACATCCAGCAGGTCCAGAAGCAGGAGCAGCTGACGGGAATTGGCCGCATTAAGCCAGAGCTGTACAAGCAGAGGTCACTGGACACGGACGACGGCCGGAGGAGTAACAGCAAGGCCTGTGGAAAACTCAACTTTATCCTCAAGTATGACTGTGATTTAGAGCAGCTGATAGTGAAGATTCACAAGGCCATCAACCTGCCAGCAAAGGACTTCTCTGGAACTTCAGATCCCTACGTGAAGATATATCTGCTTCCTGACAGGAAAACAAAACACCAGACTAAAGTGCACAGAAAGACCCTCAATCCAGTATTTGATGAAGTTTTTTTATTTACTGTCCCATACAATGATCTCAACACAAGGAAACTCCATTTCTCTGTGTATGACTTTGACAGATTCTCCAGGCACGACTTGATTGGCCAAGTGGTAGTGGATAATTTTTTAGATTTAGCAGATTTTCCCAGGGAATGTAATATTTGGAAGGATATTGAATATGTCACCAATGTAAGTATTATATTTTTTCTTTTTGAATTTTATTTGTTTCTGACTTTATTTCCCTAACCTGATTATAACTGAAACTGTTGAATTTGTGAAGGAAAATACTTTATTCTCTCTCTTTCTTAAGCTTTGACCTTAATCCAGGGAAACTGACAGTACATTTTCAGTCCTCATTTCTTGTTCTGTGGATATATCAAAGAATGTTTTATGTAGGAGACAGTAGGTTTATTCATTGCCCTGCTGATAGGGTAGAAATACTGGAGAATGTTTTAATCTTACTTAATCTGAAATTTACTTAAGGAAATAATGCTTTTCTTATTTTGCCCGTCTTCCTGTTTTGCATGATTTTTTATGTAACTTACAGCACACTAATCAGCCAGAACTGCAGATTCAACATTTCTTATGTAGCGATCTTCAGTTCTTCAAAAGGCTATTCTCATAAAGCCAGAAAACCCCACAGCTATAATCCAGCCAAACAGAGTTCAGACAATGCTGTTCCATGAAAGCAGTGAAACACACTGAATTGGTTTAACTCTTTGTTTGGCATCACTGTGTTCCTCGGGAAATGGGGAAGGTATTTTAGAAGTCTGTGTTTCTGTTATCCCAAAGTCTCTGTTGTCAAACTCAGTGCAGGAATCCAAGCAGCGATTAGGTATAAAATCATGGAAATGACTTCTGGAAGAGAAGGAGCTTTCTACTCAGAGCAGGAGCCAACCTCCTTGTAATGCCATTAGAGATGAATCCCATGCATCCTCTGGAGGACAGACCTTCAGAGAATGAAACATTACAGAAATCCACAGAGGTGAAGGCACCAGTGCCAAGTGTCAGTAAATATTTCATCTGCTGTGTCAAACCGTACTCCAGTGGAGTGCACATTTTAGAGTCAAATAAACCAGACCTCATTAGCAGTAAGATCAAAGGGTAAGTTTGTTAGACCTCGATTCGGGAAAGCACTGAAGCATCTGCTTAGCTGAGAATAAGAAGCCATTGAAAGGTAAAGGATGTTCTGAGACAAATGACTTGCCTGAATTCAGACCCTCACCTCACCTGTGTGGTCTGGTTTCATGCCCATGTTAGAGACCAAACTGATTAAATCCTTTTTTTGTTTCTTTGAAAATTCTTTATAAAAATTTATATTTTCCTGGTTTTAAGGTGAATTCTCTGCACAATGCTGTCCCACACAAGGATGGAAGTGCAGCAGCAGCACAAGCAGTTCCTCACTCGGGGTACAGGCAGGGGCACGGACATTTGGTGTCAGGGAGGATAAACCTGGTTTTTGCAGGAGAAGTTGCTGCTTTTCAGCTGCAAGGGAAAAGTAAGGGTGTGATAGAGCAGCTGACAGTCATTCCAAGTGAAAGGCTGCCTTCATACAGCATTAAATGTCCCAAGATCAACTTCATTTTTTACAGTCAACTGAAAGTTGAATGTGCACGCACACTGGGGCTACTTTGATATGAGCAGGTCCTTTTTTCCTGCTTTAACTTAGGCAGAAGATTGGCTGTGGTATTTTCTTTTGAATCACTTCTTCCAAATTTCAAAAATGATGCAGCATATCATTTGTATTCAGATTTTCTGTAATATTTGAAATTAAATTCAGGACTGAAACATGAGTCATTTATTAATTCCTCCTGATACCAATTCTCCCATGAAGTGTAACCGTGTTTATCCAAACAGAACACACGACCTGCCATCTAGACTTGTCACTGGCTTTCCAGCTGACAGAGGCCTTTTCAAAGCAAGTGACTCATGGTACATAGGAGACACATCCAATTTTGGGTAATGTGAGTTCTGAGATAAGAGTATCAGATAAATGGAAGCGTGGAGTACTCAGCTTACCAATTAACATTTCCAAAATTTCAAAGGTTAGACTTCATTCCATGAGGTTCTGAGAGATACTCCATGCATCATTTAAGAAACCAAGTTTCACCCCATTTTCTTGTCTGTGCAGCTGAGATATCTCAGCCTGACAGCAGAAGCTGGATCCTGATCCAGGGCCACCCAGTGATGCTGCTGCAATGAATACTCCTGTGGCTGCACTCCAAGCCAGCAGGCAGCATTAGTGAAACTCAGAAATAAATTTTGGCAAAGTTTTGAGCCCCATTGGGCAGTTTATGGTTCGAAACCAAAACTGTATCAACTGTAACAGGTTTTCAATAATTTATCTTTGAACCCCGTCTTGTTTCAAATAATTAGAGAACAGAAAAGTGCTGGGCAAAGTGACCGAAGGGAATTCACTTTATGTAGGTCAACAAAAAGTGCACACAGGAAGGATAAACCTAGGAAATGAATGAGAAAAAGGGAAGCTCCACACAAACTACACATGACAAGTTTGTCATACTTCTGAAGAGTGCAATTCATTTTAATTCCTTGTGCATCTTATTACACTGCCGAACCAGTGAGCCCAAAGGCCTTTATTTTACATTCTCCGTTTTATTATGTTCTAATCCAATTTGACACAGCAATGTAAAAGAATGTATCAAATCCTTCTCTGCCCAGCAAAACGTCCTACTTCAAGTGAACACTGCAGATTATGCCTGAAATGTCAGCTACTGCAAACAATGCCATTAAACTGACCTATTATGCCATGTGCTTTCTTCTGTTTTCTAATAAGAAAGATTTTTTTTATCCTAAACCAGCAGTTTTCATTCTTTGGACTACGACATCTGTTACCATCCCAGAGTTTGAAATTATTTCTTAACACAGACACATGTCAGCATAAAAATTTTTTACGTGCTTAAAAGCAGTCTGGTGCCAAACACAAATCTCCAGTATCAAAATGACTGCTCTTCTAATCCCAGGTCCTCGGAGCATAAAATCTCCCTCCTGTAAAACTGACTCTTTTTCCAAGCAGAATAAAAGCAGCAGTGGGCTGTGTAATGGTAGAAATAATTAAGTGGATCAACTTTAGCATGAGCATGCAATGAACTAGATATGCTTTTTTTTTTTTATGTCTACCAGTCAGATTACACTGGTTTCTCGTTTTTCAAGATAAAAAGATGCTTTTTATTTTTAGCCTGGGTTTCTCTTGTTGGCTTGTTTTGTTTAGTAGCATCTAAAACATAATCGGGGTTTGGGGTGGGGTTTTTTGGTTGCATTTGTTCACAGACTGATGGCATGTTTGAAGAGAAAAAAAAAAGTGGTTGATATTTCCTTGGTTGCCATCTTCAAACTCAAATGTGATCAAGCAAAAACACGTGGCTTTGTCACAAGATAAAATGAAAAACCATGAAAGAAGAAGGTGTCAGATATGAAACAGGAAGGTGTCAGATGGTCCATTTCAGATAAAGGAAGACCTTCTCTTTCAGAAAGTGCCAAGTATCCCCTTGCATAACTCTCTGTGCCCCTAGACAGGAAAATCCTTTATCAAGAATTGCTTGTTAAATATCACTAGGCCGATGCAGGGCACAGAGAGGATTTCTACCAGCTGGAAATCCAGCTCTGGTTCATCCTGGCTCTTTGGATTCTCAAAGTGCTCAGCCATTGGCACTTGATAAGCAGATGAACTTTCTAGAGAGGACGAGTATTTAAAAAGTGACCTCAACTTAGAGGAGGGGGGTAATTGTAGTAAGAAAGGTATTTTAGGAGGCAATTTGTGGCTTTGGTCTTACAGTATATATAGTTTCTGCCACTGATGCTATCTTTTCAGTTGTGAAATATAGTTGTGTTTAATATCTAGGTATGGAACAGCAAAAACTTCTCTTTTTTCTGAATGTTGAAGCTTATATATACACTTAAAAAATCCTCTTCCTAACCTCTTGGCACCTTTCTCTCATCTCAAAACAACCAATTTATCAGGGTACGAAAGGAGATGGAAATATAGAAGGGAAATATTTCTGGGTCTGAGAGAGAAGAGATTACAGAAACAAGGCCCTGGGTAATACACGCAGAATTTGAGAAGTAACATGCCACAGACTTTAAGGAATGTGTTTACTAAAACCCAAAAGAGAGTTATGGATAGTTCAAAGCTATGAAGAGACATGAGCTGTATATCAAGTTGTTCGCTTTGACATCCAGAAAGAGCCAGCATATGCCAGAAATTTCAAAGCCAAGAAATTGATTTCATCTGTTTGTAAGAATCTTCAAGCTCTGTTAGGGTCTGGGTCAAAAATAAAGCCGTGTATCAGATAATGCTGAATTCCTTTTGCACAGATCCAGAAAATAAAAGCATATGGAAAAAAAAAATTAATTAAAGATTCATGTTGAAAAGCATGTTAGTGTTTTGACAAGGAGACAGTGAAAAAGTGGGGTGGTTACAAGTATTTGAAATTCTGCATTATAAAAGTGCTAATTGTTCACTGTTGTTGTTCTTGAGTTTACCCGAGCAAAAAAGATTTGAGAATTTGTATTTTTAGGCATTTATGTTGTATAACTGAGATGCAACTGGAATCATAACATCACCAGAAGGAAGTTTCAAGTTCCCTGTTTCAGAGATGTTAATGCCAACCACAGTATGTGTGGTAGAGAGACGAAAAGAGGCTAAATTTTTCAGTCAGTTGTTCATGGAAAGCATAATAAAAGTATAAAATACTGAAATCTGACCCAACTGAAAAAAACTTCCTCAAAGGTTGCATTGCTCAGGTCCATTCCTGCTAAGAGCTGTGAGCAGTTCAGTGTCTGCCAAATGCACATGAATAGGCGCAGGTCACAAGGCTTAGGGCTTAAACCCTCAAAAATCAAGAATAAACACCCTTTTTTGACAGAAATAGGTGAATACTGTCCCTAGTTCACCTACAAAGGAGCAGGGTCGGACAATGAGGATGTGACTCGCTCAAGACATGGTACTGCTGATGGCACAAATGAGAGCAGGTCCAGGATCTGCAGATTCCTGGCACCAGCCTTAATCCACTCCGCTTGCTCTGCTTATCTCCTTCGACAGTGTGCAGACTCTGGAGCTGGCAGGAAGTCAGCTAAGTCCACCTACTCCAGTTCTAAAAACTGTTTAGCTTGTCAAGATGTTTTAGCTAGTATTTCTGAAATCCCTGTTCTGGCAACTTGCAGGGTTTAGAGAAGTGATGGCATTGAGCAAAAGCTCAGAAAAGCCTTTAAAATATTTACAATGGTTAACAAAATTTTTGAGTTGACAATTTGAGGAGGAACAGAAACAAACCAAGTCTCTGGCTCTGTGTATGAATTCAAATCCAAGCCATCAATGTTGAATCCCATATCTACTTTTTTTGTGTCAGTAAAAGGAAAACAAAAGTTGATTTTTTAAAATTTTTTTTTTTTTTAATACAGAAAACCTATTTTGTATTAACCTGGTGTTCTTTTTCTTTAAAGCAAGTAGGCTTTGACACCAGGGAAGCAATCAGTTGTGGATGTGGAGATGAACCTATTTAACTGATTTGCAAATGCAAGTCTCTTTAGAAGAGACAGATTTGCAAAGTCTTCCCTGTTTTAAAACATGGCAAAAGCTTAGGAATAACAAGTATTTCATGGCTATTTTAAGGCAGTTGACAGAGGGGATAAGATTCTCCTCATTTAATGAATTTGTTTAAAAATTAAAAAAAAAACCCAAAACCACAATCAAACCCAGAAGTACTCAGAAAAGCCCAAAACCAGAAAGCATAATTGCCTTTGAGAGGCAGATCCATGGATATTCCTCTTCTCCTGAGTCGCAAGGTCACCCTTTGTTGCATGATTTTTTCTGTCTGTTCTTAATCAACTGTACAGAAAACATGAAAGTGCATGTGTAATGAATCATTTCATAGCCAAAAGATGCTGGAAAGTCATAGATCTTGAGTCCTTCCGGTTCCTAAGGGTCACCACGGTAAGGATGACATAGAAATTAATTAGGCTTCAGCATCAGCACAACAGGTACAGTACTCAGTCTACAGTGGAGAACAGCTGCAGCCAGTGTTTTTCTTTTTAAATGTCTTTTTAACTACTATTTAAATGCATTAATTTTCAAAGCTGGGCTTTTCCTTTTGTCTTCTGGGGTTTTTTTCCTCTCTTAATTTAATGATTGTAATAATTACTTCTTAGGAGAAGATTTGTCAGGAATGTCATAGATTTAAATGATATGAGGCCAGCCCTCAGCGTGGCTGAGCAAAGCACAGATACGGTTATGTACAACCACACAGGGTAGAGATAAAATACTATAAAGTTTGCAGAAAGTTAAAGGCAGCATATGCCTAATTCTGCTTGAGAACTGGGTCGTGGTGAGAATAATAAACAACAAAACTTGGGAAGGGTCAGGAGTAAAAAAAAGTCAAACGCCTTGGAGAGCAGTGGTTTGAGATGCAGCTCTGTGGGTCCCGAGTCGATGGTACGAGCACTGTGTGCTTGGCTCTGAAAGGAGTGGAGACTGTTCTGTGCAAGGGTTTACCCAACAGCCTTGTAATTCCACAAGCACAGCCAGAAACAGGATGGATCTTGTAATATCACTGAGGCTTCAGCTACCATTTATTGGGGGTTTGGGAGCAGTTTAAGGAAATAATAATTCAGAGAGTTGTGTCCGTGTGTGTGCACCATGGGAAGTTTACAGAACCTGGGAGCATGGCCATCAGAGTTTCCAAGGGAGCTTTTTCACTATGGATATTTCTCTACAAAAAAAACCCCGTACATAGAACCAACCAAGCAAACAAAAGAAATTGAAGCAGGCAAAATATTTTTTTTAAAAGCCTATGTAGCAGAAATGACACCATTCCAGTTCAAAAATTTTAGAGAAAAAAGAAACTTCAAAGTCAGTATTTTTAGAAAACTAACTTACTTTGAAATTTCAAAATAAGGTATTTTGATTTCTCATGTGGAATGCCCTTCTATGACTATATTGTAAAATATTTTGAAAGCAAATTGTTTCAAGTCAAGTGATGGATATTCTGCTTCAAAATGGAAATAACTCAAAATTCCTTATCAAATTAGAATCCCACTTTCTACACTGATACTGTCCCTGCCCATCAGTGCTGCATCTTCTTGAGTTCTCCATGGTCCCTGTATCCTCCGTGTTTCCCTGGTACAACAGCCCCAGAACAGCAACAGTGTGTGAAGAACATTTTCCTCCACACATTAGCTGCTTGCTGAAAAAGCTTCGACACAACCCTAAATTCCTGCTTCCTGGTTAGTGGAAGTGTCTGTAAGCGTCCCTGTTCTACACGTCCCCCTTCTCCTTTCTTCTCACCCTCCTCTGCCAATCATTTTTTTCCCAGAAATCTCTCTCAGGCAAGGCTCTGGGAGAGGAAAAGCTCGCAGTAACACTGGCTGCATATAAACCAAAGTCAAAGTGTGATCCCGGTCAGCCAAGCCTGTCCTTCAATTATACCATCCAAAATTGTCAGTAGGAGCTGCAAATACAAAAAAAAATCTGGCTCCAGTATTTTACAATTCATAGGCAGCGATTCTTGAAGACAAGCAAAGAGCATTCGCTCAGTGCTAAGACTAAAATAGCTGTATTAAAGGGATCTTGGTTGTAACCATTCTGCACATAATTCAGGATTAGACTGTGCCATAGCCTTTTTTCTACAGGGTTATATAACTTTCAATTTAAACATGTATTTAGCCAGGCAGGGGAAAAAAATCACTTCAAACACGCATTTAATTATTGAACAGTTTTGGGAATGCTTACTCTGTCTTTTTTTTTCTAGCAGGGGTCACAGAAAGCATTTCAATAGCTTATGGATTTATCAAAATTTCTGCAAAATCCTACTCTTTAAATTAAGTTTCAATATTTGGAGCCAAACTTGAAAGTATTCTTCCCTCTGAACATACTGTGCTTATGTGACAAGCCTCAAGCCATTTTTAGCCTTTAATCCCCACTAGATATCACAGCCATCAGGCATCTTTCTCCACCGAACAGGGTATTTCAGAGTTTTACAGTTTCCCTCTCTGTGCAGTCTGTTTACCCAGTTCTCACGTTATTTTCCCAGGGCCCTTTATTTAACAGTAAGTGGACTTTTTTGTTCCAATTTCCTTAAGCATTCACTGTAACTGTGCCCTGAACTCACAGCAGGATATCCTGGTTATTGGGGCAGGGGAGAGCAGAGCTATTTGGGAAGCACCTCCAGCACACCACATCCAACAGGCTGGCATCCTAACCCAACCTAAAATGTGGATGTGCTGGGGGACAGTCCTGACTTCATCTCTTCCAAGACACCTGTGACCCAGGTAAAGAGGTAGGAAAGGAAGTGCCACTACACACAGGCTCTTTTCTCACCAAAAGATTTGTCTGGCCTGCTCCAGAGTCTTGTTAGAGGATGCCACCTGTCTCACACTTTAACTTTTCAGGATTCCTGGATCTGTAATAGGGGACAAAATACCATCTGTACAGAAGGGAGGAAATGCTGGATCATAACTAGTGATAGGAGGCATGGGGTTTGTGCTTAAAGGCTAAATTATAGAGCTTGCCAAAATTAAGATAAGGCTATACCATTTGCTAAATAATCACACAAGGGCTGTCTTCAGACCTCCCCACTGCCTTTGTGCAGGGAAAGCATTAGAAGCTGCAGCTGAACTGGGAGCTGACTTGTGGAGAAGGACATACTATTCCCACAGTATGCATTTATATATGTATCTGTAACTTTTCTAGGTTTTCTCCTCGTCCAGGAAACTTCAAACTGATATAAATGACAGTGGAAACTGCAAAGGACACACAAACCATTTTTCCTAAGATTTATTGCAAGATTAGCTCAGTTGGTCAGAGCATGGTGCTGATAATGCCGAGGTTGTAGATTCAGTCCCTATAAGGGCTATTCACAGAAGAGTTGGGACTGGATGATCCTTGTGGGTTCCTTCCAAGTCAGAATATTCTGTTATGCTGTGCAGTATAATTGCAGATATTGTGGAGGCCCTCTTTGTCCCTGGGTAGCCTCAGAGGTCGAGGTATGTGACAGCTTTTGTGTGGTCGGTCACAGCCCCTCAGAGCATTGTAGAGAACCTTGCTCAGGTCATTGCAGAAAGATCCATAGCTCTGCTCCTCCATTCTTTCCCTTTGTGAAAAATAGGCAGCCAAACCATCCAGGGGGAAAGGGACAGAAAGGCATCACTCTTTCATGCTAAGTGAGCTATTTTTCTGAGAGAGGAGCTAAAGAAACAATGGCAAAACTGAGGACTTGACAAAGCATTTTCATTGAGATTTATCAGCCCCAAGTTTATGACATCTTTGCAGCAGAGAACTTCATTTTAACTCACTATTTTATTTCATTTCCCATCACATATGCTCACTTCTCTAAACATTCTGAATACCTGTGTATCAGGAACAACATAAAAAGTGTAGTGTTTCCTGAAAAAAATCCAACAGGCCAAGGCAAAATCACTTTGTGCTTGCCTGGGGAAGATAAAGCGACAGACACACAAATCTCCAAATTCTGCACTGGTTCTCACAACCACTGAAAGGCAATGCACACTCAGTGCACACTCCAAGTCTAAAATCATGGATATTATAACTCCTGTAGCTAGTCTTCCTAAAGTCATTCACAGGGGTAAATGAGGCAGAGAGGCATTTGCAGTGTCTGAGCCTTCCTGTGGCTCCCTAACAGAGATTTAGAGTGAGCATTTCACACCATGTACTCTGGAGAAGTGACAGGCTCAAGTGACGAGACTGCATTAGCAATGTCTGTGCTATCATGACATTTGAGATTTGTGTAGCTACATTCTCCTGGCCCTTCACTGCTTGATTAAACACCTTGCTCTATTTACTCAAGAAAACAGGAGTCACAAGCTACCCCTTACCTTAGCGAGTGCTTAATCATTCACTACTCCCTTCACCAGGCAAACTTCAAATTAAAGCTATGTTCACCATCTGGAAGAAGATTCCTGCCTAGTGATGGGATCTTGCTTGTGATGGGCAGGGAAGCAGAAAACAACTGACAGCTGGAGGTTTTCACAGTCGATTATATGAACTATTGGGAAAAAATTCCCCACTCAGATATTTGGGCCAAATCTGGCATCTCAAAAATAGCAGTTTACCACAACATCAGGAAACTTAACCTTGCTTGCCAGGCAACCAGTTACTGACGTCCTCAGAAAGTGTGTCTGAAGTCATTGCCCCTCCTACCCAACATCTCCTCTTCTGTTTCCTGCAGTAAAATTATTTTGAAAGGAGCAGTGAACAGGAGAAACACTTTGAAAGTTAACTCCAAAGAACAAAAGAACAATTCTCCATACTGTATTTTGTACATCTGTTCAGAATTCATTGAACTCTATATGTGTTTTCTCTTTAAAAGCATGCTAGGGGTTTTATAAGTATTTTTAAAAGCCAGCTGTGATTTAATCAACCATCTGATCTGCATTATGATAACTCTTCTGAACAACCCCAACAATAAAATAAATATGTATGCAGTAAAGTGAAACAGAAGTGTGTACAAAAATGATAGAAAAAAACCAGCAGACTTTGGTTTCAAGCGCCCTAGAGAGTTATTTATGATCATCAGGAAGAAAGGAATCACTTTAAAATAATGAAAACCTTTCAATATCTGCACTCCACTGAGCACAGAATCTTACAGTAAATGCTAATTTAACAATAAACTTCACTCTAGTGGGACCACAGCATTTTATGCAGGTAGAAATGACTAGTGCTCAAGATTAGATCCTGACTCTCCTGTAAAGTCAGGGAAAGCTTTCCCACTGAAGCTCAGATTTCATGCATATCCTCTTGCTATAGTTTGAAAATAGTATCTTGTAAACAGTACAACAAGCCAGGTGAAATAATGTAAACAGGTAACCTGAGATGTACATCAGAAAATGCACGAGAACAGAAGAACAAGCAAATTACCATCCTTTTATTCCTCTCTGCAAAAGAAATTCCTGAAAATGACCTACTCAACAAAAATTTGAAGGCAATCCTCCCCCCAAATTTCATGATTAAAATATGAGCAAGCTATCAACTTTGGTTTTGGAGAAAGCAGATAGAGATCTCTCCATCAGATATCACCTGAGTTCTACATCTGCATCTTCAGTCCCTGACTGGCTGCAGCCATCCTAAGGGAATGAAAACAGATTATTTTCCCTCAAGGTTTCTTCAGTGAGCACCCCTGACCCATTCCTTTTTGGTACCTCAGCATCCCTCATTTTCCAGCTCCCTTTCCAAATCCTTCACTTTACTTAATGTATAGAGCCCCAGCATCCTTGGAAACGCCATGAAAAACCCTTCATTCGACACCAAGCTTTTATCAGAAAAGAACATAAAAAACCTTCTTATCCTGTCTGTAACAGTAATACTTTTTTGTTACAATACAGATATTTTTACAAACAAACATATCTATAGCAGGAGATGCTCGCTGTCTTCATCCCCATCATCATGTTCTTCTCAAAAGTTACTTATTTTAGGAAACCTTTCAGTGCTAAATCAGCACACACATCCTTCTTTTCTGGCTGTTTTGAGTCAGGATGGTCAGAGATAACTACACTAAATTCTTTCAAAATCATGCTTCCAAAAAGTAGAATTTGGGCCCTTTTAAGGCATCAGATCAAGTATCCAAAATCAGATTAACAGAGTTCTAAAGTGTACTCATCACTGAGGACAAGCCAATTCACAACTCTGATTTCATTTAAAAACCCCCAAATTATTTAAATTACGAAACTAATCAAACTAATTCAACTAAACTGAAAATTTGATAAGGCATTTAAGTGACCATGAGATTTTAAGTCACGGGCTGCCTAAAAGTGCTACTTTTTTTCCTACCCATGGGTGAGTATGTACTGAAAAATACTATTTATTCTGAATATAGGCATAACCGGGTCTAAGTCTCACCACACTCACCTCATGATTCCACGAGGAAGAACAGAACAAGCTGCAGAAAGCAATCATTTTCCTCTCCAGGTGTGTTTCACATGTAGCACGTGTAAGGTAAAACAAATTAGAAGAAAAGTCTGCTAAGAGGAGGGAGTTCTGCTGGCTCATTTTTATGGAATTAAAGCACTAAAGCACTTCTATATTTAGTGCTCTCTTTATCTCACATCTTACACTACCCTCTGTGCATTCTTTAAGAGAAAAAACATGCTCACTGAAGTGGCCCTAAAATTGCCTCCAGTGCGCATCTAAATATAATAGGGAGGCACGAACACATCTGATAGAGAACAAGTGTTACAGAAAAAGAACTTTTAGCACACTCTGCACAATCACATCTTCCCCTGCTCACGCTGTAGACACCTGGATGAATGATACCCTTGATTTCAGAGTCTACATTTTCTAAAATGGATTCCTATCTTCTCTTTCTGCCTTCCTTCAGTTTCTTCACAGCCTTTTGCTTAGTTTTAAAGCTTTTTTTTTTTCTGTATACTGCTAAGTAGATGTAGTGCCGGGTTGGTAAAATGCCTAGCAGCTCCAAGATTAAAATACTCTGTTTATTTGTAAGGTAGGTGGATGATACACAGCAACAGCATAAATTCTCCATGGCCAGATCCACATAGCTCAAGTGTCCTAATGACATTAGTCCAGAGCTGTCTCAAGAAAAGCAGGTAGCTGGATTTGCATGAACTTCTGGGCAGCATCAGCAATGAAGATACCAAGAAACAGTGAAGTGCTCCTGGTACTGCTTGAGAGGAGCGGATC
Source organism: Falcunculus frontatus (assembly GCA_013398115.1). Taxonomy (NCBI): domain Eukaryota; kingdom Metazoa; phylum Chordata; class Aves; order Passeriformes; genus Falcunculus; species Falcunculus frontatus. Next base: position 230,651 of record VZRV01002982.1, read on the forward strand.
AGCACAGATTCCATGGCATTGATTTGGGAGGTGAGGCAGGGAGGTTTACCCTGACAGAGCTAGATAGCAACAGCATCTCAGCATGTTGTGCAGTCAGCAGATTTTACAGTCTGTTATTAAATCATCAGTAGCACCTCTAGGAGGAAGCAGAAGAGCCTTCTCTTCCATGTTTCCCCCCCACGCCCCCAGAAAACCATCACCAAAACCCCAACATCTCTTCTGATTCAAATATGTAATTTTCTTTTTAGCATAGTTTGAGAACCAAAAGACAAAAACTATCCTCTTGTCCACACTTCTGGAATGATGCTGTCTAGTTATCACTAATTTTGTTGGCCTCGTTCTTCCTTCCTCTACTGCTTTAATTCCTTTTGTATTCAGAACCAGAGAGATTCTGAGTTATAACATGAGATAATTTTTCAGTATTGAAGATGTGGGGGTTTCATCCTTATTGACTTATTTAATACCTGTGTGTTGAAAGATTAAAGTCCATGATTCTATTCTTCCATTTAACTTGCAATTAAAATGGAATGGCTGTGCAAGGACACTCAAAGCAGTACAGCTGCACACCTTTGCACCCCATCCATTAACAGAACACTGCCAGCAGTGAAGTGGTCTCTTTACCTTGGCTGCTTTACTTTGAAATTTGCAGAGGTTGGAAATTCTATATTACCCATATAAAGAAGTAAATGAAACTTCTATGGAAATCGTTTTCTCTGTTGTTAAAAGTGGGCAGTTTTACAGAGGAGTGTTACTAGTAAAATGCATGTTGTGAAATTTAGTTGTGCATTTGTTCTAATGGAAGGTGACACGGGATGCTCTCAGACATGGTTTTGAGCCATAATGATCCCTTTTCACCTTTTCTCTGGTGGAGGAAACTTTCTGTGGATGGTGCAGGGGAGTCTGGCACTGTTAGTGTTATCCAGGTGTTACTGTTATATAGGTTACTGTTACACAGGTGACAGATCAGAAAAAGCCAACTTTTTGTATTCAGTGGCACCACCTAATAGCAACCAAGTCAAAGGTAACAGGATTTCAGCATCAGGGAACTCTAGAAATGAAGCTGGTTTTTGGCAGCAAACACATGAAGTGTTCTCACTGTTGCCTGACCCGAGGGCATGGATGACATGACGTGACAGAATTGTCTCCAGAGAAACAGAACACATGGAGAAATTTCGGAAGAAAGACACTTGATCATTGGCTTTAGAATCACAAGGATACCTAGGAAAAGTACCTGTTGAAAAGAAAAAAATGACTTTCAATAGCAATGAAGGAAATCACTTTGTAACTCGTAGGAAAAAAAAGTAGGAGAAATAGATTCATAAGTCCATGCTTCTTTCCCCACCTGCTAAATTGACACCGAACTTAAAAGGAGCTGCTCACAGAAAATATTGCTTTTGAAGAGTCCAACTTAGGTAATAATTCTTGTACTACTTTTTAGTGGGATGAGAAGCCAAAAAGGATCAGAGAGAGAGGGAGAGAAAAGGCACACCAGGGGTTTCATTGAACATGGATTTGATATCCTGATAGCACAGAATCACAGAATTGTTTAGGTTGGAAAAGACCCTTCGGATCACGTAGTCCAACCATTAACCCAGCACTGCCAAGGCCACCACTTAACCCCGTCTCTAAGTGCCGCATCTACATCCTAAAAAATCTTTGTCTTCTAAATCCTTCCAGGGATGGGTGACTCCACCACTTCCCTGGGCAGCCTGTTCCAATCAGTAAAATTTTTAAATGATCAGGCAGGATTTGGATTAATGGCACTGCAATGTTCGTTAACAGGTATTTTAGTGGTCTGTGAAAGGAGCACGTTACATCCAAGGGGTCAGAATCTAGGGGCAAAGTGCTGCTTTGCTGCCTGTTTCCAGGGAACAAGGCACATGTGCTTCTCCAGCTTCTGCATTGTTTGCACTGGCCACCAGAGCTTCCCCACTGAAATCACACCTGGAGTGGAATTCCACAGCAGATGGCAAAATCAAGAGACTTGATTAAATAAAAACATTAAGTATATTTCAGAGAAAAATTCTAGAATGGCAGGCTACTGTAGCATAGAGTTTGACGTTAACTGTCTATTTTTCAAACACGGTACTATTTGGACTATTCTCTTTTTTGTATCAATTTCTTCAAAATTGTAGAGCAAACTTACACTAATAGTAGATTCAGATTTGTGAAAATGGCCTTTCCTTATTACCCATTTTGTGAACGACCTGTGCTAAGCCTGAGAAGCAAAGTCGGTACAGAGCACCTAATGAGAGTGTATGAATACATCCAAAGCACATTATAGGTGCTTCTACAGACTGAAAAGAACAAGGTTTTTTTTCTTGATACTGTGACTTTCTCCATCTTTTTTCAGCACTTCCCAGGTACTTAGTTTCTCTCCTTCTCAGAGTGATGTGCTCAGAATACACAATATAACAGACAGCTGCTTTGCACAGCACAAAACGCCTGCACTGAGAATGACATTCAGTGCCAAGGGAAGGTGAGGAACTCTTAGTCGGGCCCAAAAACCTCTAATATCATTTCAAGCCAGTCTGGTTAACATTTTTTTGTACAGAATGGCCACTGTGCAAGACTTTATCCTTAATTAAGACTAGGTCAGCAGGACACCAGGACTGGCTGCTTCCTGTGGGCTGGGATGTCAGGAGCAGTGGGAGACCCTGGAGCTGCTGGCTAAGACTTGGCCAGCCAGGTCCCATCCCACCACCCCAGCCAGGGACCTGGGCAGGTGGGGAGCTGGGGGGCAGCCCCTGGCATCAGCCAGCTCCCTAGGGAATGGGGAGCAGGGCCAGGGGCAGGTGGGGGGCAGCCCTGGCAGGCAGGCAGGGCCATGAAGGGCTCTTGGTGCCCTCAGGGCTCTGACAGACTGATTGCTTTCAGTCCCCCTACACGGACAGAAAACTGAGTGGGTTTGGAAGACAGAGGATCTTTTGATACTTCAGTGGAGCTGTAGGTTCACGTGCAGCCGTCGTAACTCAAGGTAGAGTGAAAGGCCAATCCATTCATTTGCATATAGATCTAGTTTAAATTGACATTTTCATTTTAACACACTAGAGGAAAAAAATTAACAGGCAAGACATTTTGGATTAAAATATTTTGATTAGTTAACTTCCTTTTAAAGCCAGCTTCCTCCCTTGCAATTTTTCTTGGATGTATTTGAAATTTTCATTATTAGTGGTATATGGAGATAATTGAACATATCTTTCAACTTATGTCAGAATGGAAGCGAGAGGTAACTGGCAAATACTTCGTGGTAGAAATAATTTTATGCATTAGAATGGATTTGCTGCTTCATTTTCTTCAAGCTCATGTTTGCCTAGAGATAGTGAACACTTAACACATAATTTAGCCTCCCCTTCATACAACAAGCCAGCCTTTAGCCTTGAAACCATGGGGGTTTATTTTCTCATCTCTTTCCATCTCTGTGATGTTCACCAAAAGTTTTAAGTCTGCAAGGTTGGCCCACCCAGGTTAAATTGCGTGGTAAGGTACTACAGACTACAATGCCATTAATCTCTGCTTCACTTTGTTTTTTTCAGTCTCAGTATTTCACAAAAAGTGGAAATCTAATCCAAACCAGTAAAAGCCTGTTGAAAAATTATTGGGCTTGACATGACAGATACTGACAGACATTCATTAACAACTTTGGTCCTCACTTTAGGCAACCACTGCCCAATTTTCTGGATTGCGCTGTTCAGTTGGTTTGTGACGCTTCCCTCTGTGAGACAGTCCCTTGTCTGTCTGAGCTACCTATCCTTCCATTTCTGCCACCTTCACCTGACATCAAAACTCTTATTTTTCCCCGTGGAAGTTCCCTCCTCATCTCCTTTTGAGAAGGCACTTGCCCTCCAAACACATATTCCTATCCAGGGCAATTTGCATTTCATTGCTATTCCCAAGCTTGTCAAGATTTCTGAAGCCTTCCCTGCAGAGGGAAAGGTCTGAGTCAGCTCTGTGCCACAGTGCTCCCTCTCCAAGCTTTAGGAATGGGAAATCAAACCCACCCTCACGAGGCTTCCCTTTCAGCAGACTCTGGAAGCGCCATTCCAAAGGTGGCAACTTGCAAACGCTGACAAGGTGGGACACGTTGAGGTGGGAGAACAGGAGGAGCAAATTTCTCCACAGCACCTTGCTTGTAAACTCATGTCTTGCAGGTTATGACATTTTTATGCGTCTCATCATGAAGACGCAGTTGTTTTCTCTGCTTTTCAAGCCTTCCCTATCCTACACCCACACAACCACACGCACGCACACATGCACCCCGTGCCTCCCAGCACCAACCCAAATTATCCAAGGCAGCCTGCAATGCCTGGAAAACAAGGGCTAGGGCAGACTTTTTTGTATTACTAAATCTATACTGAACCTTTTATTTTCCAGAAAGTGACAAGTCATTGAATAATTTTTTTAAAAGGCAGTAACAATTCAAGAAACTAAAATGTCTTTCAGAGGAATAGTTTAATTTGCAAGAAGCCTAAATGTCACTTAACTTTTGTCTCTGGTCAACAATGCCGTCTAGCAAGCCTTCAGAGCCAACTTTATACTCACTCTTTTCTTAGTAACTGATGAGGGAGTTAAAAATTACTTCTATTAACTTTCTACAGAAGTTTCACTTTCAGAAGGCCTCATTTCTGTTTTTCCCATGAAATCAATTTCTGACATGGGCTCACACACATAAACAGGACAATACTCCAGCTTTTCCAGTCATGTCTCTACTAATTTTCATTAGCTCAATTCAGACTATCTCCTCAGTTCATCAATTTAGTTTGGAACAAATTAAGACTTTATTTCTATCTCAATAGCTACAGGATAATTCATTAGATTCACTGTTAGGCCCAGATTCAGCAAACCACTGTAGCTGTTGTGAATTGGAAAATCTGTGTAAAGGATTCAAAGCCAGTAAAATCTATAGGATTTAAGCATATGTTTAAAAACAGGTATGGGATAAAGTTTATCTGTACTGAATGGAGGCTGTTGTTAGAGGATCTTAATACAGAATAATTTATCAATAAAGTCCTAAACTACTCTAAGAACAAATATATCCTGTAAATGCATCCTGATAACTGAGGGTCGTATGCAGCTCACTGATTGGAAAGTTTCAATTAATCACTGCCACCCTATTTATAGGATATAAATAATGACAGTGGAGGTGTTAGGTCTTTAGAGAGATAAGTACATTGACTGCCTACAGGAAAAGGCCTCTGTCCTTGATTCTACTGAGAACATTGTGGCAAGGGAAAGTTACGAGTGTGTTCCTCTCAAGGACACTGACTGGATTTGTTCTGCAGCATTCATGAAGTTAAAGGCTCCTGCTTTTGCTCCAAATACCCTCATTTCTGATGGGTCTTGCATGACTGGCACAACACAAAGTGTGTCTGGAGGATCCTTCTTATGTGGCCTGGATTAAAGAAAAGTAGTCATGACACAAGGATAATGGAATCAGGAGAGGAAAAAAACCCACAAACTCTTAAAATCCATGTCAAAAATCTTCACACTCTGAAGACAGAGGATATGCTGTTGGTTTTACTTTTGGTACTATCTTTACAGTGAAGTTGCCAATGTGCTCAGCAAACCATGAGTGCAAAATCCAGAATGAATTACATAAAAACACTTCAGCTTTCTCATATTTCTTCGCTGCAGAGAAACCAAGCTTCACAATTGTTTTTTAATGTTCTTTATCAGTAAGTGAAATCAGACATACCAAAGGCTTCTCTACTTACTTGCTTTCATTCTTTAAGAATAGCATAAAGAAAAGAAATAGAGACAATTAAATATTTAAAAAAAAAAAAAATGAAATCAGTGAGAAAATGGTACAATTTGAAAATTAGTTTCAACATGAAATATAGCCTGACATTGATATATTGAAAGAATAATTATAAAAGATAGGCTATTCCCATTTTCCACTTAGTTTACTTAATCACATTTCTGTAGATATAGATTGATTCAGACATTAATAAATATCTGCTTTACTAGAGTTCATTTCTTTGATTTAAGGTGTCATGAAAATAGAATTTTCCAGTCATCTTTTCTGTTCATCTCAAAATGTGTAATGAGAAGCAACTGGCACTCTTCTAGTCACATGCAAATTCAATTAAAATCCAACATTTCGAAAGAGTTTTTATCGGTATATATTTCTCATAGAGATAACTCAAAATAACTCTATGATGAAATAATAAAAAATGTAGAGCTAACTTCACAAATTCTTCATGTTAGATACTCTAGATTTACTATCATTCCCAAACAGATCAGAGTCTATGGGATTTGCATAATATTTGTGTCCTGGACATGTTCCTCAGCAGAATTAATATCTTATCACTCAAATCTTACTCCAGACTTCTCAACACAGATGAGCAATTTAATAAATGTATATCCCAAAAAGCAGATAGCACTTCTTAAATCATCTTTAAGTCATTTAGGCTTAACACATATACCTAGTGTACTTAACTCATCCTTGTCTTAGCTGAGTGAACCTCGTCTGAAATAAATCCTTGCAAAATTCAAATCCCCACATTAACAAATATTAGAATGATACACAGTGAAACTTATCTCGCCCTATAGCAGTATAATTCCCTTAATTCCAGGAAAGATTTAGAAGTAACTAGGAAGAATGTTTTTGTTGTTTAAAATGCAACTAATGCTCCTCAGCCTGGAGGGGAGAAGAAAGAGAGACTTTAATTAAATAGTGGCAGTCTGTCCTTTCTGTGCTGCAGAAGCTCAGACGATCCCATCTCATTCCATGACACCTCTGCTCCGTTTCTGTTTTCCAGTGTCCTTTGCAGGGCCATGTCCATCTCCTAAAGGAGGCAGCATGCAAAGCTACCATTGCCTGAGCTGTGCAGCTCTGACACAGCAGCAGGAATTTAGCAAATCTCTAAAACCACTCCTCCCTTGAAAACCTCTTTCAAATGTTAGTAACTTAATAGGAAATAAGCAAGGGCAGCAGTGCCTGCTAAGTGCTCCAGTTAATGTGAGGTTGGTGAGATGCATAAAAGTACATGTGGGCACCTCACAACCCATAATTAGTTTTGCAACATAGCAGAAAAGTGAAAAAGTAGTGTCTGTCTTTTTATAGCTGGAGAGCTGAGGAAGCCGGTATAATTGAGACATATGCTTTAATTAGAGTGGCACAGGCACTGCGTGGTGCAGGCCCATCACAGCTCCTCTGCTCCAGAAATACAAAACTCAAGTTGCCAAAGAAATGGGCGCAAACCTTATGAATGCCTGACTCGAGGAAAGCATATCTTTTTTCAGACCAGAGGCAGAAGCAGAACATATAACCTATAAATTGTCTTGTTTTCTTCCCTTGCTGCCTGTTTTGCATGAGTTTACATACCCATTCTCTGCACTCAAAGGTATTTATGGAAAGGGAGAGGAGAACTCTGATCCCAAATGTCATCCCCATTTGTCAGAATATCCCTAACAACCAGGTGACTTAGAGGTTTCACTGGGAAGGTTTGATCCAGCCTGAGCTGCTTAATGCAGCCTCAAAGGCGTCAAAGGTGAGGCCATTTAGTGGCCCTTAGTCACCATCCTCTTTAAGGTTACACATCTCCCTGTTTAATATGCTGAGTTATATTCACTGAGCAGCAGCATGGAGCTGCTGACGCAGTATTTGGGAGCGATTTATCCTGCAGGCTAATCTCTAAGAAAACTGAGTAATTTTAAAATCTACAAATACTGTGTGATCAGAGACTAAAAACCTACTAATGTTACTATTAGAATTCAGCACTTTCAAAGGTATATTTATTTTGGGGTAGTTTACAGGGAGGAAAACCTGAAATGTTTTCTGGGAAAAGCAGGAACAATAACCCTTTCAGTACAAGCCACTGAAAATTATTCAGAAAATATGATTTTTATAATGTATCAAGAATTTCCATCAGAAATGGAGCAAGGAAGAAGCATGATATGAGAGGGAGGAATGTCTCCATGCTCCTAATAGCAATCTTATTTACCTTGAGGTTTCACGGATTATGGGATTCAACCCATTTGCAGTTTTCAGGCAAACCTTGTGATTTACACCTGTGGTTTGAACTCCCCACCTGGACTGAATACATATGACTTTCCCAGGTAACACTGGGATGTTTTCAAGGAAGAAGCTTCATGTTCTTGCTCCGTTGAATAAAGAACTGCACGAACACAGCAAGGGCTCAGACACAAATCTAGGTGGGATTATCAGAGGCTCCCTGTAAGGCACAGCTCACAACATCAAGGCACTGAGCCCTCACCCTGAGCCTGGGGCCAAGCCTGAGGCACTGGAAAAGCAGAGCTGATCCCCATCTTGTTTTACCTTTTTTAGAATACAGGAACAGGCAGGTTACAGATTAAAAATAAAGGCTGTGTTTTCTTCCCCTGAACCTGGACAGGTTTTGAGGACAGTTGGAGAGGAGTATGTTTGTTACAGGATATTTATTCTTTTATGCTTCCTGCCTTAATGGGACCAAAAGAAAAATAATATAGGGCATATACATATAAGTAAATTATAACTGCAATTTAATTATCTACTGATTATTTTATTTTGAGCTATTAATAAAATTGACCAGCCTTTTGGTCTGGTTATATTAGGGCTGTCATGGTTGCACTGTAACATGCCCAATACGGTATTACAACCACACCGAATGAGCTTAGACCCAAATTTGGAAAGTACAAAATGCATAACTTGATAACCTACGCTATTATGAAATCTTTTCCTAAGCAGGAATTTCAGAATGTCTCTGGCAGTGTAATGCCTGTAGTGCCACGTTTTGTGGAGCGTACACAGTAGTGCATGGGCACTCAATTCAAACAGGAACTAATCCTTGCAGAAGATCCTACCCTCTATGCTTGTTAATTCTGTTCCTCGGAGCGATTTCTTGCTAATACAGCACACCTTTAGTGACAATCCGTGGCTTAAGCCATGTAGCTCAGTGATTTTAAACTTGTGAAGATGTGCACTAATCCTCTCTGCGCTCTGATACATTGGCTTTGGTTCTGTTAAAAAGCTGAATTTGTAGAAAATTCCTGTGTTTGCTGGATGTGAGGGTCATGCCCGCGACAATGCTGATCTCCAGTCGGAGCATGGTGCCTGTTCCCCTGCAGCTACCCAGAGAGATGAACACACACATGCAGTCAGATTAATTCCCTCATTAAACCTTCCTAACTGAACCTTGAGGACCCCATTGTTCGGAACAGTTTTCAATGTTGCCCTTTTATTACAGAAAAGAGGGGTAAGACAGGGAGGAATAGCTAGGGCAAGGGGAAAGGCTCCCTGTGCTACAAAAATTCTTTCCAAACTTTAGAAAACATTTCCAAGTACCAGTATGATGGAGTAGTCATTCATTCTTTACAGTTTAAAATGAACATGTGAGAAGACAGGGTTTCTCTTTCAGACTGAGAGAAGGATTTGCTTGGCAAAAGGTGTCTCTACCCTGCTGCTGCCTGCAGTGTTCCCTGCAGTCACACTCTCAGGCATTGGTTTACTAACAGACAGTCTCACAATCATCTGTGACCTATTGCTACAACACCTACAACTTTGAGAACTGGAAAAGACTAAAGAAATTACAGGCTCTGTTTCCAGTATAACTCTGGTTTTTTCCCTTATAATGCCCAGTTCAATTTTTCAAAAAGCATTAACAAAGTATTGACATCACAGCATTTGCTAAAAAATCACAGTGCAGGAGACAATTATTTTTCAATTGTAAGGCAAAGCTTGTGGGTAAGTATATTATGGCATAATTCCTATTACTGCATTCAACACGTGATCCATTCTTTTCCGAAGCAGTTCATTCATGCAGTTCATTTATGCAGTTATATTTTTACTCTCCTTTCTGGTGACAGGTGACAGGACACGAGGGAATGGCAGGAAGCTGTATCAGGGGAGAGTTAGGTTAGACATTAGGAAAGATTCTTCCCCCAAAGGGTGGTTGAAACAGGCTCCCCAGAGAAGTGGTCACAGCACCAACCTGACAGAGTCCCAGAAGTGTTGAGACAATGTTCTAAGGCACATGATGTGACTCTTGGGGCTGTCCTGTGCAGGGCCAGGAGTTGGACTCAATGATCCTTGTGAGTCCCTTCCAACTCAGGATATTCTATGATTCTCTGATTTTTTCCTGGCATCTGTACCTAAACCAATTGTGTAGTAATTACTTTACCTATAAACTTCTTGATAAAAAGTTTTCTTGATAGAAGTTTTTAAAATGTTTCTTCGGGATGATCAAGTCTGTAATGGAACCTTTTGTATTTGGTAGTGACAGTGAAGTATTTACAGTACTCACAGAATTAATTCCTTGTCACCACGTGGAGCCCTGGAGTTGAATACAGAGTGATTTTGCCACGGCTGACAATATTGAAGGATGCCAAAATACTCAGTTAAAACAACAGATGCCTCATGGGCTTCTTTGTGGTCAGGGAAAACCTGAGTGATTCAACAATGCTGTCTCCTTCCAGAGGATAGGGACCACTTCAGGAAAAACAACCTATCAAAATTTGCCAGAGTGACAAATTCCCAAAAGATGGCTTCAGTTGATAATTTCTTTAAATGTCTTATGAAATGCTGCTCCCCCCGAGAGTTGCAGCACAAGAGAGAATTTCACAGCTATGAATCTCAGCACCTCAGAGCTGGGGAAGTTGCCCTTCCTCATAATGGGAAGCATAAAAATTTGCTTCCTGTTTTCCTGGTTATAGATATCAAGCTCCAGCTGATCACTGGGAAAATTTCAGAGATCAGTCATTTTCCTGTAATGTTAAGGGCGGGTGTTAGGCAAGAGAAATTTCTCCTGGATGTGCTGACATCTCTTTAACCTGTAGGACTCCTCACATCATCTCAAGCAGAGCTATGATCCTCCCACCAAGTGAGTCAGTGACACAGTTTGTTGCAGCAGGTTTGCTTCCACGTGGGAGCTATCAAGAGGCACTAAACAGTCTGAGTCATAGCAGCCACCTCGGTATTGTCCCAGCCTTTATTAGCTTCTTGGCTACCATGAAACACTGATCTTTGGAATGGAAAAGATGATTGGGTTAAAAGCTGGTTGTTCCTGACAAATGGCCCATAATATCAGCCTTTTCCTTCTTTGACAGCATCTCTTAAATAACAGCACAAGGAAAGGACCTGCTTTTGAATGAATGTACACATTTGGTTTTTTCTTTGAATGAGCTGTGAGCTGAAGCAAAGATGCCTCTCTTGAGCAAGGGGCTGGATCAAGCGACCTCTAGAATTCCCTTCTGACACAACACTTTTCTACAGCTCTGTGCCAGCAATGCTTTCTGTCCTGCTTATCTCCCCTGCTAACCCATGAAGCCACATAAAGTAACTGCACAGGCTCTGGGCATTGGTCTGAGCAGCAGCTGCCTCAGAGACAAACCTGTGCTAGGGGCTCTTTCCAGGTATTTTCCCTCTCCTTCCATGTCATCCACCACCCTTCATCTTTTGGTGACTGACAGGGAAGGAACCAGCTTGGGAAAGATGAGAAGCTGTTGCACAAAGCTAGGTAAGCAAGATACACATACTCCACAACAGCCGTATTTCCCTTCCCTATAAAGCCTGGAATGTAGCTTTGAAATTGCTGGATCAGGTAATTTGTTTTTCAGTCAAGAATGAAATATTAAGTTGCAGGAAGCACGTCTATGAAAGTATGAACTCACTGCTCAGTCAAAGAAATGCAAATCAAATCACAGAAATCAATTAATACAATACTTTCTTTGCTATTTTTTTTTAATTAAAGAGCTGGATTTCCCTCTTTACAAAAAAAAAAAAAAAAGTGATGCTTTGTAACTGCAAACAGGATTTGCACGTTTTCTACTACATTTCTGAAACCCTGATGCCATTAACACAGGAAAGGGTTACAAATTATTCTATCAATGAAACAGGTGGATAAGCTTATTTGAGGGAGCATGTCTGTGTGAGGCACAGGAATTTGTTGTTGTTATTATTATTATGATGAGCAATTAACAACAACCCTTTCTCTGCTTCTGGTGGTGGCTGTCCCATTGCCATAGACGCTTCACACCTATCACACCTGACTTCATGCACACTTGAGAGTTGCACAAAGCTTTGCCCTGACCAAACCATGGTTTTTTTTCTGTGAACGTCTCTCTGAGTTTCCTCCTGCGGACCAGAAGGAAGGGCACAGACATTTGTGGCTGCTTGTCAGTGATACAGGCTAATCACTGAAAAACATAAAATAGAACAAAGATTTTCCAGTCCCTCACCTCATCACTTAAATGTGTGTCATCAGCAAGGACTCAGTGCTAGAAACTATAATCTCATTTACCCTGGAGAGCTTTGGTGGTCTAGCAACATAGTGGCTCAAATTTTATATGCACGTGGATGGCTGGTTTTTTCAGATATGTTTCAGAATGAGAATTTTTTTACTGCATAACTGTAGATCCCCAAAGGTGTATTTTTATCTTTAAGTCCTGCTATGAGTCGAAAAATTGTTATTATTGCTTCACATTATCTTTCTTTTCTTGGAACAGGATAACGTGGATCTTGGTGACCTTATGTTTTCACTCTGCTACCTTCCAACAGCTGGTAGACTAACTATTACAATAATAAAGGCAAGAAATTTAAAGGCAATGGATATCACAGGAGCATCAGGTATGAATGAATTTAATGCTTGATGTGGATTTCTGTCCCATTTCCCTCCCAAGACACAGAATTCAACACTGTCAAATCCCAGAAAGATTTTTGAGAGGAGGGTTGTTACACTGTGAGCTCTTGAGTTACTCAAGTACAAGAGTTCATGAGATGTAAATAATGCATTTTAGTTTGTTCAGTTCCAAGCTACAGTTTAAAATAAGTTGCTCTCTCAAAAAGACTCCAAGATTATTATTCGCAATGTCACTGTGATTCGGAGTAGAACGAGGTGGCCAAAATGCATTCCCAACACTGGGAATTTGTTTGTGCAGTGGACTGTTAGTTACAGCTATGACACAGAGGCAGACTGACCCTCTCTGAAAGTCCCCAAGAGCCACTGAGCCAATTCTGCTGTTCCTGGCATATAGACAAAGCAGTCGTCATCCCAGAATCCTTTCAGCAACCCTTTCAAAATTCAACAACAAAAGTTATAAACTAACTTAAATAAGATTTCGTAGATGACTTTTAAATACTAGCAGGGAGTTGTAGAGCTCTCAGAAAGGAGCTACAAAGAAACAGCAGGTTTTTTGCTACATTCAGGAGTTTAAAAATAGTTATAATTCTCTCGAGAGGTATAAGCCACTAATTGCTACACTTTGAATTGTATTTAACCATACATCAGTAAATCCTGTTGTGAAAAACATTGTCATCTTCTGTCTGTTCTACAAATCTAACAAGTAATTAGGCTGCTATAAATAGGCTGATACACAGGCTGTTGTATAGAATAGTCATGTGTAACACACTTCAATGGATGTTTTAATACCCTTTGAGAAGCTGGTACACAACAAGGAGCTTCTTGAACCTAAATTGTTCATTATAAGCAGTCAAGCAGGTAAAGCTTTCAAAGCTCCACTGCCTCCCATGCATTCCATGGCAGCAGAGAGGCTCAAATTCCAGTCAGGTCCAGGAGATTAATTCTGCAAGCAGGTATGGGCACACGCTCCCTTCACTTTCCATCTGCATTTGCCTAAAAACATCAAGAGAAAATCAACATTGTTCTTATGATCCACACAGATCCCTACGTGAAGGTTTCTTTAATGTGTGAAGGAAGGCGGCTAAAGAAAAGGAAAACTTCCACCAAGAGGAACACCCTAAATCCCGTTTACAATGAAGCCATAGTCTTTGACGTCCCTCCAGAAAACATTGACCAAATTAACTTGTCAATAGCTGTTATGGATTATGACCGGTGAGATACCTGTGGCTGTCAAACATTGATCTTGCACGCTAGATTTGCATCTCAAAAGAAAATTATCATTTTTTTCCCTACGAGCGGGGAATTAATGTCATGTTGAGCTTGGTAGAAGACTCCAATTGGTTTTGTTTTGTCAGGTAGAATTTCCTTACTAAATTTAAAAATATAGGTTTGCATCCATAACTGACGTAAGTAAGCTACAAATGTGTTTAGCAAAACTGAAGTAACTGGGCATTTAATCAGAGAGGCCACACATTGTTCTGCTTGTACATTTAAGCCTTTACACACATGCTCCATTTATGAAGTTGTGTCTTAGACCCTGTTTGCCTTTGCAGCTAATTACAGAACACAGGCAAAGAACCTTTTGTGTGCTGTAAGGGGGGGATATTAAATTACTCTGGTCAGTGGGAAACTCAAAGAGCAAACCTGTGCATTTCCTAATGCCTTCTATTCTTCAGGCAAGAATGAATCCTAAAAAAATCCACGGTTAATGTTTCCGATAAAATATGTAAACGGTGTGGTTCTGAAGGTAAAATTTTAAGAAAAAAATATTATGGACCATTTTCACAGTGTAGGTCACAATGAGGTCATTGGAGTTTGTCAAGTGGGCAACGATGCAGAGAGTCTAGGGCGCGACCACTGGAACGAAATGCTCTCGTACCCTCGGAAACCCATCGCTCACTGGCATCCTCTTGTAGAGGTAAGGCTTTGATTCCTTGCTTCCCCCTTGCAGTAATTGTGAATATTCTCCCACACGGCATTAGAAGTTGGATAAAATTTGATGTGCAAACCCGAGATCCACGTGCATGAAGTAAATCCTAGAAAAGGGCTTGGAAACGCTGATATTAAAATTCAGACATAACATACAAGTTAATCTGCTCCTTTCAATTTTAGGGAGACAGAAGGTAACTGATGTCTATAATATATATACATATATATATACATACATATATATATATATATATATATATATATACACACACATGAAAACATCAAGCATTATACACTTGATTGAGGGTTTGGTTTTGTTTTTTAAACAAAACCTTGGGTAACTTTCACGGATAATTGATAGAAAGAAATGGACCTTGTTTACAGAACAATCAAGACCTATTTTTTTTAATATACCACAACCTAATTTGACTTCTTTTCTTGTAACAATAACATCCATGGCTCTAGCACATCTCAAAGGATGCCTAACTGCACTGAAAAAAATATGTTTAAGTGTCTCTGGAGATCTGAGGTGCTGATAAGAAGCGACACAATCAGAAAAGCTTTTCAAGGTTCCTATGGTTTTTTTTGTTTTGTTTTGTTTTGTTTTTTGTCTTTAGGGCCCTATTCAGCAGGAATGTTATGCAGGTCTTCTGCGCTTGGATGGCTGCCGAAGAGGCTTCCTCACCCTTTTAACCTATTCAGCAGAAATTTGGCATTCCTGTTGAACTCTTTCTTAGCCATATCCTCAGGGGCTATTCCACAGAGTCCAGTGGGGTAAAGATGTCCTTTTAATCCCTCTGTCTAATCCTCTCCCCAATACAGGGAACACTAATCCTGATACATGAGACACAGAAATTCATCAAAGATCGAACTAAATTGCTTCCTGAAGTTACCATGACTTACTCCTGTTGTTGCTCTCATGGGCTAAGTCAGGCAGTACACCCAGAAAAAAGGAAGTATCTTGTTTATGAACAGCCCCAGAGTTATCCCCGAAGCTGAAAGACAGGAAAGAGCAGAGTACCCATATGAAGCCAAGAATGATGCTGTCAGCATCATCCATACTTGGAGGCAGGCAGTTCACAGCCCCTGTGTGTTTACTTTCTGCACCAGAGTGCAGCTGTGTTACCACAGTGCCACCAAAGTTTGCCCTGCTCGGTTGTGAGCACTGGCCACAGGCAGTTCCAGAAATGATTGTCAAGCACTATGAAGATGCTACAAGCTGGGAAGAATCCCACAGTCTTGCCCTGTGTCCGTAAGGAGTTGCGTTTCCTGGTGCCTGGGCACCACAGCAGCACAGTTTGAGCAGGGAGTGCCCACGGGCTGTGTCCTTCTCACAATATGGGTGCTGCCAGCTTGCAGCTGCCTGTGAGAGAGGATGGGACACTGGGGCAGCTCTGCCCAGGTGTTTGTGCCCCCAGTGACAGGGCAGATACTGGCTGAAGTGCCACACTTGAAATGCTGACCTGGGCGTTTGGGAGCTTTCAGCTGAAGCCAGGTGTTGATAGCAATGTCTGACACAGCACACGAGGTGTAGTGTAAGGGTTACTATTGCCCAGAATACAAGTGTCTCTTAGCAGAAATTGTCTACATCCTTATATCCAACCTGTATTCCCTCTTTGGTAAATTTCATTGCAGCCAGAGCCCACAATTAGGTTTTGACAGCTCTTCCCTTTTCACAGGCATCCTGTTCCTTTCATACATGCCTGGCTAACTTCTTTAGATTTCATTACTGTGGATTGCTTTTCATGTCACTGAAAGCTAAACAGAGACATATTTTTTTCCTTCCCAGGAATCAAGTGGGGGAGGGTGTCCAGCGCATCCAGGTTGTGCAGAGAAATATATACACAGCATATCATTTTGGTTCCTGAATCAGGATTAGACTCAGCGAGAGCTTCTGGAACCTCTGTGGCCACAGCCATAGGACCCTGAATATTTGCTGAATAGGACCCTCAGTCTTCTACTGTGTGAAGAGCTATTGGTTTCAAATAGCGTGATGTTATCCACTTGTAGCATTAATTCTCCAGCTGACACTACTGCTACTGATAGATTATTTGTATGGTCGTAAGCATTACCCAAATTCAAGTCATCATTTCCGTTCAGTAGAGTAACCCAGGTTTTACAAGCAAAATGATAGCAATGTAAACCATCAAATATGGGGAGCAGCAACAAATATCGTCCTTGTATTTGCAAAAAAGGTGCAGTATTGTGAATGGTTAGCTTTCCAAGTATTTTTTTTTTCAAGAATGGTTGCCATCAGATATTTATTTTTTGATGACAAGTTGCGTCCTCAGTCTCAGCTGGTGCCTCCTTTCACCTGACATGAAAACAAATTAATATGGTTCCTTGCAGAAATCCTTCAAATCTGAAAAACTGTAAAAAAGTTCTGCTGGGTGAGAACAAGATGCATATGGTATTTGTAATGACAGCATGTTCTTTGAGAAAGGAGATAACCATCTGTATAACATGGAGGTTGTTAGTCCTCAACCTTTGTAGATGATTTTCCAGTCAGCATTTCTGAGTTGTGTCCATGACACTGCAAACTGTTGGAAGCATGTCCCGGGTGGCACTGCTGGATCATACAAACAAACACTCACACCCCATGTCGTTTGAAAATGCTGTTCCAAATATATAGTGCCTGTGAAGACTTCCTTTATTATTTGTGGTAGAATTAGGAAGGCTGTTTTACATTGTATAATGGTATATTGTAAATTCTGGCAAATTCTGACCATTAAAAGAAAATGAATCAAAGCACTGGATTCTGTCACATAATGAAATCTGTGCCCCAAAGCGGGAGACCCTGGGATAAACTTTTTGCCACTGATTTAGCCATGCATGGAGTTCTCTCATCCTCCAGTGTTTTCTACAGAGAACTTGACTCACGTTTTTACATGGGAATTTTTATTTAGAAGATGCAAATGCAGAGTATGGGTGTTTTATACAATACAGTTGTCTGCTATGTGCTTACAGAGACGGAGCCCTGGCCTTTAAATAGAGTTCAGATAAGTTTATGTGCACACGCATCTTGTATGTGACGAATGTTCACCAAGCAATTAGGATCTGCAACTTTCCTGACACAAATGTGCATGCACAGATTGGAGAAATATCCAAAAAATTTTTGCCTCAAATCTGAAAAATTAGTTTTATAACCTATAAATGAGGATGTTCCACAAAATCAGAATTACTTGAGGGTAAAGAATAGCTTGGAACTTGCAGGAGATCTTGGATCTGTTATAGATGTGTGCTGCAGCTATAAATCAGAATTCCTGTTAGCACAGTGGTTTTCAAAAATCTCTTGCCATGCTGTGGAGAACACAGCTGCCACAGGCAAGGGCATACCTAGCAAATCAAACAGCACTTCCAAACCTGCCCAAGCACAGTTTCAGGAGGGAAACCACTGGGCATTTCCAGAAGAATAAAAATAATGTTGCCATGGCAAAACTGTTTCACTGCACCTTCAGCTGAAGCTTTTATCAGGAGGCCAGTGATACATGACAATGTGCATATCTGTTCATGCATGAGCCTCACCTCGGGCAGAATCCTGTGCTCTTTACCCAGGCTCATCTCCCAGGAGTCACCGAGGGGAAATGGGCATGAGCAAAGAAAGAGGAGCTCTTCCTTTGGAGTGGAGGTCTCTGGTTTCCTGGACAAATCATTCTACATGTGTCCCTGCCTGGAATGCAGAGCGGGCACGCTTCCCACGGCAACACGAGCAACAGAAACTCCTGGGCAGGGGGAAACACCCACAGCAGGCTCATTTGTTGTCCATGGAAAAGTGCAAGAGCCTTTCCAGGATTTGTCCCCAGCAGCTCAAAGGGACATCAGCTGAAAAGTGGTGTCATTATAATTGCCAGTGGGTTGCAGTTCTTCTATTTTATTACCATACTCAGTTCATTTAATGCTCAAGGGTCTGGCATCAAAAGAATTATTTTGAGCAGGGTTCTGCTAAAACACGGAAAGAAATCTCTGTGACAGTGAGCATTTAAAGTGGAATCCAGCAGACTTCAAAGGCTTAGAGATGAGGAAAAACCCCTAAATTTATTGAATTCTCCTAATTTTTGCTCATGACTTGCAAACTGTTACTCAGGCTGTGGCATTACTATGTGCTTTTTACAAATACCTGCCTTATCATAGTAGTGCATCTATGGAATGATAGATATTTTCTATATTTGGATACTTCACTCTTTACCTTTATACTCCACTTAACCGATGATATTCCCTAGACCTGAAATATTTTCATGTTCTGGTTCTGGTTGGCCAGTAGACTGCTGCTGTCTTTGGACTGTATTACAATAAAACAACAGCCTGCTGGAAGGAACAGACGATAGATAATTCTGCTACAAACCCAACAGGAAACCCAGGGAAAACTACGGTCCCAATACTGCTCAATCTTTTTTTTCCGAACTATGATTCTCAGAGGTGAATTAGCAGTAGACTCACAAGAATGATTTCAAACCTGAAACCCTCATTTGTTTTCTTATTTGCTGTGAATGCATAATTATGCTGTATGACGAGTGCTGTAACTCTAAAATAGGAGATCCCTTAGAAATGCATCTCAGCAAGATTTCAATCCCATTTTGCTCTTTAACAATGTGCTATCGAGTTGCTACTTTTAGTTTTCCGTAGCAAGCCACCGTATCAGAGATGTTCTATGAAGAAGCAGTGAGGGGCAATGGGAAAGCCTTTCGGGCTGCTGACTCTGAGGCCAAGTACCATGGACAGTGGCCTGATATTCCCATGACAGAACACTCTCGGCACGGTCCTCTGCAGCTGAGTGCTCAGATATTTCTTTATCTGCTTCCACGGAAATCACAAGACATTAAAAGCATTGCTGTTTTCTTTTGTTTCGCTTTTCCCTGTAAATAGCCCTGGCAGTGGATAAACAAACATTCATCTCAGTCTGGGGAAGCGGGAACTACCAGAACAGAAAACCAAAATGCAGCATAGAAGGCCCAGTGCTCAAACTCTTTTTACCAACCATAGCATGGCTCAGTTTTCCATGCCAGCAGATCCATAAAACACAAAAGCAGTACATGTGAGACTCTTCTTACATAGAGGTCCAATTTAACCACTGGTGGGGGTACTCCTGGATCGATACAAAATGAAACAACAGCAAAGGGCGGTGCAAAAGAATGAAAAAGAAGAGTTTATTTCAGTCCACCCTTCTTGGCTTCAGGGGATGGTTGTTGAAGGGGCTTTTGGTTTGTTTTTATTCTTTGGTTTAGTTTGGTTTGGTCTCATTCATGTGTTTTAAACACCAAACATGATATGTAACCATATTAACTCGAGCACCCAAAGTCAGAGACACAATAGATACATTGATTTACATGCTTATCACCTAGCAACATTTGAGCACTGAAGGGACTTGTCTGCAACTGAAATAAAAAATAGCTGAAAACTCTTTTGGTTTAAATGTAAAAAACAATAAACCAGGACCAGGAAATTCAGTCAAAAAATCTGTTTGACCCAGCTAGAAATCCATCTGAAATGACTTTGCTGTTAATACATTTTGTTTGAACAGAAAGAAGTGAAAAAAGTGGATCAGGTGACTCCATCTGAAGTGTCATCGATTAAATGCTTTTTTCCCTTTAGAACAGTGCATTGCCAAATGGTTACTTCTCGGTATCAAGAGAGAAAACAATGGCTTTCTTATCTAGTAGAACAAAAAGGATGCAGAGAAAGTAATCCACGATATTGTAGAATTTAACAGAAGCCCCCTGTGCTGCAAAAAACGGCAGCAGGACAGACTTGGTGCCAGCGTCGCCTTGAATCTTGCTGCAGTTGGTGCAGCCACAACTCGTGCTGAGGTTCCAGCCCTGCAGCCCGTGAGCCAAGCTGTGCCAGGTGCCAGCTGTATCCCACTGGCACCGCAGCACCCAAGGCTGAGCAGTCCCAGAGTTGTGTTTACAGTTCGTTCCTGACACAGTGGGTTGGGCAGGGAACCACAGCTGGAAGCTCTCCAGGGCCCTGCAGTTCTCTGGGAGCACGTCCATCTCCTTGGAGGCCCACAAAGGGCACGGTGGTGGCACTGCCCAGGCCAGGCGTCACCTGCTGAGCGAAGGCAGCGCACGCGGCACAGAGGGGAGGGTGACGGGAGGACTTGTAAACATCTGGGCTCTTCATTCGTTCGTTTGTTTTGTCTGGGCTCTTTAGTTCCTCCTCCTTTTGCTCAAACGTAGACATTGTAAAACAGAGATGTTTTACTCGGTTGCATGCTGGCCAGCTGCCATCTTTAATCCCCATCGCAAAGGTGCGTGAAGAGAGCTGTGTTGTTTTGCTATACTTTTGGTTTTGATAACACATGAACATTGTACTATACTTTATTATTTCTTGTTCAATAAATAGTCCTGGTATCTCTATGTTTCATGTCTAATTTTGGAGAGTAGAGCCGTACCTGTATCGAGGCTCTCTCAATTAGGTGGGCATTTTGTTCGTTTAGTAGAAATAATGCATGATTCCTTTCGCAGTGATGGTTTGAGGGACAAAAAAATTCTTAATTTTGTAATATGTATTACAATCTTCTAAACACAAGTAAAAATGTACTGTGATTTATTTATATAAATCTAGTCTGAACAAATGAGTTTTGATCTTAATAAAAACTCTGTAAGAAATTGTGCAATTGTAATTTATTACTGTTTTGTATTTGATAAATATTAAAGTTCAATTCACTATTCAGAAAGCCAGCAAACACTTCAGAAACGTTTTTGCTCAGTTTTTCTGCAAAGATAATGTGTTGTGATAGAATAAATGAGGCCAGAGAGACAAAGCTTTTAACTTTACAGCACTCACACATCATTTGGGAGTTTGGATGCTGAAACCTCCTCGTGTTTCATCCCATGTCCACAGTCATTATGATAGAAAGATTATTTGTCATATCAGTGGTGAATCTCATCTATGTTTAATATTAAGAAGAAAATCAAGAAGCTACAGAAGTGCTTCTATCAAGTGGCATTGTGTTAAATTAACAAAATGAGTATTTAGCATGTCATGCTGGCAAAGTTAGCAATCATCCTGTCAACACCTGACACATAGCTCCAGGAAATTCCCAGAGGTCC
Source organism: Falcunculus frontatus (assembly GCA_013398115.1). NCBI lineage: Eukaryota > Metazoa > Chordata > Aves > Passeriformes > Falcunculus > Falcunculus frontatus. Next base: position 252,210 of record VZRV01002982.1, read on the forward strand.
CCTGGCAGAGCCTGGAAACAAATGGAGAAGAGCACAGATATATCTGGTATGACCACACAAACTGCACCCAAAAAGGCAACACTCTTGTCCTTTTCTCTTGTCTTTTTTTTCACACCAGCTGAACTTAACATATCTATCAGCAAGAATCCTACATCTGCATGACTTCTAATTAGGTAAGAGCCTCTCTGTGTCTTTAGGGATAAACTCAGTCTCTCCTCATTTGGAAGATCTGGCCTGCTTGCACACACCACATTAATAAAGGGCTTCTGACATGTAACGTAAGGCACAAAACCATATTTCATGCCATTAAGAAATTAATTTAGTTCTTGTCTCTTCTTGGGACTACTTGGTATCACAGACACATGGAAAAGAAATGAGAACAGGCCTAACAGGACTGTAGTTTTGGAGTTGATACTATCCTTAATAATGGGAACACCTTTAGGCCCTGGGTAGACTCCTGTTTTTCTGCAGGTGAGCTGGGGTAATGGGAGATGGAAGATTAACAAAGGACACATCTATAGGCCTTTTGTCCCTGGCAGTGAATGTAGTGCTAATTATCCTTCTCTGTCCCATAAGCCACCATAAAATACACCCCAGCAGAGGAGGTGTATGAACTTCAAAATTGCTTTTAATGTCTTTCAAAAATACTGGTTTGCATGTCTCTATTTCTTCGTTAATAAGCAAGCAAAAGCCTCTTCCTCTGTCAAAACAGGCCCACACATCTCTCCTTTCGAGACACTTTTCCAGCAGAATCATCCTTTAAGTCTCTATATGTAGCCTACAGACTTGAAAAAAGGGACAGTTATTGCAATAGCCTGTTAATGACTCCAAATGAGAAGCCAAAGTTTGAGAATCCTCCCTGGAAAAGCCTGATCAACAGCAAGGCATCCCACACAGCCTTAAACCTGAGAAGCCTTGTAATCCTGCGCAGCTAATCAGCGGTGAGATGAAAATTAAGAGAGGTACCTTGTTAGTAAGGAGCTTTCCTGGCTGCTGCCTGTGACTTCCCGCAGGGGGAACGGCTGGTGAGGACACAGCAAAGCCTGAGAAGCGCCTGAAGTGACAGCAGTGGGAGTGCAGGGATGTCCCTGAAGAGCTGAGGACATGGGCTGTTACAGAGAAATCAGTACTTCGGGAAGGAGCAGAGGCACAGAACAGGGCTGCAAACTCTGCTTCTAAAGACAGGATCCTGTCGGGAAGCTTGGTGACTCCAAAAGTAACCTTTCCAGGGAAGGAAGTCACAAAATATCTTATTCTGAGAACTGATTGCACTCACCTCTGACAATACTTTCACTGAAATTTGTCACAGTGGGCCCTAACAGGGGTTTCTAATGTAAGCAACACATATTTTTATTTCCCTGACTGGTATTCTAACGTTGCCATTTAAGTAGAATCACATCATTCTCTGGGTGCACTTATGCATTTATCATTTCCATATTAATTAACCGCACACTTCAATCTAGCCCACCACACCATCCAAAAGGTCATGGCCTTAAACCACTTAATAACTTGTCAAAAAACACTCAGTGAATTTGTGTTCCAACGCCAGCACATGTAGGAAAATCTGTGAATGTTCCAAGACATCGGAAGTGCCTGAACAGACTGGTTCAAAGAGCTTGACTAAAGATGTTTGATATTAAAGTATCATTTAGATCTGTCAGAAATGTGAATAAGCCAACTGGTGTTAGATCCTTATCCGAAGATAAAACTGTCAATGAAAATATTTTTTTGGAGAAACCATTCTTAATAATATCAACAAAATTCTATACTGAAGCTTTATAAAGTTTTTTAATGTTCAGTTTAGCAGCCAAAATTCTGCTTCGAGAATGTTACTGTAATCCTACCATTTATATCCTGGTAACTGATGCAAAAACAGTTTTAAAACAATAGATCAATAGAGTTCAGCTACATTAGGTCTCCCAAAAATGAAATATAGTGTTAAGAACCATGTTTTCAAAATACAACAGTTCAGGCCCTTTTCAATCACTTTTGCCTTTCTAAAAAAAAAAAGAAAATAAAGCTCCCAACATAAAATAACATTTTAAAAAACCTGGATAACACCTGAAGAATAATCACATAGCTTAGAAAAGAGTCCAAACTTATCAATCAATTTTTGTATTTTAGTGAAGCTCAAGTCCAAATATTTACTGTTCCGATAGAAATACCTCTTCCGTCTGCCAGGAAACAACCTTTGATACTGGTATTTCCTCACTTTGAAACCTCAGCTCTCCAAACGTGTTGGCATTTTACTTTCAGTTCAAAGGGGTGTAAACATAGACCACATTTCAGGAGAAGAACAGTAAGTCCTCAGAACATCTTTGCTAAGTTTGCCCTGGCCACCTCTCTTCAGGTACCCCTGAGGAGTCTCACCAGCTTCCAGCTTAGGCAAGCCATGCAACAACATACAATAAATGTAAAGTTCAAATAAGCTTTTTAAAGATATTCCGCTTCATTTTGAATTCCATTACTAAAATCTTACAGAGGCATAAAACTCGTTTTAAATTTAATGGCAAAGGAACTTCAGATCTACCGGAACTACAGTCATCTGTAATTCTTATGCCTTGACTAATTAGAAATATAGGTACAATTTTGGCCAGTAAGTAAAGTAAGTTTTCCTATTAGTAGCTAAGGTTTCTGTCAGATCCACCCAAATTAATTCATTTCTTGCCTCTTTACCCAATTGTTTGTAAATGTCCCAAGACTTCTTCCCTTTCTACACCACTTAAACTCCTTGACAAGTTAAAGTGGATTGAAACAGAAGGAGCAATTCCCAATATAACATTGGAGCTGTATCATCTCTCGGTGAGGAAGGACAGGAAACTATTTCCTCCTACTCTTACTATAAATCCACTTTAAATTAAAATTCATTGCTCCAAATAATAGGTTGGGGTCGCCCAAAAAAAAAAAATTCCTTCTTTTTATTGGAGCATCTTTATGATTGAGCATGGGGCTCTGCTAAATTGCATTTTCATTTCCTCCAACCTGCCTGAGAACTGGAGTGCCATTCTGTCCTACTCGCTTTTCTGCCCTCACCCTGCCAAGGCAGAACAGCACGTTTCAGCTAAACCTTCCAAGCTTTTCAGACAAGATCTGAGACTCTTAGCCTTGGAAATTCCACTGCAGGTAGAAATAATTTCCAATTTGCATCTAGATATATGCCTGATAGATTTTCATCTTGCTTGTTGACTGGTATTAGTTTTGGGGTTTTTTTACTTCTGATATTTGCCTTTTTTCCTCCTCCTTTCATCAAAATCTTTCCCTCATCCTCTTTCCCTCAGTGATTTTTACCAGACAGATGGGCTCAATTGTTCTCATTCCTCACCTGTAAGTTCTCCCAGCGAGCCCAGGTCCAACACAAAAGGCTGTAATGAGCTGTTTCAACCTCTACTCACATTTCATCTGCCACTCACCTCACAGCAATAACATTTCCTTCACAAAGGTGTGTATTTTGTCTTCAGGTAACAGACCAAAATTGTAGGGACATAAGGGCTTCTGCAGAATGTGAGGGCATGATGGAATAAGTTGCCAGTTTTCAATTTAATGAGTTAATAGTAATGGCCAAGCCTGAAACACTTTTGGTGAATGCTGCAAAATCCAAGGTGACAGCAAATCACAAAATCAATAGCTACTCGTGTCTGTTCCTAAAGACATCAAACATTTGATGTCTTCAGGTGTTTGAATAAGTACCTTAATAAAATCTTTGAGGCCATAACACAGCCTGAGATGTCAGAACATTCTGACACTTGTCTATTGTAATGTTCAGCCACACAGAGAGCAAATAGACAGGTGAGAGAGCTGTGTTTGTAAAAGGAGGAATCCCAGAGGATTCAGGGGAACAGACACAACCATCCAGCTGCCCAGATAACAACAATTAATTGCGAAATATCTTCTGGAAGTTTTATTTAAACCAAAGGCACAGCAAACTCTAATGTTGCTGTCCTTAAGACAAAGGATCTCTAAAGAAAGTAGATTTGCATTTACAGCTCTGTATTAATTTCCTTTCTCCTTTGACACCTGCTGTGAACTGTTTCAAGAAGGGTAATTACTTGTGTCAAAGACAAAAAAAAACCAGACAAAAAAAAAAAAAACCATTTGTTTTGGTTGCTGGAGTAAACCCCACATTTCAGGGTGTAAGACAAGTCAGCAGCACTTCAATGTGCAGGGGATGCAAAACATCCTGTATTTAGTGCTAATGATTCTGAGCTCCTCACAGAAGTAAAACATCTCATGTTTCTTAGAGTATGGCATTATCTTGTTCCAAAACTGCATCATTTCTTTTATCCAGACTCTCCTAACATCCTATTACAGAAATGGCATTCACAGTTTGCTGAAAAGCCTCAATTTTTATCAGTGTATTATGTTTGCATGGCAAGGTGCTGGTAGATGGGGGGCTGCAGGGAGCAGCTGGGTGGGTGCCTGAGCTCCCACCAGGCTCAAACCTCCAAATCAGGAAACAATTCATCCTGAATCTTCCCAGCACCCAATACGGACACTGACAGTGTTTTTTAGGTCTGCAAATACAACCTGAACTTTTCGACACAAAACATTAAAAAAAATAGTTCCACCCAAACCACTCATGTTCCATGACAGTGAACCCAGACAGAGGTTATTATAATAAATATATATACAATACTCTTATAGAAATTCGTGTGTGATACCACATTACCTCAGTTTAATTCACCTTTCTGCCTTAAGTGTTCCAGCAGTGGTTTTGTGTTTGTTTTGAATTTCCTAGTAAGTACCAAGGGTGTGCTGCAGACTGTGCCTAAAATAGCATCTGGTTTGTAATTACTGTCTGGAACCTAAATTGCAAAAACCTGTTGCTCCATGAAAAGATATAATTATTGAAAAGATCTTTTATGCATGGTTTGTCTGCATGCTCAACCATCAATTAAATCATTACCATCTAATCCTGCTCCCAGATAGAATTGCACAGATTCCCAAATTCCTGAACCTACAAAAATTTGTTTCCAAGTGAAAAATTACCACTTTTATTGAATAACTAAAGAAAAGCACAATTCTTCTGTGGAGATCAGAGCTGCAAGCAGAGCCTTTTATCTCTTTTCTTCATGGAGGGCTATACAATCACCAAGTTGTTCATTGAGGGGGAAAATCGAGTCTGGTTTATCCACTGCAGGTACGTGGGATAAAAGCTAATTGATCCCAAATCAGTTTTGTGGGTACCAATCTGCATCTGCCATCACAACTTCAATCTGGCAGCACAGCCTTTTTGCTCCAGAATTTTGTCCAGACTTCCCAACCTTGACCTTCACTAACATAAATCTTTTTTTCCTGCAACCAGACACACGTAAGAAGCTCATAAAACTTCTGAGCTTTCTTCATTCTGATCTGCTTACCAAAGGAACAGGACAGTAGAGGGGGAGCAAAAACACACATCTTTGTGCTGCCCAGGGCTCTGTGTCAGGCAAAATCAAAGGACTGGTGTGTATTTCAAGAGCTTAAAAAAAGTGCTTAGAATCCTCTTGATCTCCTTCCACCTACTGACACAATTCCTGGGCCAAGTGTGACAGCTCTAAAACAGCTTTTTGCCAGGGATGCTCTGCAGGGAGTCAGCGGAGAACTCAGTGTTCCCTTTTGGGGAACTTGTGGAAAGAACCACCAGAGTGAGTGCAGGAGGCACTTATCCTTCCCTGATGGGCTTTTAGAGCCTTCCTGATGTTAGCAGTGCCTTGAAGCTGATGGACAAGATGTGTGAGACCTTGGGTTTCCGGTATTTTCCCTTATGCTGCTGGTAATATTTTCCTTATCTCTCTTAAATACAGATCACCTCTGACACAAAGACCTCTTTTTCTCCAGTGTAAAGATTTCTTCATCCCTCTACTGATGGCTGTGCTTATGTTACAGGAATTCTGAGAGGCCCACCATGTTAGGCATGGATACAAAGGAATGCCCCAATTCCAGTAAGTACCAGCAGGGCTCGGGGCTTTGCAGTATTTCCTTTGATCTATCTTTAATAAAAATCACAACTTTTATTCCATGGGTAATCCTATAAACAAAACCTCCTTAACGCTATATTTTTTAATTACATCAGTCATAAACACATTTTCCAACCTCCTGGTGTCGTGAGTGATGGACATCACTCTTGATTATGTAGAGGACAAACCCAGACAAGGAAGATGACCTTCTTCCATCCTGAATCCTCATGTCACTCACTGTGTCTCCAGAAAAAGCTCTGTAGTGCACCTGGGAAAGATAAAGGTTTGGGTTTTACTGAACTGGATGAATGAATTCCAGCATCACTTTAGACAAAAGAATGCAATCTGATATGAGTATTTTGCCTTCAGTCCCTGACATTTCCTTCTGCACTGCTTACTCTGGGCATTCCTCTTCTGTGCTTTGGTTTGTGTTCTGGAAATAAAAGCATTTCCCTTAAACCAGTAAAATAAAAAATGCAGGACATATCCTGGGAAATACTAAGAAAAGTACAGGGTAAATCTATTTCTCATCTCCAAAATAATCTTACTTCATACATCCTTTTACGAGTAATTTCCTCCTTCCCCTGACTTCCTGTAACTCCTTTGGCTGCACGTACATAGAAGGTTTTTCCTGGGTATTTATATTTTTCATTGGAAGTGTATTTCTCCTACAGACACACAGAATTTATTCGAAATGTGTCCCACTAATCATATCTTCTCTAGCAAAATGCATTTCAAAGGATCAACCATTTATTTCATCTTCTCAGAAAGAAGTATCATTGCCCTTGTTCCTGCATCAGAAAAGGTCTCTCAGAATGACACCTTTAGAGGATGAATTTTGCATGGCTCGTACACGCAAATGTGAATATTCATACAAATTCACATGACTGGGTTTGAAGCTCTAAACCCTAAACATAACCAGGAAAATGAAGATCAAAGAGAGATCATTTCCAAGTGGCAGAGCTGTGAGTCTGTTTCTAGTGCTTCCTATCCCTGAAACTGGACTTTAGGTGCAATTCAAGATTATTTCCAGGTCCAAGCCTATCCGTGAAAGTTCCTGGGTATTTATACTGAGGTCAGACCCTGTGCTGCCTCACAGGTATAAGCTGGAATCCCATCAGATGGTTTTATTTCTGTCAAGATGAAGAAGTGGACAGGGTGCCAGTAACAGTAAAGAAAGTCTAGAGTATTTGGGTGAGAGTTTACTTTATAATTCATTTTTTAAAAATGTTATTTTTTGCCTTATTATTCGAAATTGCTCCTGAAACAGATTCAGAGAAAATGGAGATATTTTCGTAATAACCCATCATTATGTTTCCCCAGTTGTAAATAAGCCACTATAAAATTTTAAAAAATATTTCAAAAGGGAACATTTACATAACATAATAAACATCATTTAAGAAGTGATAATCTTCAAAACTTGGTACAAGTATGATTATCTAAATTTCTGACAATGTCAAAGAACAGTAATAAATCCTAAAAATACTTGCAAACTTATGAAACTAAATACATTTTATTAGGGAATTAGTGTCATTTTATAATATTTCCTGCATTAGCTGTTATGATTTGAGCAAGAACTGCCGTTGTACAGTCAGGAACCTCCAGGACTGTTTCCTCTCTCTTGTATTTCCAGAAGACATCTGGTCAGCTGAATTCCAAGTCTTTTTCTGTATTTTGTTCATTGTCTTTTTCACATAAAATATAACTGGATATCCAGGTCTTCTTCAGACACTGATTCTCCACACACAGTTTTGAGAAGTTACTCAAATCCTTGTCATCTCACAGTTCTAATTCTTTTGAAAATCTCACATAAATCTATTGATAGCACTGAAAGATTCCAAACCGCAGCTTTGGATTTGGGCACCTAAATTCGATCCAAATGCCTTTGTTATGCCTTTAAATGCATCCTGGTTATTAGTGACACAAAATATCACTTTTCTTTTCATCAGTGTTACATGTTCAGAACTTTTTCCTCAAAACCAAGGTAGAATCAGGACTCTGGGTGAGCATTTCATCTTTCACTTAGTTTCTGAGAAAATATTTGGAAAAATCTCAGTGTACAGAATGAAAGAGTAAATTAACTTATCCACATTAGTTATGTTTAGACATCAAGAGATTTTCATGTGGCCTTTTCGTGATCTATGACTTTTCAATTTGTGACTTCTGAGAAACTTTGCCTTTTCCTTTTGTATATTCATAAGTTCCTGCACTTTTGGGTGCCTGGGGGTATGGAGCTCACACAGCAGATTCCGTGGTGCTCTCAGACAGTGCTGTAACCTTGTCACCACTTTGAGATGGCAGAATCAGAGCTCTTCTTTCAGATTTGATTTTTGGAGACCTTCTGCCCATCTGCTGAGAAACCACAAAGTGCTGCTGACTCCATCTAATCTCTGAGGGAAGCTTTCCATCAGGTTTGCTAGAAGGTCTTTGGTCTAGACTAACCTGGGGTCTCTGTCTGTCAGACAGCTGTCGGTGCTTCTTATTGCAGCAAACAATTCCTGTTAAAGCTTTACATCGTGATTCAGAGCATTGAGATTGCATGGTGCAGTCCTTCCTTTTACAAATAATCTAACACAGGAAGGCATCAGTTCAGTCCCTCAGTGACTCATTAAAATATTTTAATCAAGTTTTAGTACACTTTCCATGCAAAGAATGACTGCACGATGCTATCTCATTAAAAACAAAACAAAAATAAAACCAAAAACAAACAACAAAACCCCAAATAACAAATGTTTTAAATAGCTTCCAGATTCTTGAAGGAATAATCTGTTGTACCCTCATTTAACTCAGGCACAACCAGCTTTCTTGCCAGTTCTTGTGCTTGATAACACCACTGGGAATATTGCCATTGACTACAATGAGGAAAAATAATATCTGGCTTAATATATGCTTCAGCTTATAAAATAATTACTCAACAAGTTACTTAACATGGTGTTGCTTAACCTGTTCATTTATTTTTATACATAAAATACAAGGAGCAGAACACATAGGAAATTAACAAAAGACTGCAGTGCTTCTTTTTGTTCAATATTAAAAAAGTAAATCCTAGTTTAAGGATATTATTAACTTGTGTAAACCATCATTTTTGGAGGGATATGTTACAGTCACGGATGTCAGAAAAGAAGTAGAATGACTGGATGGTAGCAAAGGAAAGTACTGAAGGTTTCTGTCAAGTCCATTGTGAACCACAGGGAATTTCTGCCACCTCACAATTTTAACCGTTCAATATCTGTATTAGAATCATGGAATCATAGAATTTATGGAATTATAGGATTATAGAGTTATAGAATTATAGAATTACAGAATTACAGAATTACAGAATTATAGAATTACAGAATGATTTGTGTCGGAAGGGGACTGAAAGATCAACCAGTTTCATCTCCCCTGCCATGGTTCCACCAGATCAGGTTGCTCCAAGCCCCGTCCAACCTGGTCTTGGACACTTCCAGGGATGGGGCAGCCACAGCTTCACTGGACAACCTGTGCCAGGGCCTCAGCACCCACACAGTAAAGAGCTTCTTCCTACTATCCAGTCTAACCTTGCCCTCTGTCAGTTTGAAGCCATTGCTGCTTGTCCTGTCTCTACAAACCCTCGTCAAAAGTCCCTCCCCACCTTTCTTGTAGCCCCTTTAGGCACTAGAATGCTGCTGGAAGGCTCCCCAGAGCCTTCTGTTCTCCAGGCTGAACAGCTCCAAGATCAGCAGAGGCTGGGATGACAGTGTTCAGCCCTGTGTTAATAACTTTGCAAATGGCTTTTCATTCACAAGCCAGCAAAGGGGACTCGCCACGCAGCCCGATGAAAAGAGCTCTGTCATTATTCAGTCATTCTGCCATTAACTCCTTTGTGTTTTCAGACAACTTGCTCTGCAGTCCTGTGAAAACTGCACTGCACAATCTTCTGGCCATTTCTCCACTGATAACATATTATTAAATGGAAACATTTTGCCCCTATCCTGCCAAGCCAGCACAGGGACACCTCTGAAGGAGCAGTAATTAACAGTGCTGCCGATTCTTCTCACCAGTCCCATTGTCTCGTTATGAAACCCCTTATCCTGACCCTTCTCCATCAGAAGGCCCCAGGTGAGGAGGCTGAGAATTTTCTCTATAAGAATTCCTTTTAAAGCAAAATTAACAGGTTTTACTGATTCAGCAGGCTTCTATTTTGGTGCCTAGCTGGGAATACATCTAGGGAAAGAGGCGAATATAATTTACAGCAAGAGCTTAGAGCAAGTCCCTTGTGACATCAGAATGTAGACACTCAAGGTTACTCATTACTTCTGAAAATCTTGTCCCATCTAAGTGCAACAAATTCAGGGGCGTGATTGCAAACAGCTCCCATGGCTCCAAATATTTCAAATCTATTTATCTGTCTGTCTTTATTATAAATAAACAGCATTTATTTGATGTATTTCCCAGTTATTCAAGAGACCAGGAGTAAAAATACTGAAGTGTTGAGCTTCTGCAACACGTGCCATAATAAATACACCCCCAGCTTTTAGCCTTGTTTATTTTTACAAGGCTTTGCTATTAAGGGATTTTATTTTGTTCCAGTGTGCTTTCTCCTCACATCAAATTCAGAGTGGTCCTCCACTTATCTTATCTTTCCTATGTCACTGACAGTCTTTTTAAGTTTGAACATTATCAGAGACGTAATCAATGTTCTGCCGAAACTACAGGGATTCAACAGATACTCTTAAACCACGTAACTCAGAAGCTCCTGCCCACAATTTGGGATAAATGTCTTTATTTGAGGGAAGAATATATCATGTTAATCATGCCTGTGAGTCTTCATCATACGGAAAAAGTTTTACTTCAAATAATAAATCAGAAAGCAAAGCAGCAAGAGGGCCGTAAAGAAAAAAGTAGACAACAGGAAGAGAGATGGAGAGGAGAGGAAAAATGTGATGGGAAAAAATGAGACAGGACTAGAATTAAAGGCAATGATGTAGAAAAAAATCCTGACAGCTTTAATGGGTTGTCAAAGAAGATCTGCAAAGGCCTCAAAACAAATGAAACAAAAAAAGCAGAGCCATATAAATACATATAAAAATGAAAATGGAGCAAAGTGTCTCATCTGTTACTTCAGGATGCCAAAATTAAACTACTCTACCTAATAAACTAAAATTGCTGTTTATGAAATGGTGCTTTAGTTTATGACATATGCAGCCTGTATTGGTTCTAAAAATTAACCTGCATCAAAGTCTACAGTCTGTTTCTCCTGGATAATTCCCTCAGCTTCCATGGTCTCTGATGCTAAGAAACCACAGTTTTATAGTTTCCATTATTCTTGATTCAATCAAATTCATTACTTACTTGGTTTAACTGAACTGCATACAATTAATGTGTGTGAATGTGAGTGTCTTCTTCCTGGGCTGGTAAACAGGAGCAACAAGATTTCTTAATATTCTCGGTCTAATCAATATATCTACAACAGCAAAGAAGAACATTTCAGAAGTGAAAAGTGCAAATCATGCACTGAGGACTCTGCTGTGGTCCTTAAACCCTGGCCTACATCAGGATATTGTGGCACCTTCAAAGGAATGTGGGATCAATTGGGTCTGCTGATGCTCCATTTCACCCCCAGGCACACCAGCAGAAATATGCCTGCTTCTTTACCAAAAAGGAGAATGGAAAATGCCAGCTTTTATGGGCCTCTATGGTACAGAATAACCAACCCCAGGTAGGTTTAAATTAGCAGATGATATTTGTGACTAGTGAAAAAACAATCTTTCATTACCTTTCTAGAGAAATGTAGCTTTAAAAGACATGATCAAATAAAGTTTAAATGGGAATTGGTGTATGCACTAAATGACTGATGTCATGCTAAAAATCTTTCACTATTAGCCCAGTATGTATATTTGTACTCATACACACATAATATTGAGAAAAAATGTACTAGAGAAGCTGTTTTTCCACCGTAATTGTCACCCGTGAAAAGTGCTAAAAATACAGCCATAAAAAGCAATCTGTTTCTCTGAGTTCTGTGTTTCCTTTCTTGCCATTTTTTGAAATGAATGTCTTTTTATGGAAACCAGATTTTTTTTTAATCTTATGAGTGGATCTATTCCTACTGCTCCTTCCCTGTCTTTGGTTGCAATTCCTGGCATTTCTGCACCCATGAATTGTATGGGATATTTTATGGCAGTAATACTGAAGGTCCTTCAGGGGTTCTGTTTCCAAGATAACATCCAGATGTTATCACATAACCATGTATCTCCCATAAACTTCCTCTTAAACCTAACATTAACAAGTCTCTTTAAGGTTATTGGTCAATTAATGGAAATCACAGGAATTATCTTATCATTTTGGTACCTGGACAAAAGGAATGGAAAGCTGATAAAGTGATGAAGAACAGAAACTGTAACCCTTTGTTCTCTGTTTTCTGCATTTTCTGGTTCCCATCTTTCACAGCTCTGGCACAATTATTGCCTCAAAGTTTAGTGCTGTTTGTTTGCAAGCCACAGAAGGTTTTGCTTAGGGAAAAAAGGAGGTTATATTCCTATTTAGTACAATTTTGTTTTTTTCAATATCTCTAACTCAAATCCCATCAATTAGTATTTACATTATCAGTCAAAAATCATTCCTCCTTGTGCCCAGCCTAATTATGTTTTAATTGGTGCCTAAATTCTTAATTTGAAACATCCTACCTGATACAACTATCACTCAAGAGAGATTTCCATCAACTACTCAGCTTCATTTTGTTTCAAATTAAGCCTAGAGGGCTCAGCACAGTGTGAGAGCCATGCTTGAAATGCTCACTGAAGTCAACATTTGTGTTTCTGGGGCTGGACTTTGACCAAAGGAGTTAAAATTGCTACTAGGAGAGGATTATGCATTCTGGAATGCTTCTCATTTTCACTTATTTTTATGCAATTTAATTTTTTCTTTCATTTTGGAAACATCCTCTATAATGTAAGGGAAAAACCCCAGCATTTCTATAGACATAGAACACATCAGGATCACTAAAAATACCTAAAGTGGATATGACTATTAATTCTGAAAGCAGATTCTCTATTATTATCTTGTGCTGTTGTTATTTAGTACTGAGAATGAACCAGAAAGCAGCCAGATTTTACCTACCAGGTTTTCTTGAGTCTTGAGGAGGTGTGCAGTCAGTATCATGGTTTTTAAAATTACCCATCTGACAAATAGTGTGCAACCCCCGTGTTCTCTTTGGGCTTCTTTAGGAGGCACAAAAGCTCCTACAGCAGATCATGCTTTATTTTTTTCTATAAAAACAAAAGCTGAAGCCTTAGCTCTGAGTGCTCCTGATCTAAAGGAAGGCTTCAGAGATGGAGACATCAAATATAAGAAATGTCTTCTGTAATAAGTGAGGCGTATGAACAAACCACAATTAGATGAAAAAGGTCTGAGAGTCTCAAGCAGGGGCTGTTATTATGTATTTGTAATATTCCTAGAACATTACAGCTCATCTCTTTGGTGATATTAAAGGTAGACATTAAGTAAATACCACCAAGGCTGTTGCTATTAGGTTTTGGAAAAAGCAATGCCATTGTGAATGGGATGCAGTCACCCTACAGCATGTTCTTGTTTATTACTGATATTGGCAAAAACAAATCCAAAAAGACTACAACAAACATGTTTTAAGCTAATACTTTCCTGTTCTGCCAACTGGTAACAACTAGTTTGTGTTCAGTTTCATGGCAACGTACACGTTTATGACTGTGCTTTTTGTGCAAATAAAGAACACAAGCAAGTTGTTTACCTGTTTGAATGGAAGCAGCTGAATGCCTGGATCAGCTGGCACACAATACATGTCTAAATCTGCTTTCCACTATTCTCTAGCACAGGAGACTGAAAGTTCTTACCAGTACAAGCTAGAACTTAGACTGGCAGTTTGTTATTGACCAGATGCCGCTGATAAATTAATTATTACTGTTGCACCACTGGGGCAAGGGTGTCGTTTGTATATTTTCCATAAAAGCCAATTATGAATACTTTATTGATGTGATTATTACTGGGTGGTTATTCTGGACCAACAATTTATACTCTCTAAACTGTCTGAGAACTGCTTTCTTTATATTAGGTCGTTGAAGTGTGTTATTTTTGGTCAAGGTCACACAGCAGTTTTGCTGTTCCTTGATTTATTGAAGCTTAATTGAAACAATAGGAAATGTTCTTAAAAATATTCCTCACTGATGCATCTAAACACCACCACAACAATAGCAGCAGTTTAGTCATCACCACTCTGGGCTCATATTTCTCAAGGAGAGAGTGAAGAACCAGAATGGGACTCTGAAAGGACAGACTTGAATTCCATAAAGCATCTAAATCAATTCTTACTTTAAAGCCTGTCATTAAGTGGAGGTTTATGCACACAAACTTCAAACTGAAATGTTTGAAGGGAAAAAAAACCTGTCGGTATAGTAAGAATTAAAAAAATAAAAAAAATTACACCTTATTGAAAAGTACCAGAAAGCTGTAGAAATAGGTTTGGAGGGGAACTGAGCAGGTTAAATAGATCTCTTGCCTGTCCTGGCACAACTTCAGCTGTGAGTTGAAGTATAGTTAGTAACAGCTGGCCAGGAGCTCTCCAATCAAGTCAAATACAAAGAAATACAACTCTGTAGCCCTAGCAAAAATACTGTGTTGACAAAAACGAGCAGGTAAAACTGAAACTGCTGAGTAAGTCTCTAGGATGACAGCAACTGCAGGAGCCGTGCAGGTCAGTGAAATGGCCACAGAGCCCTGGGATCATCAGTGTAAATAAACACCAATAGGCAAGGACTGACAATGGCAAAACATTTTCGGAAAGCGAGTCAGTTTGTATTCAGCAAGAGGAAAAGCCTTGAGCTGTAACTCATCTCTTTTCAAAAGTGCAGATGTTGCAGTGTTTTGGAAAAACAAATCATTAATGCCACCTGTAGATGCAGGAACTGAGTTACAGAGGTAAAATGAGTTGTTTGCATTCATTTTGCAAGCTCATTTGAAAGGCAAATCCAGACTCGAGGTGTTCATCCCCTGAATATACCAGCCTCAACACGAGAGAGCGGGTTCCTACTCACTCCCAGTAACTTGGGTTCCCTTTTCAGTGTATTAGTGCTAATTCTGCACCAGTTTATAGTCAGTGAAGTAGCCAGGTACCAATCCCATGGTATGGATTATTTAAAAAAAAAAAAAAATCTTATTTCTCATGCTCGGATTTGGTATCTATGTCAATCCCTAGCACAGCTCTGGTACCTCTGCTAAATTAACACGAAACTTGCACACAAATGAAGGCAGTTCAAATCTGCTGAATTGCCCCTGCAATGATGCAAGGAAACGATAGTTTGGGGTTTTTTTTGGTATCAGGTAAGTGCTTTGCAGTGCAAAAATAAAATGTGAGGACCACTTCATTATGAAAATGAAGTTAAGATGAGAAAACACAACTATAATAGCCACACTAAGGGAAACACTGCAAAAGGAAAAGCTGCTGACTATTAAAGTCCTCCAGTATTACGTTTTCCCTATACCTGACAGTATGAGAAGTATGATGCATGAACACTTTTCTAAATAAAAAAGTAAAGAGCAGTTGCCATGGAGACATCATGTGTTCCCTTGGGGCTTGAGGAAACACAATTAGCCTACAGGATGGTTTTCAAACACTTCAATTTGAACCTTTTGGAGTTTCAGCAACTTAGTCATCTGGTGAAATAATTCTTCATGCTGTCTGTATTTTTTCAGCCAATACATATAACTGCGTGTCCAAAAGAAATTATTATGGAGGAATAGCTCTTATTCTGATATTTTAAATTGAATTTATAGAAGGGAAATCTTCAGCTTTGACTTTTTATCACTAGATTAAAAAATACCACCAGTAAGCACAGAAATCTCTTTTTTTTCTCTTCAAACCTTTCTGATTTTACAACGACAAAAATTAATTTTTCTTGCACCATAAATGGATTTGAATAAAGACATTTGCTTTTATTTAAACTTTCAGTGAAGAAAACAGTGTTTTTTCTTGGCTATTATCCCAAGCCAGCTCTCATTAGAAAAGAGTAATCAACGATTTGTGGAGAGGAGTGTGTTTCATCAGATAAACACTCCGCTTCTGATTTGACACTCCTTGCTGCTTGATTATACAGACTGAAGCTGAATTCTGAATTTCTGAAGCCTTCTATGCCTTGTATCTACGCATCTTGCCTTCATTAAAGGGTGCAGGGAAATAGTTCTAATAACTTTTTAACCTCCATGTCTGTTTTGAGGTGTGGATCTAATGGCATGTTATTATTAGCAAGGTCTTTGGAAAGAATCTGTGCTTCCAAACAGAGACCTCAAGAGGTTAATCACCCAGGCTAAAAGCTGCGATGTGCTTTTAACACTCCAGATGAAATGAGCTACTCCTGGTTGTTAGATCCACCAAAAGTCTTTGTATTTCTGATAATTTACACCTTCCTTTAATCGTCTGAACCAGCTTCTCAAAGGAAGCCAATTAGCTTCAATCTGTCTTTGCATATCATTTCATATAAATAGAAAAAACACCTATTTCTGGATAGATTTTCAATGCAATGGCAACTCCACCTCATTTCCTTTTCTTTAAAACAAGCCAGCCAAAACACCCAGGCTCTGATGTGAATATGCAAAGAATGGGTGTCCAGGAATAATCCTAATTAGGACAAATACACATAAACTTTCTATTTGCACTCCACAGAAACGTCATGTAACAAAATCTTTTGATACCCTATGCAGAAAACCAGCCTTGATTTTACTACAATTAATTTTGAAGTGCAAATAGAATCCCAGAAGATGATTAGCAGCGGTGCCACACGATTGTTTGTTTAACAGCAAGAATTATTAAAAAACCACAGAAAATAATTCACTACACATTGGAGTGTGTGTTACTTAATGATCAAACATTCTGTCTTTGCTGCTGTGAGTAACCCACTCCTGGTACCCCAAAAAGCACTGAAGGGCAGCACTCAGGGCTGACAATCACGAGAGTGCCAAAGTCTGCAACCCAAACATTATTCTACTTATTAGCAGAAGCTGCAGAAAGTTTCAGTAAGGTATCAAATAGGTAATAAACAGCTCAGGAAGGCAGAAAAAATAGAGGTTTATGAAAAATTCAGTAAAGAGTAAAAATATGCATTATGATCACTACTTGCTTCTTGCCCATCCATATCAGATATATGCAGGAAGTCAGAGACCAAATATTTTCTTCTTTGACAGGAAAGACCTGATCAAAACAAATTTTCTCAATGAAGGCCAAATGCCTGGACACCAGAACTATAAACCAGTGAATTCACCATCAATAAGGGCATAATATTCCTTGAAATCTTATTCAGGGAAAACATTAAACAGATCTGCTGGAACAGAACTGTGACTTTAATATTGTGAGCAGCAATTTGGATATTCTCTTCAACGGATGTGTCATCTTGTCTAAACTGACATATGTTCCAAGATAAATTATAGCCAACATTTTAAAATACACATTTTCATCTCTTAGCAGTTAGACAGGAGAGCTGTCGTCCTCTTTAGTCTATTGGACTCATAAGATGCTTTTGCTGTTACTTTTTTTTTGTTTTACTTTATTGCTTAGTTCAAGTTTTAAAATATATAATGAAAATTCTTTTATACATTTACAATTTGCTGCCATTTGAACATGTTCTTCGTAAACCAGAAAACTGTCTGATAATTTTAGAACGTGAATTAAAAGGCAATTTCAAATCCTTTTGAAGATGTATCTAATAAGATATCAGACCTAGTCATCAATGAAACCAGCAGAGATGAAGAGTGTCAGATAATTTAAAAGCGCATTTAAGGTATTCACATCTTATTTTCATGTGTCTAAGTCTATTAAATCATTGATCCCAAATTTACAGCTGTGAAATTTTGAAAAGACAATTTATGAGTCCAAAGAGAAAACAATGTGCAACGAAAATAGTGTGCAAATATAGAAAGCAAGCTTTAAATAAAATTAATTGCACAGAACAACATCCTGATTGAAGTGAAATAAAACCCAAAACCTGTAAATTCTAGCCCGAATTAATTTTTGAGCACAGCCCAGTTCTTACAATATGCAAATAATAACCAAATAAATAGCAGTCCTTTTTCACCTATAACTGCACATCACCTATCAAATGTACTGCTTGTTAATAAATCAAGTGCATGGTACTTCTCGATTTTTTAACGATTCTGTGGTTCCCTTAACTTACTCTTTTGGTAGGATCAGATCCAATTCTATAAATAGAACTTAAATTTCAAGGATAATGTCGAATCATGGGATGTAGGAACACCTGTTTTCTGCATAAACATGTGCATGTGCAACCAATAATTTTATCAAAGAATAATTTTTTTCAAGGTGTTGGGCAGCAAGAATTCAGGTTTTTTCTTCTTCTGTGTAACAACCACTGATCTCGAGCAACATGTCTTTGCAAAGCAAAATATCATATAGCACAGAGAGTCTCCAGGTAATTAATTCTGCCATGCATCTTGCTATCCTGCAGTGCTACAGACACATAGTTTATTCCTTTACCCCAAAATTTCATCCCAGAATCTCAGCCTGAAACAGAAGCACTAATAACAGTGTGAACAAACTGCTAAACAAGATTAGGTATGAATTAACATTTCTTCAGTTTCATTTATTTTCACATTTTCAGGCAAGTGAAAACTGAGAACGGATTTTAGAACATAACAAGCCACAGTTTTGAGTGACAGACTTTAAAATTGGAAGCAAGATTGTCTCCTCTCATGAAAAATACCTGGTTTTTAACTGCCACCAGCAAAAGTTTAAAAACAGGGAAACCTCCTGACCCAGGGCACCAGCTGTGCCACCACCCTAATTTGGCTAACAGCGATTCCAGACATGCACAAACAAAAAATGCTCCAAACAGAATCTTCAAAATAAAATTGTTAATTAGATGACAGTGCAAGCAGTAGGTAAAAGCATAGAGATGTGTTATAGAGCCTGCTGATTTACCAACAGGCCTGATCTTAAACCCTGCAAAGCTGATTCCTAGCCTCAGTGACAGCTAATGTAAAAGGTGAGAGGCTTGCTAAGAAATGGCTCCACAACATGTAGACGAGGAACTCTGTAGCCTAATTCTTCATTAGAGGCCTCCTCAGAAAAATGATTCCCCTGTGTTTCTGCTGAAGTCAAGTTTCCTGATGAAGCACTGACAACGCTCCCTGGAAGAAACACGTGAATTTGCAAGCTCCATGGGAACTTCTCACATCAGTCAGAAAATCCTGCGCCGAAAGCTTTAATCCTTCTCCTTGAATGACAGTCGTAGTTCTGAGCTCTCATCTGCAAAACAGCTCCCTGGTCCTCACGCTGCTCTGGGGCTGTGGCAGAACAGGCTGCCAGCTGTGAAGGGCTCCCTCATCCCTCTCCCAAAAGCTGCTCCTGTCTCCTCACAGCTCAGCGTGTTGGGAGCAGATTTAGCTGACTCCAGGCTCCAGCCCCATGTCAGGGTGTCCTCTGAAGAATACACACAGTGCCACAGAGAGAGCTCACTGCCCTCAAAAGCACCCACGGGTGCTGGCCAGACCCTGGTGCTTTGCATTGTACAGATGACTTACTGCTAGAAAAACTAAAGGACTTCTCTATGAAAAAGTTTATAGAAAGCTTTAAAAATAATAGTGACTCTACACTCAAAAAAAAAAAAAAAAAAAAGGTAGGTCTCTGTTGCTGCTGCAGGTCTCCTGTGAAAAATACCTCTGACCACCTGCAGCCCCTTATTTCTTTTATTTTTTCCCTTTTGGCTTCTTTGTTTCTTTGGCCTGGGTTTTGTTAAACATCACAGCAAGGCAGCTTCTTCCAGCTAAATTACATTACGATGACTCGGGGGGTAAATTTACTGTTTGAGCCTTGTGGATTACACTGTGAAACTCTGAAATTATATATTAGCCATGAGGTAAAGTCTTCTTGAAGCATACCAAATGCACAAGTAAGAAAAAAATTGCAACAGGGTAGAAATCCTGTGGTTTTTATTTTTCTCCTGAAATGTGTAGTGGTGGTGTAGTGCTAATGTTTAGAATTCTTCTGGAAATGGACTCTGTATTCTAAAAAGTGGAGGCATCTCAGCCATTCCACCTAAGACTGGTTTGTTAGCTCAGACCTTTTTGACAATACTGCTTTACATACACAAATAGCAGTTCTAGTAAATAATTTTGTGTATTTCATTGAATATTCTGCTTTGAATAAAATGCACTGGAGAAAGTCATAATCTAAGCTACCTCTTTTATGTGATGTCAAGGTACTTGATTTCAGTAATATACTGGCTGTCTTCTGGTAAAGCAAAAAGGCTTGACTTTATTTCCCTCCTGTTGCATTTTTATATAAAATATTGTAACAATCTATTTAGAAGAGTTACTGACTGCAATAGAACCATATAATCATCATATTGCTGTCCTCTAAACAGCATTATAGTATCTGGTATAAAACACAACATACTGGTATAGGATAGGACCAAGAACAGGAGAGAGAGAGAGCTTTGTGCTTTTCCAGTGGGCTTGTTGACTTTACAGTGATGATAATTGAAGTCAGGTACAGGCATTGAAGGAATTAACAAAGACACGGGGGGTCATAGCCAAAAAAACTCTCATTTTTCCATACCGCACATGTGTTTCAATGAATCACTAGGGATTTGATCTACAGTATCCTTCATTGTTTCCAGCACGAACCTTCCTTCTGCACCTAGTCCAGCCAGAGAGCAAGGAACAGCCTCACACCATTTCACTTGGTGTGAGGCAAAGATGTGGGAGTTCAACATCTCCAGAAAGCTCTCAAACCTCTCTGAGAACAATGGGATTCTCCCAGCTCAAAGGCATCCTCAGAGAATACAAAACTGGCAGGACAAATTTCATGGCAGTTGTTTCTCACCCTCCTAGTACAGTAAGAATTTAAGAACAGGAAGAAGTATTTGGAGCCAGGAATGCAGCAAATGCTGGCAGTTCTCCCCACATCCATTCTTTGGAGACTGTGGTTAAGGATACCTCTAATTCCAGCTCATGCCAACCAGGTGCTACTGGTTTCAGTCTTCAAAAAGAGTCCTGAGTTCTCCTTAGAAAATGTAACACAGATAATCTCGAAGCCCACTTCCTTTTCTTCCAGATGCAGTCTAAGCTGCCTCAAGCTCTACCACGGATTAAGTACTTACATATATGATTAGGCCTTTCTATCTCTACGCAAATTTCTTTGTGCTTAATACTTCCCTTGAATTGTTGTATTGCCATTGTCTCAGTGTGATTGTGCAGTGTTATTGAAACCTGCACCTCAAAGAGTAATTTAGCCCTGTCTACCTTTTCACACTGCCATAATAAAAAGTTCCAGTCCTTCATCTGCAATTCAATCATACCCATACCATTTAAAAAGGGAGGAATTCTATGCCCCTCCTATGTCAGTGTTTTTTATGCTGTAATCCCTGCTGATACGTTAGAAATTAATCTCTCCCAGGCTGTTGAAACCTGAAAGAAAAGCACAGTTCTCATCAACTATCTGTGCAGAAAATATTAACATTATTACCCTCCATACATTAATTCATTTTCAAACAAAAGATAGCAAGACTTTATCTTGGTACTGTGATATTATTCATACTCCAGTTATTTGATTCAATTTAATATAAAGCGTTCTGAATCATTTTGGATGTGGATACTGAGATTTAACGTGAAGTTAAACTACTATTTTCTTTTGCTAAAGAGGGAAGCATGACTGCTTTGAAGCAGAAGCCTTCTTCCATGTCAGGGCCATGGTTCTAGCAGAAGAAGAACACATATAGTCCAATTTTTCTAGTACAGAATAAATCAGATCAACAGGTTTCTCCTCAGATTTGGCCACATAGGCAGGGAAGTAGAACAGTGATGACTTTCCCAGAGCCATACAAAAGTCCATTATTTGAGAAGGGTTTCAGCAAGAATTGCCATGTCTTGGGCTGGACAAACCTCTCCATCTGTTCCCTGCAGGCAGGAATGCTCAGGCCGTGGATGTCTGCACAAGGAGGTTCCCCTTATCCCTGTCCAGAGTTGTCCTTGAACATCATTTCAGAGGATAAGAAACCTCATGAGACTGCCAAGCCACACTTGGCCTCTTTTGCTTGTGAAAGAAGGCAACAGCCAAGGGCACAGCAAAGAACAACGTGTCCCAAGTACTGCAGGCAAACTGAGCACAACTGGGGAAAATCAAAACAAAAAACCCCCAAACCCCAAAAACCCAAAAACCCCAAAAACCCCATGAGCCAATGTGAAGCTGATCAGGATCCCTGGGCATCACTTTCTGTTCCTGAGTGTTCAGTTCAAATCCACGCTTACGACATTACTTTCTCTTCTGAAAATGGATTTCCTCACTTAGTTAAAAATTGAGTTAAACTGGTACATTTTTTTTCTTAAATCAAACATGACCTTTTAAATCTAAAACATATAGAATCTACATCAAATAACTTTTGTATCCTGAAGTGCATGAACAAGATACTATGAGTAATGAAATGGCCTGAAGCAACCAGATAAAGGATGCATGAAAAATGCCTTGCTTCCCTCAAATATGTTGCAAATTTTATTTGTCTCTACAGCACTTTCACAGAGCAAATTTATTCCCCACAGTGATATTTTTTTCCCCGTCAGAAGTGATCAATTGCATTTTAAGTGCCTCATGTAATGGATATTCCATCACTTTCCATGAGAAGGTGCTCCACAGTCTAATAGCTGAAGCTCCAGAAAACACATCCAACTTAAGGATGCTTTTTACTTGGTGCCTGCTCGTATAACCTGGTAATTATCCTTTTTCTGAAGTTTAATTCTCAGGTGAACTAATATCTGGCCTCAGTCCTGTTAGAGGCTTGAAATAAACCTTAAAAAGGTGACAGGAGATGACAGGCAACATATTTCTTTTCACAGAGAAGTATTGTATGAATTATTAATCTGACCCAGAAAAGATCGTAATCAAAGACTGGCAGGGGCCCCTTGAGCACTGTTAGTGCATAATTCCACCCTCTGAACCTTGAAAGCACAGGGAATTCGTATAGGAAGGAGCAGAGCAATAAAGCCAAAGTGTATGTCACTGATAGAAAGTCTAAAGCAGCATTGTAACATCCACTATGGTGTTATTTATATATAAATGTGGATGTATTTTCAGTTATTCCTCTACCACCATTTCTTAAAAAAAAAAGGAGGCTGATACTTAAAAATCATTTAAAAACACTACTGAGCAATTCCATACTCTTAAGGAGTATGAAACCCAAAGAAAGTGAACCAGCAGAACTAAATATTTATTTCCTAATTACAGAATCTTTAGAATGAATAAAACTATTACAGACATCAAGAGGGTTTTATCTTTATTCAGTGCTTGAATGCATTAGCACTGTGGACATCCCCAGTGGAGGAAACTTCCACATTGTGGCTTTGAGTGTGAAAAACTAAGAAAAGAGATAACCAAATATTTTAGCTTAAGCATGTTCAGCAGCTGTACCTAAGTTCCCTCTACATCTGTCTGCTACAAAAGCAAAATGCTGGTAGGAGTTGCCACTGTATTCCTCTTGCTGTTGGAAAAAAAGTTGCTTTTGATTACTATCTTTATGAAATAATCAGAGAAATTACCTACACTAATCCTGAGTGTCTGATCTTGCTCTGCTGTTCTTAGCACAGCAAATCCTGCTAACACGGGACAACAAAAAATGTATAAAGTTTTCGTGATTAGATGTACAGGTAAATAAAAGAGAGCAAAGGGAGGACACTAGATTCTGGATCCTGCAATGCTTGACTGATTTTCAGAACATGTATTAAATGAAATATTTCATCAACTGCTTAAATGGAGGACATAATCTCTGTAGCATCTTGGGTGGATAGAAACAAACAAAACAAAACAAAAAGTTTCTATCTGCTTCCCTCAGAATATCACCATTGTTGCACCTGACCTATATCAGTTTACAGCAGGGCTGAGGGTGCCTTGCAGTGCATTTGCTCAAAGCACACACGAGTTGCCAGCTGCCTGCTCATCCGAACAGGAACATCCAGTATCATGGAAAACATTGTGAAAACTCCAGCCAAAGAAACATGTTTACACTACATCTCATCTGAGAAAGTCATGTAAGGCCAATCTCTTATCCCAGCAGGCCTGGGATCTACAAAATTGTCAAAAGCTCTAATGAGATGCAGAATCTCTGCTGGTTTCTCCTGCTCCCATGGGACACACACACAGCACAGCTCTTACAGGACCCCCAGGCTAGCTCAGCCTGATGTGCATTATTATTGTTTGTACTACAGATACAGCATTCATTATTTACACTACATATTTAGTCAGGTGCACAATCCCTTATCTTTAAAATAAGCTTCCCATTTAATTAATTTCTCACTCTTTCCATCCACACGCTTCCTCACAACAAGATTTTGAAAAGAAGATTTTGCTCTGTAAATTCAACAACAAAAGGCAGGGTTGTGTATGAACAAGCCTGAAACCCTCATTGTCCAGAGGGTGGAAAAATCCTATGAGCCTCTAAGTGAATAAAACACAAAGAAGTAGAGAAAACTTCAGAGCAGACAGCAGTTTTGAGCCAGCCAAAACTTGGACATTTCAGTCCATATTGCATCAATATGAAAGTTTTTTGTGTATATCTAAATCCTCCCCATATTCCATATGGTTTTGATCTGGAATGTTGTCAAGAGGGTGTACTTAGACATTCCTTATTACAATGGTTTCTGAGCACTTCACAACCCTTTATAGGGTCATTTTCTAAGTACTTTCACAGAGGGGAAGAGGCTCCGAGGTACAGAAACAGGAGACTGCAAGTACCTCACTGTCTTCTTGAAAGTGTTTTCCCCACTGTGATTCAGAGCCGCGGCATTAAAATCTGCAGCACCCCAGGAGTGCAGCTCTCCCGTGAGCATGGCTCTCATTCTCTTGTTCTGGGTACCCTTTCATTAATGGTGCCAGAAACCTGTGGAAGACAGGACACATGACTAGAAGTGACTGTTTTATGGGTATTATTAATTTACTTGCTGCAGGCTGTCATCAGTGTTTTTGCTGCTTGTGTTGCTCAGGAGTGGCCTGTGCAAGCACAAGGACTGATCCTGGAAGGTGCTGACTGGTGCTGATCCTGATGCCACACAAGGAGGTGTATGTGCTATTGTTGATACCACTTGTTGTGCTTATGTGAACCAAAGTGGGAGAATTAAGAAAGATTTGGATGAAATTTGGAAGGGAACTCAAATTCTACATGAAGTAGCTTCCAGAAATGACACCTTAGAATTTGACCATATTTTTGATACCCTCACCTCATGGTTACCAAACTGGGTCTGGGTAGAAGAAGCATTTATAATAGCTGCAATTGTAGTTATCATCTGTTTAATAGCCTGTGGGACAGCCAGTTGTGTAAACCTGCAGGTAATGTAGAGTAGAGACTAGACAAGGTATAGTTTTGTTAGTCTCTAAAAGGGGGGAAATGATGCCATGATGATTTTTTACCCCTTTTATACACCTTTTATACACCCTTTTATACAGTTTTTATGTATCCTTAATGCTTTACCCCACATCCTTGTAATTTTTTAGGTTTGATAACTAGCATAGACATAATATTCCCTTAAGCCAGGAGACCAAACATCCCAGAAGCTTCACAGTTAGAGGTCAGAGAGCCTTGGAAACCATGGTCCCTTCTAGAAAACATCTTGTAAACCAAGATCCAGGGGAAGATTCCACAGGATGGGGGGCTCACTCAAGTCGCTCACTGGGGAATTTCAGATAGATAAGCACATTTGCAAGGCCTATAAATTGTATCTGTGATCTATCGTGCAGGGGCATTTCGGTGGGTTTTCGGTGCATTCTGTGGGAGTCCAGAGTGCAGGGGATATTTCTCTGCCTGTTTTGGGGGGTGGACAACCCCCCTGGACACCACTGTCTTTGACCTTTGTCCGTGTAGAAAATTGCCTACCCCTGGGAAGAATTAGAATCTACACCAGTGTGAACTAGCTGATAGAATATTACATAAGATTGTCACAGCGTGAAAAATTTAGAGGTGTTGGGTTTTTTAATATAGTAAATAGATAAAAAGCAAAAACATCAAAATGGAGGATTGTTGTTGTTCTCCAGACCTTCTTTTCTTCTTCTATTGCTCCATGTTCTGTGACAGAGGCGGACTGAGATGGTTGGGTAAAAAATTCTGCAGTTCCTCTTTACATGACAAGGTGATTTAGTGAATATTGGAGGAAAAATAAAAATATCTTTCGTTTTGGGTTTTCATTGGGTGATTTACCTTTAAAAGACTGTGTAATCTTGATAATTTGGCTCTTCTCTCGCATTCTCTGTTCTGTGTTGTCCTGGATCATGTCAGTGACTCTGTTCCTCTGATAAGACCTAATAAACAAGTATCTGAAAGCAAGAAGCATGGAAAGTCCCATTTGTCTCCCGGATTCCAGGCAAGAACTCTGGAAAATCTCCCCGGTCTGGGGAGGCTTGATTAAGGCATGGAAAAGTGTCACATTCCACCCAGACAAGTGTGCATCTCTAAGGAATAAATACCAAGGTAAAAACCCCCTTTTTCCCCTTAACCGTGTCTGGGTTTCAATTTTAAGACCAGGGAAAGGCAACAATCCAACCCAACACAAACGTGCCAGGATACAGTCTGCTCACACCAAGAATGTGATGCAAAATGTTTGTTCAACTGGCACAAAAAGAGCTCAGCATTTTATAAGATTCGTTTTATTATTTTATGATATTTATTTCTGACACAGAAGTCTCTGTCTTGTAGGAAGAGAAAGCCAACTTAGATAAGACACCAACCTGAACATTCCTGGCACACAGTTCCTGTGCACACTTCCCTTCCCAGGCCTTGCACAGCCTCTTTTTCTGACAGCCACTGCTCTTTAGTAGAGTTATTTTTAAATGATGAAAATTGCTTTTGGAGTTTCAGTCCCAGACATTGATTTCCCAAATACAAGGCTTCTGAAAGAGTTTTGTGTAAAACTAACTCTCAACCAGGTTATGAGATTTATTCCCCGAGACTTTTCCGACATAAAGGGAATTTGTTTTTAAAGGAATCTCCTGCAGATTATGTATAGACAGAGACAACACAGCAACAAATGCAAATTAAACATTCAGAGGCATATTCCTAGCAGAGGTTTTGGAATTCTAATATAACTTTCACTTCTAGCACTTTTAGACAGTGACAACAAACACCAAGCCAAAAATCATTGCTATTGATTACAACAGGTTCGACAGTACTTCTAAAGCTGAATATCCCAGCATCTTTATAGTCTCCAAAATATTTAGAAGCCATATGAATTCCATTGATTACATAAAGCATTCTTTAAATTCAGAATCAGATTCATCTGGGCACTTATGCCTGAAGTATCTGATATAAATTCCCATTGAGCACAAGAAGCGTTCCAGAGGAATTGGCTGTGTTGGCTTCATAATCTAACCACAAGCACTTTTGGAGAGCACTTTATTATTTCAGATATCACTTTTCTCAGTCACATATCTTTGGCTCACTTCAGCTACTCCTGCAGCTCTGGTGGAGCTCAGACTGGCTCTGGGAGAGGTCTGCAATCCCAGCTACAGCTGCCTCAGGCCTCACAGGCGTGTGTTGAATGAGAAGCTCAGTGTTCTCTGAAGGTGCCCAGGCTCAGACTCCCAAGGGACCATCTGTCACAACCCTAATCACGGCTGTCACCTTCCATCTGATCTCAAGAAGGTCTAAAAGCCACTATTTGTTAGCTTTTCTGCAAAATACTCAGAAACCACATTGAACCCCAGACCTTGTTTCCAGCACTCAATTCCAAATTCAATTTCCCTTCGCTTTGCCCAGATGGACACCTGCAGAAATATAGCTGTTCCCAAACTTTTTCACCCACAGCTTTTGGGAAAAAAGGCTTCAATTCTCTTACTATCACTTTCAGTGATCAGCTAATTGATTTTTAGGAGCAGCTCTTCTAATAGTAATCTGCTACCAATCTCTTCTAGGGCATCTGAGAAACCCAGCGTGCCTGAACAGTCCTGTAATTTAATTACCTGTTTTCTGCATCACAGAGCCAAGCACAGGCAGAGGCAATACCACTGCTCTCTTTCCTCTGGCCACCCACAAAAAAAGCCTGATCGGTTTTGAAGTGTTTGCAGCAGCACACCTACCCTCACATCCATTCCCCCAGAAGACCCCATATGGCCAGAACAGTTTGTAAGTGATGCCAGCCTCCACACTGGTCGTGTTTTGCATGGTGAAGTTTGCAGGGGTTGACACAAAATTTGCCAACATGCACCTTCTCCTTGTGAGAAAATGGGAAAACAAACGCACGGAACGTCTCAGAGCCCCGCAGTCAGGGATGCAGGTGAATGTTGGGGAAGTCAGCTGGAAAAGTGGTTTTGAGGTAAAAAGCCCAGGGAAGAAGCCTGTTAGCTCTCAGTTTTTGTTTCTCTCAATCGACATGTTCTCTGGTTTTTCCCCTTATCTCACCAGAACAGAGATAACAGCAGGGTTGTGCAGGGAAAGACAAGGAATTAACAGTTCTGAAAATGCTGAGATCATCATCCAGAACTGCAGAAAATTATTCTGTGATATCTCAATCTTTGGCAAAAACTCATTACTGAGAACATATTTACTAATCATCATCGGGACAGAATATAAAGGATGTGGTAAATCATTGTGGCCACTAAAGAATTAACTTAGTGAACTTGCATTTCTAACAGATTTTCAGTGAACAAAACCCAGCCAGCATAAAAAGCTAAATAATCACTAGGTTATCAATAGTTTATGAAAATAATCTGATTATGTAATGTTCTATTACTTTCAGCTGATGAATTTTTAAATGGAAAATCTTTTCTCGCCTCCCTGCCACAAAAGCATCTCTCTTTTGTGCCCAGAGGCAGGTTATCTCAAAGGATGTACACAAGCAGAAACTAACTCACATAGACACATGCTCATTGGTTTTTCACAGAACCCTTTAATTTTGGCCTCTTTCCTCTGTTGCTCTCAATAAAAGTAGAATGCAGCCTCCAATCATTTCGATTTCTCTGTTTATGCCAAATGTGAGCCTCCATGTGTATTCTCCAATTACTTCATGGATCATCTTTGGCACTAAAATGAGTTGAAGCAAACTCTTCAGTATAAACTGTGTGAGTGGGTTGGGTTTTCATGCTGAAAAACAATGCACAGCAAAAAAGGTTGATTGGACATATGAATGCTGTAAGGTCTGATGGAGTCATCAGGAATTTCAGAGATGAAGCTGCTCATCTTTAATTTTTATACAGCTGCTATGATCACACCTTGGCCTTCAAGCTATTGGTTTGTGCCCCAAAATCTGTGAATTTCTAACTCAAATATTTGGTCAGATTCTGTTTTCATGGCCCCTCTGACTCTGAAATCCCTGGGAGTTTCTGTGCCAGGATTTTTACAGCTAACAGCGTTCCTGCTACTTAACTTGAATAACCTCCTCTGTCTTATAATATACACTTAAAAGACCCAAAAAAATCCCCATAATTTATAACAGTGTTGAGAACGGCTAGAACAGGAAAATGCTAACTACATTTCTGTTCTCGTTGGTGAGCAGAAATTACGACATTTATTTCTGCCTCTTAGATGAAAGTGGTTAAGAACCTTTCTAACTTTTTAAATGAACATGAATTTGAATTAATTTTATTTCTGATTCCTAGTGCACTTCTTCTCTTCAGGTTTTTTGTGGCAGAAGTGAACAAGCTCTGATGGAATCTAGTGGTGATGGAAGGCAAATTAACTGCAGCTGATACTAGAAATAGTACAGGAGAGCAAAGGCAGTGACAGATTTATGCCAGATGAAACAAGACAGTGCTTTGGTAATATATCTCAAGATATGTGCCATATATATACGATAGCAGTTTATTTATCTCACTGTGTTTTAATTTTCACATTTAAATCATTCAATCTACCGGTTCAAGTTCAGTATCATGATCAGGCAGTAGAAATTCTGTGTTGGCAAATGGTAGAAAAAGGTTTTGCTGGATTTTAGAAAGCTGCTCTGCACTGGCCAGATGTGCCAGATTGTACCAAACAGTCAACACATAGAATCATCACCCACTGTAGGAATTCTCAATATTAGTAACTCATCAAAATGATTCTTTTTGTGTCTATCAATCACAAAATAATTACAGGAACTCTCCAGACCCAAAGAAAGAACGTTTGACCAGTATTTCCTGATCATCTCAGGAACCTCAGAGCAATTTTTCTCTTTCCTGTAACTCAGTCCCACTGGCACACACCATCCTGTGTCACAGGAACCTGGATCTATCCAAACTGCGTGTGTTCATCAGGACTTCTGATTCTGGCACTCAGGAAGGCATTTCTTTCTCCATGGTCCTCACTGAGACTTCGGGTTCTCTGATGTCCTTTGACAGAAGGAAGAAAGGAAGAGAACTGTGGCATTTGGGACAGAAAACAGGCAGATGCACACAGGCTCAAGCACCAAGATTTTAATCAATGAACATCCTGATGGGAGAATAAATAAAAATATTCTCTTCTTTAGCAGAGAAGCTGCTGAACTCTGCCCTCCTGGAGCTGTTCCAGGCTGTGAATGGCACAGTTAATACGTGATGCTTCCATTCAGCTGCACATTACCTTCCAAAATGAGAATGCTCACAACGTTGCTCAGAAAAATTAATGAATGCAGCACACAGAACTTTCTCAGCAACCATCAAATTATTCTGGTACTTGTTACTGAAAAAAAAAATCAAGGCACTGCCAAATCTCATGATATCAGTGACGAACCTTTCCAAAGTTAAAAGTACAGAAAGAGCAAATGAGAAGGCAAAATTAAAAGAAAAAATGAGCGAAATCAGGGATGCTCAGTGCTTGCTGACTTGTATTTAAAACACTACAAAATTATTTAACTACAACACAGCACTAACACCAGTACAGTCTTAAGTGACATAAATACAGATAATTACATAAATTTGCAACTGCCAGAAATTGAATGGAAAAAAAAACCCTGATGCAGGAAGGAATTATAACTTGATTTATCAGGCTTAATTTAAATAAAAGTAGGAGTAGAGTTTAATGCTGCTGTAGAGTAGTTCTCTTAAAAGCTCACAGAAAAATTATTCTGTGAAGAGATTGTGGAGTTCATGTGGGAGAGGAGTTGAATTAGGGAAGTCACTTGCAAACTCGCAGAAGAAAACTTGCAGAAGTACACCAAATTGCTGTGCTTCAAAAGAAGCATCTCAAATGCCACTTCAGCTACACCATCCGGACTCATGATTCCAACTTTCTCTGGAGATCTCAGTGGGATGCTGGAAGTACACAAGGACACAGATGCTCGAAGCATCTCTACGTACACCTCTGTATTTTTAGACGAAGTACTGGAAGCCTAAGAGAGTTCATGGCACCACGACGTTCATTCTGCTTGGATCTCTGCTTATCAAACAGCACTAAAGTTTTTACCGGCTCTGCCCTGAAAAAACAACAAATTCCTACTAGCTGGAATAGATATTTATTGACTGGAATGATGATACAAATTTCACCACTGCGAAATATATTTTGTTACATTCGCTCACTTCAAAATCCAAAAAGCAGAATCCACGTGCTTTTCATCTAAAAGTACTTTGAGTTGTTTTGATGGTGGGTTTTTTTGCAAGGACTGCCATAACCATACAATAATTACAGACATCTCTAAAAGTGCTGGAAGTGCTACCCACCAGCACTGCACACAACTTTTTCAAACAAAGACGGATGCAAAAGCAATCCGTGTATTACAGTCAGTGAGAAATCTGAAATCTGAACCTAGACCAGGTAACCAGAAATTAGTTGTGAATCAGCAGCCTATATTAAAAAGCTGGAAGCATACAAGTATTTAATGCTTTACAATGATAAAAAAAAAAAAAAGAAAAAGACAGCAGGAATCCCTTTCACAAAATTCCAGCTTTAGTCACAAGAGACTGAAGTGCAAGTGCCTGACAGTATTTCACAAAGGATTTGTCAAAAAAAAAACAACAAAAACCTTTCCCTTCGCTCCAAACAAACCTTTTTTCAAAAGCTGCCACCATGTTCTAATGAAACAAAATAGAATTTCAAGCCTTACTACAACAGGACCATAATTCAGGATGATACAGATGAATTGGATAAATCATATGAAATTAGTGATATGACATTCCTTGAAGATAATAACTGGTTGTGGAACTGTTAACACTTTATGCTCCAAAGATGAGCTAAAATCTCATTCAGCTGAGAATTCCTGTCTCAATATAGCATCATTTTACTTCTGAAAAATCAAGATAAAAATATTTTGCTACTCCATTAGAAAACTAAAATTCATTCATCTACAAGTGTTTCCAGCTAAAACTGGTATTATGGAAGGTCACTTTATTTTACCTCCAAGGAAATTGTACAATTTGAATGGTTTAGGCTTATTTGTTGTTATTTCTGCAACAAGCTCTAGTTTGTCTCAGCAAGTCATAGTATGAATAAACAATTTCTCTTCTTCTTCCACAAAAAGTACAAGGCATGTCCTGATCTGGTTTTGATTCTGTCTAAATATTTGGATTTTTTCGTCTGTGCTCAATAGTGTCAACCTACAACTCTCTTGCCTTTTCTGAAAAACATGAAGACCCCATGGATACTCAGAAACTTTTTTTTTTCTTTTGTGATGACTGAGATATACAATGTAATGCACGATAATCAAATGCAAAATCAAATAAGAAACCATCATTTACCCAGCAGTATCTAAGGGATTGCAGCACTGCTAAGACACGGAGAGTGAAACATACTGAAAGCTTCAGCACGTACAAATTTTTCCATTGTGACAAACGCTCTTTCTGCACTTGATGATGATTCCACATTATATAAAGTCTTTTCATTTCCCCCATTTAAGTCTCTTTTATTCAACACTACAGAAGGAATTCTTTTCTGCTTGGTTTTCCGTCAGCCTGAGGGACTTTGGAAGATCATAACTACTGAGATTATTAATCGGACAACGTTATTTACAGACATGAAGAATGGACTGTTCCACTGCTGTAGCACAATTATTGGAAATCTGAAACAGTGTGATGGATTTCTATCGCACTGCACAGCCTCACTAAGTAGTGCTTCTATGGAAATTGTTTCTTATCAAAAAATGCTATAAAACTGTGGGTTTCCTCTGTAAAATTGAATAATTACACTCCAAAATCCACACACAGGGTCAGCAGCAGCCCAGCATCCTATCATTTTCCTTCAAAGCTCAAAGTTTCTTTCACTGAAATGTCTAGAATTTTGGATCTTAAGCATTCATGTCTCGCTTTATTTTTCATGTGATAGTTTGAGCTTTGACCTGCTATTTCTGTCTTCCATGTATTATTTGGTTATATAAATCCAGGAAATAAAATTTATTCCCTAATACAAAGTTCCCTTGCCTCTATATTTCTTCCTCACAATTACTTAAGGCTTCAGAGGTGGAAAAACCAGAAACAAGTAATGATTGTTTCAAGTAGGGAATTAGGATCAGGAAGAGAGAAATTCCAAAGAAAGATGGATTTCAAAGCTCTGCAATTGAGTGGGAAGGCCAGCTCTTTTCGGTGAAGCCAGTGACCCTTCTGTACCAACAACTGTCCTTTACTTCATGCACAATAATACCATTAGTGGGGCACTTGGAATTTCTGGAAGGGTGATGGTGAACAATTTTATCAAAACTGTTTGCTTACAGAGCAGCACAGGGGTAAGAACACCCCCTCCAGATTACTCTCATTATCCTTCAGTGTTCATTCAAATTGTTTCCTCCTAGAGAAGACACTGGGCTTGCACATGGACTCTAAGCAATTCCAATTGATGCCAGTGATTTTATGATTAACAGCAGTAAAAGCAGTAATTTACATCAGTAGTTTAATACTGCTGATCTCATTCTAGTTTTGGAGAAAATGAGATGTGACCACTTGAGGTATTGAGCAGATCTGGCTACCAGGATCTCTGTGGAAATCTTAGGCTCTGAATTAACCTGATGGCCCAGATTCAAACCGGGGAGAATTCAGGGGCTGTGGCAATCATCATGAAAACATCATTGGAACAAGTAAAGTGTGGAATGTCCAAAAGCACAAGGATGAGACCACAGTGTTTGTTTATAATGTACATGCAGCCCTGACCTGGAGGGACCAAAACAGCATTGTTCATCTGTAGCTTACAAAAAAAGCTAGAATCACTAATTAGGAGAGAGCTGCAGAGCATATTTGAAGTAATAACCTGAAAGAGAATAGCCTATGTAGATTTCAAAGGGAAAATTTTTCTGCACAAAGATGGTTATAAAAGATTATGGAGCTGATTATGGCAGCTCATTCAAACCGTTTGATATTCAAAAGGCATTTGATGGCACATCTCCTGCTGAAAGCCACAGAAAAAATAAATTTGGGTCACATAGAAGGAAATGTCCTATGGTGAGGACTAATTGCATTCATCTTTTATTTATACATGGAAACCTCATAAAACATTCCCTACCCCAGTGACATCCAAACACTTTCCAGACTGAGCTATATTTAGGACTCTGCTCTACTCCCTGGAGAGGGAGGTTCTGCCACACTCTAGGATCTGGCTCACTAAAGATCCTGAAATTCTAAGAGCAAAGGGACTCACTGGCTGTTGTTATAAAAAGTGTAAATTAGTGGAGTTTCACCTTACCTAACCCTTGGCATCCTTCTATCGACTCTCGCCTGACAGAAAATAGCATTTTTTGGTCAGACACAGACTTTTTATCCTGGCTTCCCAAAAGCAGGGTCACGTTTCAGAACCTGGATGTCTGCACATCCTTGTGCACATTCTGGTTCTGTGCTCCAAGCCATGACTTATCATCACCAATTACCAGCACGTTCCGATTGCGGTGACTCCATCCTTGTGCATCCCGAGCAGGATTGGCAGGATTCCAGGCATTTCAATGTCATTCCCCCACACAGACATTGGTTTAACCAGGTGCAGCCGCTGTTTCTGTCATGTTCTTTCAGCAGACCAGGTTTTTCTGCTTCCCCCCTGCAATGTGTCTGTTATTTCATCAGACCATTAATATCTTTCTCAATTTGTCATTTTACTAAGGATCGGTGTTACAGAAAACCATAGAAAAATTCTGTTCTTTTTCTCACTCTGTACAAATTATGAACAGGAAGGATTGTGGGAGCTGAAGCAATTCCACACTGAGAAAGAATTTTAAGCACTAAAACTTGAAGACTTTTTCCAAACCATTTCAGAGAAAATGAGTTTTTATTTGCACACAAATGAATATTTAAGTGATTTCATCAAAGAACAAACAGCTGCTGTGTATTAATGCTGGAACATTTAATTTTGACATTTTGAAACTAAAGGCCTTGGCTTTTTTTTTTTTTTTTTTTTAATGAAAATTTGAAACTGAATTGGATTACAATTAATTTTTAAAAAAAAAGGAAAAAAAGAAAATAAAAAACCCCTTAAGTATGTCTTTGCTATGCTAATAAATTATTATATTAATATTCACAAGCCTGCTGGTTGGCCCTCGGGACACCTGGCATGGAATGGCTCATATCACACTAATAAACTCTCTTCCTTGCCAAAACAGGCAGCATTCAGATGGCAGATTGGGAAGGCTCCTGACCAACACTGATGACTGAATCCTGCCTAGCTCCTGCTTGGGAAAGTGGCAGTGAGCTCAGGCGAAAATGAGCAGGAGACCTTTTGAAAAGTGTGGCAATACAGAAAAGAATATTCTGATAAACACTGAAGTTCCCTGACACTGTTCAACTTACTAGAATCAACACGTCCTCAATGCTCTTGAACTGAAAAATTGGTTCTTTGTAGATAAATACCTGTACCTTGCACACCAAGATCAGGTGTTTTATACATATTTAAGCACCACTAACATGAAACAGAAGTTGCATGGGAATCAGTGGCTCAATGGAGTTTGGGACTTCAGGGGCCTAAAATTTTCATTTTAAATGTCCTGTGTCATCAGGAAGGTTTGGAAAAGGGACAATGACAACACTGCAGTTTTCCTACTTCCCTTCCTCACAGAAGAGTTTTATTAAGGTATTTTTAAGGAAGTGAGGAAAGAGTCAGTTAAGTGCACCAAAGTTGCTGTACCAATTCTGTTAGTGCAAATCACTGTGTCTTTTGAATGGCATCAAAGACAAGGCATGAGGCTCTTTTAGACTAAGAAGGAAGTCCTAAAGCTGAGCTAAGCCTGGTTTTAAACTGTAGACACATTTTCTTTTTCACTGAAGGTCAGGAAAATATTTTAAGCAGCATTTAGCCCTCTGTAAAACCCGTGAATGCTGCTTGTGCCTGCCCTAAGGAAGAAAGGCTGAATGGGACAGGGAGAGAACAGGATGCTGCTTCTCAGTTTTGGCTGCCTGTAAATCTAGCCAGGATCCAGCTGTAGACTTTCAACACTAATGCACTGAGTTTTATGAGATATCATCATAAGCCATGAAATGCTTCTCCACCTCTACCTTTGAATAAAGTACCTATAAGATCTACAAACTCTCACACAACACTTAGATCTGATTCTATCATAGCCACGTGCAACAGCAGATAAAACAGCTCATAGCAGGGCTGGAGGAAGACTGTTCAACAAATTTCAGCCCACTGATATTATTTAACTTCCAGACAAATTTTACTCTCAACAATTAAATCTCGCTGTTTGTTTTAATTAAACGTTCTCTTTGCTCATTAAATGAGGTTAAAAAATTACTTCATTTAACAGAGCTCTTCTTACCACAGCAAAAGATTTTTCCCATGCTAACAGCCTTAATCTTCCATCTCTTTAGAAACTATTTTTTGCTTTTCAATGCTTTCTGTTGAGCTTTTCAAAAGCACCAACTTCAAAATCTTCCCTTCTGCTACCATCTTTCTGCATATATTAAACACTGCATATGCTCAGTATGATCACCTCATTGACAAACTCTGAACGTTTTGAAAGGTTTCAGTATCATAATTGGAGCCCCAAGAGCCTGCAGGATAAAGTCTACCTGTCCCTAAATGGGACAGGTAGAGAAAAGAATCTCCTACCTCAATGTGGTGCATTCAGGATTTGGTGAATGGTCTTGATCCCAAGATCCTCATTCAGAAAGCAGGCAATTATTGCTGTGCTGTGTGGACTCCATCAAAGGAATTAGGTGAATCAGGCATCTCAGTGTTAGAAGTTTCCTGGGAAACCTGCCAACAATCCCTTCCTGAAAGACTATTTCTTACCCCGTTCTTTCACTCTGACATATCTTGTAATTGCTGTTCTGTGACCCTGTTCAGTTTTCTGCATCAGCTGGGATGATAATATTACCATAACAACAAGCCTCTATCTAATGAGACCAATATTCAAAGGTTATTTCTTGTCTTGTGACAAATCATAAGGTGCCACTGCTTCCTTTTTCTGCGGTGACAGAATATTGGGAGTGACTTCAAAGTTTCCACGTCTCAGGAAGTTTTCTGCAAACCCTAAAGTGTCCTTAAAAGGCAGAGCCCGGCGCTCTGCTCTGGCAGAGAGCAGAGGAGACTTCTGCTCACCCTTATGAAAAGATCAACTGGAAATCATTTTGATAAAGAGCCAAACAACAGAACCAACAGATTAAGCCAAGTGAAGCCTCATTTACTCCAAAATAACTTGCAGCCTTGTCAACAGTAGATATCAGATACTGTAAAGAGATGTGCCATAACAAAACACGTGCCTTTCCCAGCCACAGCCCTGATGTGTTTCCTGCTCTGGTATCTGACTGTGATGCACACAGGGATTTGTGAAAGGTGGTGAGAGGTCAGAATGAACTGGTGTGCCAAAATCATAAGAAAGCCAGTGTGCAAACTGAGACTGAAATGCAAATTCCTTGGGTTTGTAGTGGCTCCTGTCTCCTGCAGGCTGCCTCTGTCTGCTGGAAAGGATGTGCCTGCTGCATGGGGCACAGAGCTCACAGCGGGGGACAAGGGAAGAGATTTAGTATTTATTAGCTGTCTTGCCAGATGTGTCAGTGTACTGGTGATGATCTGACTGATACGATTGTGCCTGAGAGAAGGACTCCAGAGAAAATTGGGATTTGGGCTGTTCACATTCCAGTCTCCTAGCACTCTCCGAACTCAATTTGAGGCTTGAATCTCTACACACTCTGCACCCTGGAAATACCAACCTGAGGGGAAGCTGCTGCATTCATTTACTTCAACTGCAGCAAAGCTGAGAAGGGATGCAAAATAACAAAAGACAAGTATCGAATTGTGCAAATGATGCCATCACAGAAAATGAAAGAAAGGAAACTTCCCATAGCTAAATTTCATCTCCCTTTATATTGAAGTGAGGGCTCCTAAAAGAGACACACAAAAATATCTGAAGAAGGATGGAAGAGGCTTACTGAAAGAGGATTTGTAAATAGCAAGAGAGAAATTTTGACTTGGTTGTCTCAATCTTTAATCATAAAACAGATTTTTATTTTTTTATGTTCCTGCTGAAATTCACAAAAAGCTTTTACGCTGAAACATTTTTTCTTGTATCAGAATTTTTGTTTGGTTTTACATAGATTTTGTATTGGCTGTGTACACTTAAAATACACAAATATCTCATATTGCAAGGGTAAGAGGGACAAGCTTACTATTCTTATAAGCAAAATCAATTAATTCAACTTGACTGTACAAGAATTTAAAGTCAAGTGTGTTACATAAATCATAGTAGTGTCAAAGACAAGAAAGAAAAAACCTCACAGGATCAAGGTGGTATAGCAGATTTAGCATAGAAACAGTATGAAAAGGCATAATATTCAGTTATTAATACTGTTCCTAGAAACTGTCGTGAAATTGTCCCAATCATGTGACTGAAAGTTTTGCTGCAAACTTCAGTGAGTCCAGATCTGACTTTCCCTGTTTCCTTTCTCCTCCCCTTCAGTTTCATCTGCCACCCAGAAAGATAAATATTCACAATAATTTCTTGACCCCATGCATTTCAAAGAAATGAGTATATATATTGAAGCTTTGCTACGAGGATTTTTTTTAAATCAAAAAATAATGTAGAATTTTTTTAAAGTGCAAAAATAAAACTATTTAAGCATATGACAATATTGCCCATTTAGTCTGATAAATATTCTGAAGCAGAACTAATGTATTCCAGTGACAAAAAGCTTAAATTTAAAATATAAAGAATTAAACACCTCAATGTGAACTAATGAACACTGTAGGTCCCTCCAATACATGTTATCTGAGATTTAACTTCTTCAGGAGACTGCAACAGGCATGACCTTTAAAAAATCAACTTATAAATACTAATTGGAGTAAGCTGTATAGACATGTATGCCTGGCTGTGATGAAATTACCTTCCCAACCATATCCTGATGCAATCTTCCCTCATTTCAGACCTCCACATCTTGGGATATGCCCTAATCCTTCAAATGTGGTGGTATCAGGTTTCTAAGTTTGAAATAGCACAGAAATGGGGGATTAAAAAACTCAGCATTATTTAATCAGAACAATGAACACAAAATGATCTGCCCTCTCAGCTATCAGTCTCATACAGAATTTCTCTGAGATTCTGTGATTTAAGGGAGAAAAAATTGCCTGAGACTGGAAACCTGAAACCATTAAATATTAAAGAGGATAGGGGTAGCATGACTTCCTTCTACATAAAAAATATGTTTTCTTTATTTTTATCATGTCCCAACAAATTCTAACAACCCTCCAATAGCAAGGTCACAATTTGAGTTGGTTCATGAATTTTGGTGTCCAAAGTTTTTCTGAGAGGTCTCAGGAAAGAAGGAGGTGCTATAAATAACAGCTACAACTAAATAGCAACTTNAAAAAAATACCAAAAAAAATGCACTTTTTTTTTTTTTTTTTTTTTTTTATGGTAATGTTTGGTCCATGATAATCTATCAGTGGAAGAAAGGTAAACTTCGTTGGCAGAGGAAATATCTTTTATTTGACCAATTAGCAAAGTTCAGAAGGACAGGCTGGCAAAGATGGCTGAGCATTGCCTGATAGCTTGTTTACTTTTCCAAATGTATCAGCTTCCCCTGCAAAATTTCCCTCTCAATTAATGATTTCATTACCAGTGATGATTTCATCAGCTTGGCACCTGTCTGTTCCATCCATTGCCAATGAACCCTCTCCAGGCAGTAAGGGAAGTCTCTGGCCCTGAAGCAACCATTTAAATAAATCTGTCATTTTTGTTTCTATGGAAACATACATCTGGCTGCTTTCCCAAGCTGATGGCCAAGTTAGCCTCCCAGTCATGTTCTTTTATTTTGGTATCTTCTCTTGAACATTGTAAAGATATTTTACTCTCATGCTCACCTGTTTTGCAGAAATTATGCCACAGCCACTTATTTGCCTGTTGGTCCTGGCTGATGTTGGTTTAACCTTGGTTAACAAATCTCTTTCTGGCTGACAGCCACAGTCCATCACACAAACCCCACACAATGCAGTTCCTGTCCTCTCATCTGACTCAGCCTGTCAAAACCCCATCCATTTTGCTGCCCCAGTTGTCAAAGATCTTCTACAACATCGAAACTTTGTACTTATTAATTTTTAATAACTGCAGGCTCTCCATTTTCAATTTTAAGTGCTACAGATCTTTCTGATTAATGAACTTTTTTTCTACCTTCTGCAGAGGCATATTCTCCAACCAATATCTATCCCAAAAAGTCAGGTGAGTTTCTGGAAGTGTCTTGACATACCAACCAAAATACGTTCCAGTAACCAAGAACCAAATACATCCATTCACTCACTAACTGTTACTCTGAAAATTTATACCAATATTTCATTAATTTTCCTGTTTGCTATAGCTGATAATGCGTCAAGAGAGGTATTTTCTTACGTATTTCCATACTTAATGGTTGCATTTCTTAAATACAGTCTTGGGATCATCTGATCTAATTCCCGTTACTTTATTTCCTGCATGAATGGCCATAGGAGGTTTATCACAAACTTCCTCATCCAGGACCTTCATACAACAGACCAAGAAAGAGGAGTTCTAAAATTAAAGCTGGTTTTAAAAGCTTTCAGATTAAAAATTAGCTAACAGACCAGTCCTTGTTACCTCCAGTGCCAAATGAATGTTGCTATCCTGTTGATATAAACCTGAAGAACCTCTCACTTTGGTCCTCAAAGAGTCTGCCTGTGCCCATCATGAGAAAATGTGAAGAAATCTTCTGCAGTTTTAAAATTCTGCTTGTGGCACAGCAGCATTTCCTTCATCAGAAAGTGTACAGTGTCCACAAGAAAGGGCCTTCAACCCATGGATCCTAGGTGCTGTTGCATTAAACATTAAAAATTATGAGCATAATCATGATGTAGCTTTTCCTAATTACATGTTGCTTTCATACTTCCCCAAAATGACTGGTTAAAACAGTAGCCTGGCTTCACCTTCAAAATGCAAAGCAGTTTTCTTCTGCTCCAGCCGAGGGAAAGATGGGCTTCCCTTGTCTCACCAAACTGCAACTTATTACAAAGGCCTTTGTGACTACAAAAAAAAAAAATTATGATTTCACCATTACTTTCAAACACAAAATCCATCCTATTGGCAGCAGATGTGAGTACAAAATGGGTGTATTGAATAGTTCAGCTCTCCTCTGCAACACCTACAGCTCCTTTCTCTGAAGTGTATCAGAAAGTGCTTCAGAGCTCCTTAAACAAAATCTTGCAACTTGGTTTGATTAATTAGTGCAGTCGGAGCTCTCTTACAAGTCTAGTATTGTATCTTAATTAATTGCTTAATGTTTCTTTTGCCTTGGGAAATTTGATTAATGGTCTCCAAATCAAACATCTGGTCATACACAGAAGCAATCACTTACTCCTCTAATGGAGTGTGCGGGTCGTGAGAGCTGGGATGGGTGCACATAATGTACACACAGCACACCCTGCTGCTCTTGGGCCTCTTGGTCCAGCACTCAGTGTCCATTTCAGGGGATTTCCACAAAAATATCTTCTTGTCCTTGATGCAGGCAGTCAGTGTGTTCCTTGTTTGCATGTGTAAATCAGTGTAACGTTCAACAAAATATCCCCCCACACTCAATTTTGCCTTTTCAGAGCCGGTACCAACTGCTCCCTCCAACAACCACAAGGAACAAACAAAAAACCCACATTCTTCAAGCTTGGCTGATCCCAGCCTTCTCTTAAGGATTTTCAGTCTCTATCATCCTGATTTCTTTTTTTTCAGCCAGCCATGCCACTTCTATCATTTTTCTGCAGAGAAAGAACACCGAGCTCTCACAGTATGTCAGTAAAATCCCTCTGCACCATTATATGGGGCCCTGGAGCTTCTGCAGAGGGTGGTTTGGGTGACCCTGTGTGCCCACACGGGGCAATTCCACCCAAACATCTGCCAGAGTAGCACAGACCCCCTCACACAGCTGTGCCTCTGTTTTATACCTCCAGCTAAACAGGAGCCATTTCTATTCAGTGCGTTCCCAAAGTTTACAGCAGATTTCTCAGCTGAGCATGAAATTCCCACGGAAAATTCCCCCGCAGTATCCCGTGGGATCTGACAGAACGCCAAGCTTGTGCCATGTCTGTGTCCAAAAAGAGTTAGTGCAGCTCACAGTGGGACCATCATGCTCAAGACAGCTTCCAGAACACTTCCAGTCTCTCAAAAGCAGTTTATGCCTCTAAACTGCAGCTCTAATTCCTGTAATTTTGAAGCATTTCTGCAGAGCCACCTAAATGCTCAGTCTTTCTGCCAAGGAAGAGGAAGTATAAACAAAAACAGAACATAAAAAATTTTGTGGGTTTATTTAAACTCTGGCACCTTTTACAAAGTGCCTTAAGTTAGGAATTCAGTTTTTATATTTTAGTTTATAAAA
Source organism: Falcunculus frontatus (assembly GCA_013398115.1). Lineage (NCBI taxonomy): Eukaryota > Metazoa > Chordata > Aves > Passeriformes > Falcunculus > Falcunculus frontatus. The sequence goes on from VZRV01002982.1 coordinate 294,780, forward strand.
TGGGATTTGAGGGTTAATCATTGGGCTCTACTTTTCAAATTAAAAGTGATTTTAATAAATATCTCAGTCACTAAAACTTGCTCCTAATACCTCCAGATGCTTGTTGAAAAACAAAAGCACTTTCAAACTCAGAGAAAGATTAAATAAAACCAAAATAAATTTTCTTCCCCTGTATGTGTTATTGGATATCGTTCACAATCAGCACCCATAAAATATTTTGAAATAAATATTTTGCTATAAATGACAGGCACATGGTGCACTTATGTACATCCTATTGTGGTTATTAAATACCACGTGAGAGGCTGAGAAAACATGTTCTGGTACTGATTACTCTTGAGAATATTGCTATGCCTTCAGTTTCTGAAGGAATGGGTTGTGTTTGCTCCTGGAACCATGATAAGGATAGAAACCAAAGATCAGTGCTTTGCTCAGCAGCATCAATACACTCCTATCTTTTCCAGGCTAGACACTGAAAAGCATCACTCGCTTAATGGGTGGTTATATGTGCCCCTCTGGTGCAAATATTTAATGATTTGTAGTGATGCATTTCCAAAATACTCTTTCAGGCAGATTTGTGGGAGCTATTCTGGGTAGAGGAAGGCACCTTCATCTTCTAAGGCTGCAAATCTGAGAAAGTAGTCAACAAATGTTAAAGATAAGGTCATATTTGGAATCAAGACAAAATGAAGAGTAAAAGGTACTGCCTAAGGTAATGGCTGTTAAGCTATTTAGAGTGCTTTCAATTGACAGTGCCCATTTTTTATCCTCCTGACTTGAAGAAGCCAAATGACAAAATACTCATTTGAGGCAGTCAGTGAGAAATCATGTCTGAGGCACTCAGGACAGAAAATTCCAGTGTTTATTTTAGTCCAAATTAGTTTGAAGGACATCTGAGAGGTAAACGATCATCAAGATACATCCCATAATGGATATTCTACTCTGATTTATCTGTGGCATTCCCTGAACATTAGAAGAAAAAAAAAAAAAAGAAAACAGTTTGGAGATTTGTGGTAACATTTTAAAAGGCAAGAGAAGAAAGCAGTTATTCTTCCTGGCTCAACAGCAGAACACTCTTTTAATCTAAATTCCTGTGTGGGGCCACTCTGATGCAGCAGGTTCATCCAGCTGGGAGCTGGAAGACCCCACAGGACACCCCAGTTTGGCTCATCACTGTCTCAAAGGAAGCCCATAACCCTGAAAACATCTCCTGCCAAAGTCCTTCACTGGTTATTGTACCACTGATGCCATTCCACACATTCCATCCAGTGCTGTTAGCTACCTCTAAATTCATGTGATACAGAAATCTTGAACAAGACTTGGGATTCCTCTCTTCAGCCAGCAAAGGACTGGTATTATAAATATTGTGATAAATGAAAGCAGATAATTAAATTATGCCTAATACCTGGGTGGACTTCCATGTTATTTCACTATAAAGACTATCAGTAAAAAAATACATGGTATGTAATATAAAAATAGAGCTTCTGAAAACCTTTTGAATTTCCTGCTGGTAATTTTTATTGTCAAAACTTCATATAATACAACTTTCACTGAACAGCAGCAGAACGTAGCTTTTAACTGGAATTGTTGAGTATGTGTTTAGCAAAGGGTGAGTAGTAAATTATTCTGCTTATTTATTATTCAGATTAAGTCTTCCAGAAACATTTCCTATTCTATTAATTAATAATTTGAAAGCTACTCAATGCAGAAAGCTGTGAAGAGACAGCTTTTTCAAATTTGATTGTTTCATGTGCAGAATGTAAAATTAAATTGCAAAAGTGCACATCTTTTTGCTGAGAAATAAACAAGTAGCCCTCCTACTCATCACTTCTGCTGTGCAGCTTCCCCAGCTATTCCTGCTTTGTCCTGGCTACCAACTCTTTACAGGAGCCAGACTAAAAATAATCGAAATACTAACATGTAGTGGGTCACATAACGCATCAAATTCCATCTACCTTATTTTATACTTCTCCACAGCCTGGCTGAAACACACGTGCAGAAGCTGGTGAATTACCTAACATTGCTGTAGTTACAATTGCCTAAGGGTATAAAGCCGGCAAGATTTATTGGGAGACATGATACCTTTTATTTCATCAAGGGATGCAGCTGGAATAAAGGCAGGCGAGGCTTTCAGAGATGCAAAGCTTAGCTCTGAGTCATTGGTGTCATGCACATACATGCACTCAGGCCAAGCAGGCCCAGCTTAAAAACCACAGAACACAGATCCATGTGCGGATTTGGTCTTTTTTTGTTCCCGTCTTTCTGCAGAATTCCCGTGTTTCAGAAATCTCTGAGACGGCAGCGCCACGTCAGATGGATTATAATCAGTTCTGGGAGAACCGAGGTTCTTCAGCCCCCATGGGCAGTGCTGAGAATTAAAAGCCACAATCTGTCCAGCTCCCTCTGTTTGCCAGTTCTAATTAAATAGACCTTCACAATTAGTATTTTCTCCACAATATTTTGCATACAGTGAAGGTTCTCTTAAAACTAGTTTATCAAAACATGTTTGCCTTCTATTTATAGCAAGACAGGGTTTCTGTTTGTTTATTTTAGTACCCAGGAGCTCATGCTGGAGACTGATGTTTGAGATTACAACAAACTGTTTGAAAATTGTAAACTGGCAGTCATTTCTGACGTTAAGACAGATGCACCAGAAGTACATTCTGTTCACTATTTTCTGACAGTATAAAAGGTACGTCAACCTATAAATAAAAGATTTAAACATGCTTGCAATTGCAAAATTTATGACTGCTCCTGCAAGCGTGTGTGGTCCAGTGGAATTTAACTCCCTCAACCAATCTTTTACAAAAACACAATAAACTTCCTTCAGGCAAGAGAGCTGGTTTTTTATTTATGAGCATATAGTTAATATTACAAGCAGCTCTGAAAGGGAAGAAAAAGGAAATCAGAACACGTGAAGCATCGGGACATTCCAAAACAGGTAAGCACAAATCTCAAAAAGAGGCTTTTAAAATTCAATTGAAGAGCTGTTCTATATTGGCTATTATTCAGAAAACTTGCTGTGTTTAGATAAAGAAAATATACCTTTACAATGCCAATACATTGCATAATTACATGGTTTATAGCCATCCACTCTCTCTCCCATACCGTTTCCAGATGCATCATTCTCGTGAGCCCTTTATGTGAATACAAAAGCAAGGGAATGGTGTCGACCTCAGCAAGTTTGCACAAACTCTCTGACTTGGCTCTCGAGACACTGAAGGATGGGGAAGCTGGAGCAGGGGAGCACCACAGGTATTAAAGCCTCCTGAGCACACTGCACTACCTAAAAGCATTGAACTCGAGTCTAAAGGAAAATAAAACTGAAAGAGGTGCCAGATGGGAATGTTCGCAAACTTTAGGCAGTCCTTTTCTTAAAAATACAATTCCACGCAGCAATTGCTTACCCTGAGGCTCTAAATGCAGCACAAACTGTCTGCATGCTGTTCTGCATCAAACCCCTCTGCGATGTTTTTTCCACATGCATGTGAACGGCTCAAACCAGAGATCCATCACTGTGTACATAAATTCGTGATATAGAACCATATTTTCTGAATAACTAATCCCCAATTAACTCCTGTAATCTGCAATGTTATGCTGAAACCAGAAGAATTCTGTTCTGATGTCAGGCTTGACTGTGTCCTCAACTACAAGGCTGCAGAACCTCCCCCCTACTCCCAGTGCTGCTCTGAATGAATCCCATCTGATACAAGCAAAAGCAGCAGTACATCAGCCAGCCCATATGTCACAATCTGGAAAAAAAGGGGAGTTTACAGCTATTCTACAGCATCAAGGATACTGCTGCACAGAATAGACGTACATCATACTAGTCATCTACTTGTGTGTTTCTCACTGAGCATAAATTGGCACTTGCTACCCAGAGGAATCACCCTAGGTGTTTAGGAGTAGATTAAAATTCCTTTCTAAGAATTAGTCTGTGCAAAAGCCCTGCTGGGCAAACTGATTTTTCCATGTGCATTTTTCCATTTTGCCTATATTCAGTTAGATTACAGAGGATTGGAAATTTCTCATGGGATGGCGTTCGTTGAAAATAGGTAATTGGGATAGCACAGCTTGTGAAGCTTTGGAGCAGCAAGAATAAAGGCGAATGTTCTGTTTGTACCACTAGCATTGTAAAATCTTTTCATGGCTTTTAAAGTTTATTAGCCCAGTTGTAGACAGAAAAACTAGGCAATTAGGTAGGTAAAAAAGACTCCCAAGTGTACAATTGCATTCCCAACAACTACAATGGAAACAAGTCCCATAACAGCACTCAGTGGTCCGTGGCATCTTTCATCTGAGGTGTATTTCACCTTTCATGTTTATGACTGAAACGCAGTAACTGTGAAAAACACAACTGCTTAATAATGCCAAGAAACCAGGTAATGTTTAGAGGGAGAAAGGAAAATGGGTTTCAACTCATTTTAGTCGATGCCAGCTTCAAGAAGAAAGAAATTATCCAGAGTTCACTTTTAGCTGACTGTCCAGCTGGAGCCACATTCCACATTACAAGGCATGTAGTGGGATCTGTAATTACCACTTTACTGATCCAACAGTGTGATCCAAGAGCTCTCTCTTGCCGTGCCATTCCACCCCTAACAGTCGTCACAAACACTTCAAGGCATCTTACAGATGTGCATATCCTCATTTATAGTAACTGCAGTTACCCACATCCCTCTTTAGCTTGGATTTGGGACCAGGTTTGTGCCCTAACTCCCAGCCCACCTCAGCAGACGCACTGAATGGCCTCACAACAGTCTGCTCAGGGTAGAACCAGCATGACAAACACAACAAAACTCCATTTTTCTATGCAATGAATGAGTTTTAAGAGGCAGGGCTCTCAGCTGCTGTCCCCATGTGCTCTCAGAAACTGTTCCTATTTCCATTTCAAAGTCAGGTTAACTTAATTTGTGGATGGTTTCAATCTCTTTATACATTAGAGCAGAACAAACGAGAAACAGTGACATCCATTACCAGTAGCAACTGAGAAGCCACAACACCAGAGGCCCAGTGCCTCTTACATCTCTCCTGTGATGAGCACCTGCCCATCCTAAGATGAGACAGCTGCTTAGGGGCAGGACCTTGCCAGGCCAAAGCTTAGATTTCACATTCAGGTCACATACGCAGCATAAACCATCACTAAAAACTTGATGTCCCTTGGCTGTATACTCAAGAATTTGCTGTAACCCATGTTTAACTGCTGACAGTGCCTGGATCACATTCCTGTTTTTTCATACTTGGCAGAACTCTCTGCATGCATTACAATATACAGAGGGCACAGGTTTGACCATCTGGCCATAGATGTCAAAATGAGACACTTTCCAGTGGCAGCATCTGGTTGCTCCACAAAAAGCAGTGTGTTTGCAGCTTTGGGCCTGTTACTTGATAGGGCTGCAGATGCATTATCTGGGCTGCCAGGTCTTCTTGCATTGCTTTCTTATAAGTCACCTTTAACTCTCTAGGTTTTTTTTCTGTTTGTAAGACTCTGGATGAGCGTATCTGTTTCGTAAAGGTTTAATAAAGAGCCACGTGAAACACACACCAACAGGAAATATGTAGTCCTGCGTGGAGGCAGGAAAAGGCAGGCTGAGAGCCTAATCTGTAATTAACAAGCCATGGCACATCCTCAGCTGTGTGACAACAATGCCCCTTAGGAGCCAAGAACAATATACATAGCAAAAGGCAGCTCACAAGGATATCATTCAGACAGATGACAAAGCTGTCTACACCTTTCTATACCTGGCACGTGCCAAACGTGGAGGAAATCATAGTATTTCCTTAACAGGCATTTCCAGTAAAAGAAAACATGAAGCCTAGAATTAAAGATTGAGGTGTCTCTCTGTAAAATCTCTTCAGAAACACCCTGCAGGATTTCTTCCTACGTCCTGTGCCATCTCGTTCAGTGTGACATTAGTAAAGGACAGATGTACTTTACAGTTTGAAGGACCATCAACTAGACTGTAATGAAGACCAGGAAGAAAGTCACAAAATATAAGCTAGTGGCCAAATCTGATGTGTCACTTTTGTGCTATGTGAGGCAGTGACATCTTTTTCAATCACCTTTAACACAGACACACATAGATAATTTTTTCAGAGGATCTAAAAGGATATAGGCAATATGTATACGTGTATTAGAATACATGTAATACTTGTACACGTATTAGCACTAGCACAGCCCATAATTCATGTCCTAAGACAAACACAGCCCAAAATTCACGTGTTAACACTATCACACACAAATTCTCTGCTAACTCTGCCGTGGCAGCACAGCATGACTGCAAGGATTGCTTGCTGGGGACTATTCTCCAAATCAGCCCAACTGTGTTCCTGTGCCCAGGACAATGACAATTCCACAGGGACTGTGCAGTCCTTCTGCCAGGGGCAGGAGTGCACAGAGCAGAGAGGGAGTTTGTGGCAGAACGTTTGGATGTGCTACTCACGTGTCATGTGCAGAAAAGGGAATGATATCTCGCTATTATACCGGCAGGCCTAAAAGATGCAGCAGTGTGCTGGCTCCCAAGTGTCGGGAATAAATATGTCCCATTGGAGGACTAGGCTGATTCAAGTGCAGAAAAGATATCTCCCCCATGTACAGATGCTGCTTGTCCTCTGTTGCAGAGAATCACAGCAGGAATTTTATGTTTGAACATATGGACGAGTTAGTCATGCCCTATCTACTCAGAGAAACAAACAGAGCCAGGTTGGATAGCTTGCAGGGCAGAACAGCTTTTCCCTTTTTTTCCTATAATCCAGTAAAAGGCCACAATGGTGGCACTGAATTTCTATTTTAATCAGTTAACAGAAACAGTTTCTGATTGTCTGGCCAACTGCGGGCTAGAGAGATGGAAAATTTTACCACGTATTTACCACATACCACCATATCTATTGCTGAATGGATTCAGTCCTTTCCAGCCTTCCTCCTAAGACAGGTGCTTTGCTTCATTCCTAAGAAAGCACTCTATATGTTGCAAATTTTTATGACAAGACCAAAATGTTTTCAGCAGAAACTCACATTTTAAACCATACAAATTCAGTGTGCACTGAGCCCTGACAGGTCAAAGGGAACAGATCAAATCCACTTGATACAGCGCTGAGAAACGTTGTACTCTGTGCACAGAAATGTGTGACCTTTTTCCTGGATGGAGATAATAAATTTTGGAGATAGAACAAAGCTTGGGGAATGGATTCAGTACAACAGTGGTAGCACTGCTAAACAACAAGCTGACTTCTAAAGAAGAATTAAAGAAATTGTTATCTATTATTCATGACAGCTTAACTTGTTTATAACCTTCCCAGGCAGCACAGTGCATCTGCTTTAATATTCATCATAAACTGGCACTAGGACCACTTCATCTGATACACTGACTTTCAAATGTGATAGTGCTAACCTTAGAGAGAGCACACAGGCCACAAAATCCATTTCTTGCATATGTGTCATGCCTAGAGTTCACTCTGTTTGTTTGGAAGAGACTCTCTCTAATCTGGAGTCTTCTGTGAATGTCTTATTTTTCATTCATTTCCAGAGATTGGGTGCAGCATAATATGAAACATACACTGAATGAAAATGTGGAAGTGTCTTGACATGATGGGGCTTTGAAAAATGTCAATTTGAAAAGCTGTACAGCTGACTGCTCTGCAGGTCCAATGGACACACCCTTTCCTGACCTGCAGCTTGGCTGTCAAGGGATTTCTCTGAACTAATGCTCAGATTATTGTGCCTCAAGAAATCGTGCTCTCTTCTTACGTACTTTTTTTGTGCTTATTAGCTCACATGCCCCTGCTTTACACTATAATTACTAAGTTTATTTTGCTTAGATTCTCTGGCATGCATAAAGGATAATTTTGAGATCATAAATTGGCTGGCAGAAATAAAAGTTGGAAATAAAAAAGGTTGAAGTGATGAAATTTATTTTTGGGATCAGATTAGAGAGGCACGGAAATCTATACCTGTAGATCTTCATTTAAAGTCAGAATATGTCTCTTTGGCTCGATTCCTGAAAGTAGTTTTTAATTTTGAATTCATCCAGAGAAGTATTCTTGGACAGTGTAAAAATTTAACAAATTTTTCTGGAAGTAGAAATCTCAAGACTCTCAGTAGAAATCTGAGAACACAACAGGCTTTGTTAATCTTGCCTTCAGACCAGGATTTGGGTGATAGCAAGCAGATATAAATAGCAAGAAACAATCACAGGAATTTTCTTCTTTTATCATATTTTGATCTTTCTTTAAAAGTTTTTTTAAAAGTAACCCTTGTTTTTCAGCATGACTCTGGAGTTCAGGCTTGGCCTGTCTCCCTTTATAGGACTCATTTTCACTGGTAATGTGAAAAAAAAACCAGTGCAATGAATTTCAACCATCCTCATCAATTCCTGCATGGCCCCTTCAGGGCCTTTTCTGTCCTAGTTCCCCCAGTTCATAGACATTTTCCTATCTTTTAGGTTTTGGGTAGATTTAATTAGACACTTGCTAGCACAACTCCATTCTGCTCAGCTCAAGTTTCCAGCACCGTAACCATCACCAAAATCTCTGAATGTGTCATCAGCAGCCACTCGGAAATTCAGTGCAGGATGAGAGTTTCAGTTTTAAACAACGGAACCAGAGAGTTCTAAACTCGCTGCTGCAGTCCCAGAGCACATCACCCTGCTACAAACTCTCTTCATACCTGCCACTGACCCACGAGCATTTGCATTATTCATCGTCACTAAACACATTTCTTCCACCAGCTGGTGGCATTCAGTCAGCTCAGAGGGAGAGTTATTTGCTAAGTTTTAACAGCTTTCCCAGGTATATACAGAGCCCTTCTTGGTTCTTTGCAACGCTTAAGTCCAGGTTATGAATGCATTTCTCCAGTTCAACAATAAATGAAACAACACCATATGATGAAATGTTACCATGTCAGTGTCTACTACACCAAAAGAAAAGAAAACAACACAAATAAACAATAAAGAAACCTGGAAACATAATATCCCACGCATTTAAAATTCAAAAAGTATCTTTTCAGCTTTTCGGAAGTAATGCCTCACACCTAAGAAGCCCATTTCAAAAATAAACATAAACAAAAAACCACAACAGGCATTCTCTACTGAAATTACTTGGGCAATTGTCATAATCATTTCCTGTAAATACTCTGAATTTAAAGCAATATCATTTTGACTACTGCACTCCTGTGAATAGGTTTAATGAACATGAACATTCAAGCAAAACGAATTTTAGTGACAATATTCATGAGAGGATTCCACACCGGAAAACAAGCCAAAAGCAGTGAAAATTTTAATACTGGTTTATGTTGAATTGCACAATTCAAAGTTTGTTCAGTTTTAGGGTTGTACAAATTTAAGTTTCAAGCTACCAGGAATTGTTTTTGATCAACAGAATAAGTGATTCTGAGTTTGGCAACGAACAAACAAACAGGCCATTCAAAATAACTGCACATGGTTGGTTTTTATGTCAGACTATTCCATGAGCCCTGCCCAGATGAAGTCCTCTGGATTATTTTAGTACTTATATGGGGCTTATAGAAAAGATCAGAATAGGTTTTTTAGTAGGGCCTGTAGCAATATGACAATGGTTTTAAATTAAAAGAGGGTAGATTCAGACCAGATATAGGATATAATTTTTTTACAGTGAGGGTGATGAAAGGCTGGCAGAGGTTACCCAGAGATGTGGGGGATGCCCCATCCCTGGAAACACTCAAGACCAGGTTGGATGGGGCTCTCAGCAATCTGCTCTGGTTGAGGATGTCCCTGCTCATTGCAGGGGGTTTCACAAGATGAGCTTTAAAGGTCCCTTCCAGCACGAAGCATTCCATGATTCGGCAATTTAACTAACTCCAGCTATAAACCTATACAGATAAAAGGCAGATTTATTTCGCCTTTATGATTTCATTTGTAGAGCCAGCCCTGATGAGATGCCTCCTTTTTCCTGCAGGTGCCGGACATCCCGGGCTCCCGCCGATTCCAGGGAATTCCTCTGGCATTCCCCGTTTCGGGTGGCACAGACCCCAAACACGGCGAGCTCGACCCTGCAGCAGCGCATCCCTAAAGCCTGGGAGCGGCTTCCCATCCGTCTGGCTCCCTGTCATTCTGCACCACCCGAGCCACGCTTCCCTCTGCGCCTTGTATCTCCTTCAGAGGCTTTGGAATTGCGTGTTTCAGCCGAGTTCGCCTTCCAATTCCCAGAGCTTGGGAGCCGCCTAGTGGAGTCCTCTGTCCGAATCCCAAAATTCTGCCAAACCTCCTCATCACAGTGCACCGAACTCCCGGCTGATATCACTCCCAACACTGCTTTTACAGCTGAGCACCACACAAGGACTCCAATTGGATTTCATATGTTTGTCTTTTTTTACAGAAATGTGAGCCACTTTCGAAGGTATAAAACTGAGGGTGGTTAAAAAGAAAAAAGCGGTGGCAGATTATCCCAAAATTCTGCCAAACCTCCTCATCACAGTGCACTGAACTCCTGGCTGATATCACTCCCAACACTGTTTTTGCAGCTGAGCACCACATAAGGACTCAAATTGGATTTCATATGTTTGTCTTTTTTACAGAAATGTGAGCCACTTTCGAAGGTATAAAACTGAGGGTGGTTAAAAAGAAAAAAGCGGTGGCAGATTTGGAATTAAGTGTTGATTTCCCACTATGACAAAGGTCTTTTCTAACCTCACAGATCTCAGCGTTAGACTAGTGGCCAGTAGTAACGAGGAACTTGGCTCTGCAGACCCAAGTCTTAACAAAGTTAGAAAAGACAGAAGTAGACAGTGATATTCTCTATATTATTAATATAAAACATCAATCCGATTCACCAAAACCTACCAAAATAGGCAGCTGTAAACTAAACAAAATTGCAATCACAAGCAAAATCCCACATGAGCACTGGGATATCACTGATGCATCAGGCTGAGCAGCAGTTATTCTGATGCAGGTGTCTATAAAACCAGTAGAAAGCCCTATATCAGACTCTGATGTTTCTTTTTCATCTATTATTGCTTTGCATGCTGAGGGTAATTAAAGATGAAAAACATAATTAACTTTGTTTCAAGCCAGTGTGTGCTTCAGGAGTAAAATCTGGTGTATATCTACATTACTCAGATCTAAGTGACAGGAGTGGGGACTTCCCACTTAATAATAGGGCACAGCATCAGGACAGTATCTATAGCTCAGGAAAAGCCAATAAAGGGCTGTAATAAACAGAGCACGGCATCAGGACAGTATCTATAGCTCAAGAAAAGCCAAGCAAGAAGGGTGAGGGAGCCTGGGAGTCAGGGGTGTTCCCAAAGCTCAGAAAGAAAAATGTCTTGTGCTTCCTGTGAGGAACTGAGACACCAGAGTGGGACTGGAGGACAAAGGGCTGAGGGAGAGCTGGAACAAGGAGCTCTGGCAGTGATGTGGAAGAGTTGGAGATCTGTGACACATCAGAGAGGCCCATCTCAGACAAGACAGGGAAGGGCCTTGAACAACAACCTCAAGGTCTCCAGGCTGAGGCTCCATCTCAGGAGAGATGAGATTTCTCCATCATGAGAACGATGGCGAAAAGAGTTTCTGTGAAGAAGTGAACTGAGAGTTTACACACGTTCCCCTTGACAGTAACACTTTTTGCAGGCACCACAGAGCGCTGCAAATTGCTGCAAAGAGCCTGATTTATTGTGGCACTTCTCTAGTTTTACCACCTGAAATGACAGAAAGAAACTGACTTATAAAAAAACCAAAACCAAACAACAAAACGTAGAACGCAATCGTATGAGTGAAATAATATCTGAAAGAAATGTCATTTTTCCCCCAAATCAAGTATACGCTCTGAACTGATTTCAACATCGCTTTTAAAACACATAAAACTCCATCCAGCATCTGAAATCAAAACTACAAACACAGATGGAGGTGAAAATGCCTATTTTTCATTTGAAAATATCTAACAGCTGTCAAAACAGACACCAAATGGTAAAAAGGTGGAATAAATGCAGCAAAGAAGCAGTACTGACAAGAAAAGAAGAACATCTCAGCCAGAGAGAGGACAAGAACAGTGAAAAGGCATATCCACCTGCATTAATACACTTGTTTCCTTTTAGGTCTTTGAGAGGTCTTTCAAATCAAAGGAGTGATGATCACGAGAAAAAGAGTTCCTTGAGTTAAAAACAAACTTTTTGCTCAGTCAGTGTGTAATATCCTGTACACTGAGACCAATATCTTCCCAGGCATGTCAGCAATCCTGCTTTAAATCACCATCAAATAGACATATATTTATTTGTCTATTATACAGATAATATGTAGCTGGAAAAAACCACATTTCTGTATATATGTAGGGTGAACAGAAGTGTAAAATACAAAACAATCAAAGCAAAAAAAATTTTAAAACCCCACAAAGCTCAGGGCTTAACCAGATGCTGTGCCATGCCTTGTCAGAATGGAGCATTTGACATGGACCATCATTGCCATTTACCATGAGATCATGGTTTAATAAGCATGGGAATGCCTCATTGAGAGAAATCCTTGGAAAATTCTGGTCTTTCAGCTGTGGGTGATTCTAAGAAATGATTGAGCAGCTTCACAAAATCGAGCCCCATATACAGCATGTTTAAGCTTATCCAGGGTGTACAGCAGTTCAAGATATTTTACCTTTTAGATAATTTTCCCCATCTCAAGATGAAGGAAAGAAATGAATTATGTATCTATACAATGACTTTTAAATATGCTTTCTTGAAATTGAGTTTATAATTTTGAATTCCATAGTCTTCATCTCCCAGTCATTACCTGTGACAGACACACGGGACTCAGAGAACAACTCTGAAGGATTCCAGGTTCACCTCAGAGGTTAGAAAAGGGAATTTTTTCCTATGTTGATCTTCCCTGGTGTTGCAGCTGATTATTTTGTGGAAAAAAAAACCAGCACATGATGTCAAGATGCTCCATAGGACAGAATCGAGGAAGACTACAGACTTCTTCAGGTGTCTGCTCTCAGTGCAAGCTCTCTGTCCCATCAAGCAGGGGCTCTGGAGTAAAGTGAGATGTCACTGGAGTGAAGAATTAAGCATTCACCTCTCTGTGCATCACCGACTTTGCCTGCAAATGGGAGCTGGCAAATCGTGTGCACCTCTTAGGGTAAAGCAGTACTGAAATGCAGAACACTCATCTGTGCACTCGTGTGAAATTTGCCTGCACAGCACACATAGCTACCATGCAAAAATCAAACACATGGAGGAAAAAATCCGCCTGCTGTGGCACTTGAATTCTGCAATCATTCACTTGCTTACAGATGAGGCAGTTAGAAAGAAAAGGAAAGCTCGGTAAATGTGAGGACAAAAAAAAAAAAAAAACCCTGTAGAAAAAAAATGGGGAGGAAAAAAAAGGGAAGAGGTGGAGAATTCTGAGAAACAGAGACGTCCAGCTTGGCTTCAGATACAAAGGGAGCTTTCTAAGCTCCTAACACATGGTTTTCCAGCAAATACAGTGTTGGCGTGGCCACGGATTTTCCCAAATAAGACATTCAGTCAAGGAAATTATGAAATCAAATAAACACGAATTGCCTCAAAAGGAGCAGGCTCATGTAAGTCAATTATAATTAATTTTTAAGTCAGACTAAGTAGAATTATTATTCTAAAAGGAAACGCCTGTCATGGACTCCACTAAACTGACACAGAGCTGTGTTAAGGATCTGGAAAAGTACTGTCAAGAGAAAAAGGAGAAGGAACTTTTTTTTAATAATTTTATCTATGGTTTCCAGTCCTACTGTAAATAGGCTGAATAGTGGAAGTGAAATAAATTGCTTTAGGTAGTTTTACAGCCACAGACATTAAGCATCAGACCCCCCTGTGAAAGGCTGGCCTGTGTTCCACCGACTGTGAATCCACTCTGACTTGCACCGAGTACAGGGTTGGTTACATGGGAAAGCAGATGGGAGGAGAAAGGAGGGGAAAATAAATTACTTTTATTTGTATTTAATAAAATTTGGCCTACAGGCTCGATGTGACTCAGTGTTGAACATCTGGGATTGATCATAGGATCACAAACTGAGAAGTAGTCATCTGGCTCCTAGAAATAAACACATTCAGTCCCTCTGCCACAACGTTACTTTCTTAATGATGAACTGCAACAGCCATTTTAAGTCCTTTTAATACTTTCAGCCACAGTATTTTTAACTTTTTAGTAATTTTTAGTGTTATTTTTTCACATCAGCGGACGGTAAATTGCATTTGACCTTGGACTGGCGGCGTTTGGGATTGCCCACAGAACTGATCCACTACTTTCCTTCAAAATTTTCTGCTACAATGGTAGTCTTACAAGTCCATTTTTTGCTAATTCCATTCCTCATGAGCACCATGGGAGCAGCACAGTACTTGATGCAGGATGCAGCCCTGCTGAGCTACATCGACCAGCGTTTCCTGTTTCTGGAGGTATGTGCCTGATGAATCCATCTGCAGCTCTACCTAACTGCAAAGAGGCTTGAAAATGTGTGGATGTTCTGAGCCCTGGACAGTATGTATGATGTACCAAATCAGGAGGGTAAATNCATGTTCTGAGCCCTGGGATGTTCTGGCAGTCTGTATGATGTACCAAATCAGGAGGGTAAATTTCCAGCTTTTTCCAATGAATGAGTAAAATTTTTGCTAAAACTTTAATGATCCCTACTTACCACGTAATTTGTTGCAGGATATAATTTCATAATGCTACGTTTTTATTCTGTTATCACTTGTATTTTTTTTATGACACCAGTTAATTTAGCTAAAAATGCAAAAACTTAAATAGTACTGTCACAGTCCATCCTAAGGAATTGTAAAAACATATTGTAACCAGTAGAAATTCTGTCAAGTGTTTATTAGCAAGGAGATAGAAATTTATCAGCTGTTTTTCCTATGTACAGATATCCCTACCCGGAAGGGTGGTTTAAGATGCATTTATGCAAACCAAAAGTGTATCTGCACTTTAAAGAAATCCTTGATATCTGGGAGACTGAAATGCAGTCCTTTCAATTCCTTGAATTCCTTTCAATTACTTGTATAAACATAGCAGTTCTGGCTTCTTTTTTACAGTAAAAAGTTACCAGTACTGCAAAACACCTCTTCAGTTTTGGTGTGCTATAATCATATATGGTTTATCTTAAATTATTGATGTGTCCCTGGCTCCTGACTTGCATTGGCAAACTTTTAGAGAAGTTCTACCTTGCCTGATTTCACGTCCCTTTTGTACCAAGCCCTCATTAGTCTTATCTTCTCAACACAGAAGGAACAGAAGGATTAGCCTGATATTCTCTTTCCATTTTGTGGACTGAGATTTACATTTTCTTTGCCACTGCAGGAGTAACTTCACCTGGCAATTTCTATTCCTTTGGCACCATTAAAAATGAGGTAACTCTACCTGTGGTATTTGGTGCAAGGGGCAGAGAACAAAGAACAGGACAAAGGGTGAGGCAGCTACTGAAGACAGCACTAGAAAACATTTAAAATAAAGGTTTTATAGAAAGTAATTAAGCAGCTTCTTGGGGACTTATGGTCTGGTATAAATGGGGGAGAGAGGAGGTAGCACATAGAAACCACAGCTCACAAAGCAAACCTACCACAACCACCAGGCTTACATGGAACACCAATCATTCCAAAAACTGGGACATTCCCACCTTAAAACAAAACACCTGAAATCTGTGAGTGAAGCACCAGATCAGAACACCCAGTCTAGCAGTCAGACCTACTGTGCTTGGGTGTCTGGGCTAAAAGATCCACCCGCATTCCTCATCTTCCCCAAGTGGCAACTGGGCTGCTATTTTCAGGACACGTATGAAGCAGTGGCATTGCAACAGAGAAACCACGTTACTTACCTCTGAAAACATTGATAATATGAAATTAGGTGGAAAGAAATAGTTTTTTGGCTTTCTTTGTTTGGGTTTTTTTTTTTTTTTTTTTGGCTGGTTGGTTGATTTTTGTTGTTGGTTTGGGATTTTTTTTTTTAATACAGCCAATGATTTGAGAAAAGAAAAAAAAAACAAACAACCCAAAACTTCCTTAAATATAGCATTTCAGTACTTTCATTTTCACATTTAAATGGGTGAAAAATAGCCACACTAGATTCTGCCTTGGTCAGAAGAGGTGTATTCATGTGAAATGTTCATGGCTATAAATTTCCTGCAGAAAACTCTTCAAGACTGCTTCACCAAGGGTCCTAAAGGAGGAGTTCCAAAATGTTACTGGAAATCAAGCCATCAGAGATCATGAGCCCTTTAAGTATCTCTGGTTGCTTCCACCAGAGCACTTTTCCTTCTTTAGGCAGCAAAACAAAGTATCTGGCTGTCAGTAACCACGTCAAATTAAAAAATGGGGTTTTGTCCAGACCTGTGAATTTGGTGCCAGTCTCAGATGTTCTCCTCAAACAGCAACAGCCCATGGGGCTGGAATAGAAGGGTGCAGGGGCACTGGGAAGGAGGGAACAGCACGGGTTTTGAAGTAATCATGAGTGAGGCTGTAATGTACACAGAATATCCACGTCTATCCATGTATTTTCTTCCCGTGTTCTAACCCAAGAAGAGGCTGGAGAAATGCAACCAAGACGTGCTGGAATACGTGGACGAATTCCGAGACTTTTCCAAGACGGTGCTGTCCCGCCTGGCAGGGCTGAACACTGATAAGGCTGAGGTTAAGAGTGAAGTAGAGAATTTGCTAACGAGGATTGAACACGCACAGAGAGACATTGACTATTTCGGGTCTGTCACAGATTCCAACGCTTGCGTAGAAGTGCACGAAGATCTGCTGAAACAGCAGCTGCTTGAAGAGGCAGAAGAAAAAAAGAGACTTAAACTCATGCTTAATGCAAGTAAGAACAGTTTGTTTTTCAGAAGCTTGGTGTGAACAAGCCAGACCCCTACCCCATGTGTGCAGCTGATAGAGGGATAACAGATTTTCATCAGCTGCGTGAATACACAGATAATTGCAAGGGGGATTGGGCTGTGTAAATACTAGATCTATAAAAATTATGTATACGCAAAAAAGGCATGGGAGAGGGAGGGAGAAACATACAATTCAAACATTTACATTGCGGAAATTCTACTGCATATCAAATTAATTCCTTTGGAAGTTGCTTTTTATTATAAAGTAAGGTAAAATCCTCTGAAGGTGTGCTCTTGCAAAGTCCCAGAACAGCACATTTCTGAGTACTGCAGCTGTGCTAAGGTGGTCTTTGCTTTTTGGATTGGGCAGGGTCAAAACCTCAGCTCAAAAGAAAATTCACGAGTCAATAAAAATACTTAATTTACTTCTACAATTTGCATCCGCTTTACTGTCCTGCTCTGTCATCCTTCCTCTCCTTGTCCCTTCCTTTTACTTTATCAAGAGAGCACAGAGGCTTGTCCATAAGCCAAGCTCAGTTCTGATTTGAAAATTAAGTATTATGGTACCCAGCCTGAAGAATATATGCCAAATCTATAATTTTTTTTAAAACAAGTCACATTTTATAATTATCTTTACCTTAAAAAGTTGAGGTATGGGTGTAAATTATGTGCTACAGACATATCAAAAGGAGTCTGCTTTTTTTGTAGTAGTAGTAAGAAATGAAAAATAAATTATAAGAAATATAAACTGTTATTTTTTTTAAAGCCAGGTGAAAGAACTTTAGCATTTTCAATTTTACAATTCCACTGACTTCAGTAGAATCAGGCTGATTTAATTTTAAACATAAGTTTACTATTTCTTCCTTGAACTTTTCTAGCAAATCAGAATTAAGGCAGATGCTTACAGAAGCAATCACCTATTCCGCTTCTGAGCTCTCCTCATACTCCACAATTCAACAGTTCTGTTTTCCATTTAGAGAACTTTTGAACGTTAGACATTTTTTTCAGAGAGGAAAAAAATTGGGGATTTTTAAATTGACTGTGGTTAGGGCACTTTGAAAATTGTATCTTTCTGAGAGTTTCAGCGGGGGAAAAATTACTTTCCATTTTCCTTTGTTGGAAATTATTACTTTTAGCTTTATTGTAGCAGTTCATAGTAACTTTATTTTCAATTTCTTCTCTACTGTTGGTACTAGACAGATGCTTTTCCCATTGAATTTGATGGCAAAAGTAGTCCTTGTGTAGATTTTGAAGCACTTAGAAAAAGTAGGAAGACCCTCAACTCTAGCAAATAGCAGCTCTGCTACTATTCTGTCATGTCTTAACCAAAATCTGTGATTATTTTTGCTGAGTCACTTCAAAAATCTAGCAGAAAAGGGGTTTTTTAAGTCCAGCTTTGTTACTGGGTTTGGGTCAAGTCCGCACAGAAAATAACAATCAAGCAGAATCACTGCTCCTACATGCAGTAGGTGCTACCTCATCCTGCTTGGGTAGAAAACACGACATTGTCTTCTGCACATTTTGGGGTATGATAGGAAAGAGTGGGCTTTGAAGGTGTCATTGCAGAGAATGTGGGAAAATGTTGGTTAATTTTTTGTTTACTGTGAATTTCTCAGTCTTCCTCCAAGCTGTCATAAAAACCGAAGAGAGTTAAAAATCTTCTCTGAAGAAGAGAGACACTGTCCACAGATTTCAGGCAATAATCTGGTTATTTCCCCTGCAGAGGAAGATGCTGCTGAGGCTACCCACGGTTTTTGATTCAGCAGCTTTAATTTTTTTTAATCTATCTGATCAATAAGTGTTAGATTTGAGAAAGCTGTTGTGGTTTGCTCAGGGAAGGCTCTTCCAGAGTAAGGAGTCCCAGGAAAAAAAAATCAATGCTGTAGCAGCATTATCCAAGAGCTTTGATTAGAGGGTATCAGCACACACGAATGACATAAAGATTGCTTTCTACAGGCAACTGGAATCTTGCCACTGACTTCAATAGGTTCATATCAGGCCAAATAAGGGGGCTGGTTTTGCCTTCTCCATTTCATCTGCTGCCAGAACTTCCTGCCTTAGAGCTTTGTTTGTCCTGTTTACTGAAATGGCTGCACTCCACTGAAAGCAATTCTTTAAACTTCAAATGCTGCGCCTCGTAATTTATGAGTGCCTTTGGTAAACAAGCTTGTTAATACGCCTTGCAGTAGTTTTTCCCGGAAAGGATGCTGCTTGATAAAGATCTTAGAGTCTAAATGCCTGAGTCCTCACAGGCTCGGTGCTCTCTGGTCTGAAACATCCCTGCAGAGTGCACACAAAATGTAATGAAGCCAAAGCTGTGCCTCGCTCTCTGCTGATGCCAATTTTAACCCTATGGTGAGGTAAACAGCTGAGTGCTTCCCCCAGCCATGCTCCTGGCACAGGAATTCATAGCACACACATCTCACCAGCTCCTTCAAAGGCCACCTTAGTGTATGCACATGCACTGGTTTTGTGATCTATATTTTGTTCTAGTTCCTTTGTGTGCAGGTGTTGGGAAAGGGAATGGGAAGATAGCCCAGTGTTTTGGCTTTCTGTTATGCTGTTCTATTTTTATTTCTATTTATACTATAAATGCATAAAAGAGAGGCTACCTGAGGATAAGATTAGTCCTGAAACAAAAATACTATACTTGTGGCCTATCAGGATAATGGATTTTAATTTGTATGCCTCCAACAAGACACAAATTTGATTATGTTACTGCATTGATCTAAACCAGAAGTCGGTTCTCTGAAGTAAAAATTATAGCCCTGTAAATGGACCGTCAAGAATAATCAAAAAATCTCTAACTGTGTTCTTGGTGTCCTCTCAGGCACACAAATATCCAAACCCCTTTTGGATAACACTGGTGTAATAGAACAGAACCCAGCACTCTATAGGTAGATGAAGATAACACTGTTTTCTGAGCAGGAATATATCCTATAAAACTATTTTCAGCACTACTTACCACAGCTATGCTGCTGATACCTTTACTGATATACTGACTCTGGCCTTAGAGATGAATTAAAAGGAAATGAAGTCATTCAAAGAGAGGAAACTAGAAAATTTAGAGATATTCTAATTTTTTTTTTTGTCTTTGGGTGTTTCTTGCAGGTTGTGACCACGTGCTTGCAGGTATTAGGTCCCTAAAGATAGTTAAGAAGACTGGAGGAAAGCATGGCTCTTGGATGAAAGATCCTGGCAAAAAGCACACAAAGATTTATTTATTAAGTGGCTCTGTAAATAATGTGATTTTGGAATTTGCAGATATCATGACTTTCATGGAAAACAATCACACACTGAAGGCTCGCAGAGTCTTCTTGCCAGTGCCTTGGGAAGGAACTGGCCACGTCATCTATCAGGGTTTCCTCTTCTACCACAGATACGGCTCCTTAAATGAGATCATTAAATTCAATATCCAGAGGAGAAATGTGGCTGACCAAATGCTGCTGCCAGGGGCTGGAAGGGCTCCTGTCTACCAGCTCTCTCCACAGACAAAAATAGACCTGGCTGTTGATGAGCAGGGGCTGTGGGCACTCCATGCAGAACCAGAGACCGGGGGAAACATCGTCATCACCAAAATCAACCATGTAACCATGGCCGTGGAGCACTCCTGGGACACCCCCTGCAGCAGCAAGGATGCTGAGGCAGCTTTCATGGCCTGCAACACACTCCACGTGGTCTACAACTCTCCTTCTGGAGGCACCTCCCGCATCCAGTGTGTTTATGATGTTTTGGATGCTCTAAATATTTACACGAACCCAGGACTGCATTTCCCGAGACGCCAGGGGAGGCATTCCACCGTGCACTACAATCCTAAAGAAAAGCAGCTCTTCGCTTGGGGTGATGGATCCCAGATCATTTACAAGCTTCACACAGAGCAAAAGGTTTAGGATCTTTAGCAGCTTTTCAAATAGACTTAAAAGCCACCAGTCCCAGGTCAACATAGCCATTAATGTGTATTAAAATTACATTATTCCCATCTGTTACAACTTTCATCTCTTTTGCATAACTTAAGGCTTACCCACCCCAGTAATCTTAAATTAATGTCCAATAAAAATATGTGAAGACTCCATTAATATAAATTACATGATGACTAAATACCACACACGTACAACCCCTCACACACACGAATTAGTCTTAAAGTCTAAGGTTAATTTAAAAAAAAAATAACCCATTTCTGAAAAGTTCTCTTCCTATTGAAACTGTGTTTTCTACTTCAATGCCATGGAAATCAAATAAGAAATCCTTCCTGTCCAAAACACAGTCTGACAACCTTCACAACTCTGAAGATCACTGTAGAAAGCCTTCTAGTAAGAAGGCTTAAATATATTTACATTGTGAACATAAAATCACATGCTTCCATAGAAATTAGATATAAGTGTTAAGAGGAGAGGTTTATTATACCACAAAGTGTAGGAATATACACCCCCACAAACATGGTTTACATTTAACATAAAACTCTCTTACATCACATCAAGGCTACTCCTAATCATTGAACTTCTAAAGTAGTGCCATGAAAATTCCACATTTCCTGTCCATATAGCTGTACAGACTACTGTTGATCCTGCCAGTACATTAGCTGCAGCCAAATATTCACTTTCATCAGCTTCAAGTTGTCACTTCTCACTATTTTTTGCGTATTACTGTTTGTGTCTCAGAAGGAATGTTCCTGGGTGAACTGTTCTGTATCATACACTACTTTTAAAGGTTTTACATGTCACTCTTGGGTGTTTTTCTCATTAGTTCTCTTTCAACATCTTCTTTTGAGGCGTTTTCCCCAATACTTCAAGTTGCTTCCATTGATTATAGCAGGATCTTTCCCATCCTATCCTCCAACTCCAGGAAAAGGTGGCTCAGAGGAGGACAATAGTGCAGGTGAGGGCATGGCACTGCTCAGTCCTGGGTTAGTGAGTCACAGATAAACTCCAGGTGTTTTGTTTCAAAAATAATGTTTAAAATGTTAAACAGTGTTTTAAAAAAAAGGCTGTTACTGTGAAATACAGGTACAGACCGTGTTTTTAAAATTATTTTAATGACAGCTGCATTTCTGTCTAATAGCAAACAAACAAACAAACACACCAAAAAAATCCCCCCAGAAGAACCACAAATAATGGTACTTGAAAAGCGATCCACAGCTGTTCCTACAGAAAGCCCATTTTGTTCATTACACTGAAAGAGCTGTTGTTCTGTTTAAAAATAGCATCCACAGAAGAGCCAAACATCAGGGAGTGATTTTGAAAAGGAGTTCCAGAATGCAATTAAGAGTGTATAGACTGCTGGGCTGCAACAGTGATACTCTGCCTTTAGCAAAAGAAACTATATCATTCTAAGCAGGCTTGATGACTAGAGCATTGTTTCTGTGTTACAGCAGACAGAGGATGCACAGCTAAAGACATCCTGAGGCTGGAAGGAAGGTGGGCTGGCACTGGTTTCCTACGTGACCGTGGGTTAAAGGCAGTATTTGGCCTTTTATTCCTCATCTGTAAAATTACAAACATGTAAATGCAAAATGGCATCAGCCACCTTTGGAATTGCTTTGAGAACTTTTACTGAAAAGGATGTGCAATTTTCTTTATTTAAGAAATAAAGTCTTTGGATGTAAATATGGATTGAGGTTGCTCTTTGGAAAAGGCGTTCTTGGGATGTGCCTTGTGCCACAACAGAACACAATGGAGAAAGCCTATGCCACTATTCTATATACAGATTTTAATGTGCAATCCTCAAAAGTTCAAGCAGGGTCTTCTCTGGGCCTTGGTGCCCTGGAAGTCCAAGCTCCACAATGAATTAGAGCCCAAGAGGGGGTGAAGCACCCAGACACGGCACCAGCAGGAAAGGGGTGCACAAGGGCTCCCAGCACTCCTTTGAAGAACTGCTCATTGTCAAACGCTGCGTGGGCCCTGCTTCCCACCCCCTGGCTCTCTCCCAGGAGCGTGAGGAGATTCCATGTCCTCTGCATGGAGCCCCAGGGGAGAGGGGAGGACAGGAGCTGGCATCCTTTGGGCCACTGTGCCAGCACCACACAAGGAGTTTGTGGAAGGCCACTGAGGAAAGTTCTTGGGCCCTGGAGGCTGGGAGAGGAGGAAGCTCTTTTCAGTCTGAGGTTTACTCTTGCTCCATTTTACGGTTTTAAGATGAATTTTCATGCTGGCTTTGTTTTTCTTAATCCCCATGGGTATTTTTGTGTTCCTGTCTAACACAAAGTATGGCCCCATTCCTGTGCCCATCTGGGAGTTTCACCACACTCATTTCATCTCGGCTATGACAAAGACAAAGAACAACTTATAACACTTCAGTATTGCTCGCACTCCTCCTGGAGCACAACAGAGATTGGGCTACTGGTCCTGCAGCATGAATAAGCTGGGAAATGGGCTGTGGGTTGGGGTAGAATACGAATTTCATGGATGGTAGTGGCGACAATATCTTGTGTTTACAGCAGCAGTGACACAGTTGAGAGACCCGTGCCTGTGGAGATGGTCTGCTCTGCTGATCGATTTACATTCTTGTAAGAAAAAGATGGCAGGCATTCTCCTCCAGCTCCCTCGTAATCTCTTAAATATATATGCTTTGATTAATTTTCATAACTGATAGCACGCAGGCAAATAGTTTTGAGACAGTAAGAAGAGATATTTGGTTAACTCCCGGGTGACAAAGGCCAAAAATAAGGACTGTCTGTTCAGAAACAGAGAGGAAAGAATGACAAATATCTGAACAGAATAATCAGCTCCAAGAGAGCAGTCTCCAAAAAGGAAGGACAAAGGACTGTCAGGAGGCAGTAGATAACCATGACAAGACTGCATGAAAGAGGGCATTGACTTCCAGTTCAGGTAGATGTTATGATTGTTACCATGGAAATGGAATTGGTACAAGGAGATGAACACAGAGGAGTCTTCATCAGGAACAAAAAACGCAAATGAGTTTGTGACCTCAACCTTCACTACCTAGATAACATCCATTACTGTCCTTGTTATTCAAGTCCTTTTATGCTCCACTTTCTCCATGTGCTCATTTCATCTGAACCACTGTGCTTATTTCATGTGAACCACTGGCTTTTTGCTGTTTCCTGTTCAGACCCTCCTCTAGGGCTGGCTGTTTTGCTTTGCAGCAGCTCTCAGGGGAGAAATCAATGCCCTCTGCTCTGGCAGCAGGATCATCATCCTCCTAACAAAAGCAGCACTCCTCAGTGCTTGGGCTGTGATGAAGGTCCCTCACCACTGATACTACAGTCACCTCATCCTTTTCCTGCATTAAATCATCCCTGCCCTTTCCCACGGTGAGAGCAGGCTTTCCTTGCACAGATGCTCCTCATTTTCCACACCCTCCGTTCTTTCTGCCAACTCTTCTGCATAAAGGTTTCTTGGGTCAGAATAATCTACAATGATTACGTTCTGTTTGCACTCGAAGCAATCCGAATTATCATAGACAGACAGGTTTTCAGCTTTCTCTGGTTTATGGACACCTCTGTGGGGAATTTAAGCTTTCTGACAACTGTGTGCTTTCTTATTTGGATTTTGTGGATGCCAAGGATCTGTGATTGCTAAAAGCAACTAACCTGCAGAGCAGAGTTTGATGCTAGGAGCATGGTGCAAATCATGCCAGTTTAAATAGGTTTATTCATACAGTGCCCATCAAAGATAAGCTTGCTTGTCAGAAAATAATCTTCCAACCTCTTTTTCTTCTTTATTCCTACCTGCCTGGATCTGGAGGGTGAGAGCCCCTTTTAGCATTCACACAAGCAGCCACCATATCAGAAAAACACACACTGAGTGTTTGTTGCAGATGGGTTTATCACTAAAAAATGCAGCTGGTGCCTGCCTGCTGTCACCCCGCTCTGTCACAGCCCGTGTTTTTCCCCCGTGCTGTTTCCCACCCAGCTGCAGGACACAGCTGCAGAGACATGCATGGAAGCTCAGCGAAGAAACTGCAGAACCAAAGCCATTAAAGCACAGCTCTCCTAATCCTGAAGAAATGGCTCCTCCTGAAGGCAGAAATCAGGATCTGTGGCTTTTTAAGTTCTTTGACCTTTTCAAGGGTTTGCATTGCATATAAGAAAATAACATTTTATTACACTGCCACCATATTGAGCCCTGAGCCCAGAAAAAGGAGTGTAGAGAATCCCAGAATCAGTAAAGTTGGAAAAGACCTCTGAGATCATCGAGTCCAAACTTTGACCAGACACCACAGTGTCAACCAGACCACGGCACTGAGTGCCACATCCAGTGCTTCCTTAAACACCTGCAGGGACAGTGACTCCATGGGCAGCCTGTTCCAGTGCCTCATCACCTTTCTGTTGGTGATATCTGGATATTGCTCAGTGTTCTTTCCTGCTGTTCATACTGACAGCATAAACCATGGGTTTAATTTGTCTTGGAATTTATTATTGCAAAATATTTCAAAAACCCTTGTAATTTTAAATACCTTTTTAAAATAATTTTGAACAAGTAAAACCTTTATGTGGAAAAGGTAAACTAAAAAAAAAGCCTCTTAACTGCTCCTTATGCAATTGTCATATTCATTGCAGGTGACCATTTGCTTTTCCTTCTTATTTAGGGCTGACTTCTCTGTGGGACTGACCCCATCCAGTGAGTCAGTCCCTGGTCCATGATTACAGGACTGGGGCTTTTCTTTTGGCTTTTTGAACTGGTTCTTAAGAGTAGAAGAACAAGGAAAAAAAATACCTGTGGAAAATGTTTTATTTTATAAACCTTTAGAGGTACCTCAAAAAGTAAATACTTCGGAGGTGGCTGATTTTTGAGACTTCCTAGTAGACTCTGACCTGGTTTTCTGTTTCCCAATACTGTCTTCATCCAACGAATTTGAAAAACAATGCTGAAAGATCCAGAATTTTTTGGGAGCAGCTGCAGAACTACTACTTTAGAATACATTGGGACAATAACTGTCTGTAAAGAAAAATCCACCTATGTTAAATAATCTCCATAGTCTGTGTAGGTAATTCTGACCTTGGGTAGGGATAAACAAGGTTGTTTTTACCTGTAACACTCATGTGAATCCAAAACACAGCCACAGCCATACAAAGCTGTGCTGTCATTCCTGATGTTATCAGATCAGGAGGCATTTTTAGGCTGTAATTTTTCCTCAACCTGTGAGCTCAAAGACTTGGTACACACTGAGGTATGTTCCCCTCAGTTGGTCATGAAGAGGACAGTGAGATCTCTAATGAACACAGACCAAACAGAAACTCCATTTTTTGCTGCCTTGGGTCCTTGCATTCAAACCATCACACCCAGTTCTTGTTAAAGATTCAATTTTTGGCCCACTCATTTCTACCAAAATTAATCTGAAACACGGTCAGAAAAAAAATGGGAGATCATTCAGTAAGGGCAAGAGCAAAGAACTGCATTTAGGCAGGAATGATTTTCACAATTAGAACCCCAAGCTTCAGATGTGTAAAAGCAGATACATAAAAGCAGATATTGCAATATTGTAAAGCAGAGGAGATGTACCTGTTCCCCATATCACCAATGGACAGAAATAATTCAAACTGCAGTCAGGGTAGACATCAGAAAATTCTCTGACTACAAGGCTACAGAGCCTTGGCACAGACCTTTTTACCTCAGAAATTCCCAGTGACAGAGGACTAACAATTTCCACTCTCAGGAACAATATTGGTTGGAGCAGCCTTGCATTTTGGCAGAGGATTGATCACACAGCAGTTACCTGCACAGAGGGGGACCGGTCTCTGGGGCACTGTCTGAGCCATCCTGGGATGTTAACTGAGAAAAATGAACTTGTTATCAGGTGTCTATTTTCTCACTAGGAATTCATGCCCCTCCTGGAAACTGGTGAAGCTCCAAAACTGACAAGAATCTTTCTGTATTTCTACGTGGGACACACAGTCTGTGTGATCTGCTGTTGCATTCATTTGCCTTGAAACATGACTGGCATAAAACCACTGAAAAATGGAACATTTTATATCTCTGAGTTCTCTTGTCCCATGTTTGTGATACATGAGGTTAGAAACAATATTTTCATTAGGATGTCCAAGTAAAGATCCCTATAATAGAGGATTATTATGCTAGATTGTTCTGTGACCTCAAAGTTAGTCATAATTTTCTTATTCTTCGTTAACTGTAAAAGGAAAGAATCCAAAATGTGAATGCTAATTGCTAATTTAATGAGTTAGATCATGAACTTCTTATATATTTATCTGTTATCCAAATACTTTTTTACAAGTAATCCTCTACACAGTATTTTTGGGAAAAGGACTGATCTCATATTTTGTACTTCCCATGTAATTCCTGAAACCATCTGTAATCATTAACAAATACCCAGACAGAATTAAGTGCTTTTGTGAGGTTTTTAAATATAGATTTTTTCAGACTACTTAATTTAAACAACACACGTGCTTTATCAGAATATTTAATTTAAACAATGCATAGGACCAACTGCTTTTTCTTTTAAAGGCTCAGTCTTATAGTACTGGCATTATCACTGTCCATTTTCTTCAGATGAGGATTAGGAGATAAAGTATCAACATAATTTCCTGTGCACATTCTCGATTTGAAATCGATATCTGTTCCACGCAGAAGGATGGCTCTCCTTAGAAGAGCTACAAAGATTTACTTTGGCTTTATGCTCACAGTGCATTTTTCCAAAAGTGATTTTAATGTGTCTGCAAGCTGCATCCTGCTTTAATGTCAGCTCTCCAGTGCCACATGTACAGCTGGTAAAAACAGTTTTGGCAGAAAAGGTACAAAACCTGGTATAAAGCCTTAACTCCTCTTTATACAGACCCCCAAAAAGTGAGGAAACTGTCTGAAATCAGATATTTCACTCCCAGGACAATCACCTCTGAAGTGTGTGCAGAGCTCATATCACAGTGGAAAAGATTGACTCCTATGAGGATCTCTAAAAAAGTTTTATTTCAATAATCTTTTTAGCAAAAAAAAGATTTTGCTGAATGCTATGAATTACTTCTTTATTCCCTCATTTTGAGAGCTGGTGAGTACATCCAAAAAAAATGCATTTCCTATTCAATTGTTTGGCCATAAAATGCAAACATAAATTTCCAGGATTAATGACAACAGTAAAGTCAAAATGTACTGCTCAAAGTTTAAAGAACTTGCATGCAGACAAACTGAAACAACCTCCAGGCTACCCTGAATCCTCTTTTTTCCCCATGGCATTGGTATCGTAAGAAAAATAACATCTCCACATTCTCGTTGCATATTTGTTACCACTACATTCCTAGTCAGTCTTGTAAACAAATAACTTCTCATTCAATTTCAAAGAAATATGTAAGTTTCGGTTGGTAACTAATGAGGGTATAGAATTTTATAATCATTAAGGTTGGAAGAGACCTCCAAGGTCATCAAGCCCAACCTTTGGCCAAACACTACCACGTCAAATAAACCACAGCACTAAGTGCCAACTCTACTCTTTCTTTGAACACCTCCAGGGATGGAGACTCCACCACTCCCCTGGGCAGCCCCTTCCAATGCTTAACCACCCTTTCAGTGAAGAAATTTTTCATAATATTCAACCTGAATGTCCCCAGGTGCAACTTGAGGCCGTTTCCTCTTCTCCTGTTGCTGGTTACCCAGGAGAAGAGACTGATCCCCACCTGCCTACAGCCTCCTGTCAGGCCATTGTTGAGAGCAATAAGATCTCCCTGAGTGTTCTCTTTTCCAGGCTAAACACCCCCAGCTCCCTCAGCTGCTCCTCACAGCAATCTCCAGACCCTTCTCCAGCTCCACTGCCCTTCTCTGGCCTCACTCCAACACTTCAAAGTCCCTCCTGTAGTGAGGGGCTCAGAACTTCAAATATACACTTTGAATAAATCTTTTCCTTATCAAGTTTTTACTTAAAGCAATGTTTGTTTTACCTACCAGTAAGTATGAAAATTATATTTTTTTCTATCCAAGCAATTCCAAATATGTTGGCAATAGTTATATACATTTATGTTTATGTTTTGATGCTTGAAAAACAGAAGAGGTCTAATTTTTTTTACAAGAAAACATTTGAGTTCTCTCCACCCACCTTCCGCAGTGCAAACCTCCATAGATTGATCAGTCAGAGCACAGCACTGAAATCCAGCTGGCAAAATTAAGTTGCAGTTTTCTTAGTAGATGTGATTTTACTGACTCCCTCTAGTGCAGCCAGAGGGCAAGGAAGGTGCTGCTTGTCACGTCCACAAGCAAACTTTTTTGGTGAAATATTTATGTTAACATTGTCTGATAGGACTCACAATATCAAATTAACTTCAACACTGCAAATATCAGTACCCATAAGCATCGCTTTTCATTTCACCCCTGTTTGTGTCCAAACTAAAAGAATCTGTTGGGCTGTTTGGTGAGGAAATACAACATCACATGACTGAGTGACCAGAAAAACAGCAAGGAATGCTCATAAACAAGATATGAATACTTTTTAAAAGGAATGTGGTATGTACACAGAAAGAGGATCCTGGTATCTGACAATGCACAAGCAAAGCAGAAGCTAAATTCCTGTCCTTATTCGTTCCATTGCTTCAGGGAAACAAATATTTCATCTGTGTACAACTGCCCTGGGTAAAGTCAGCGGTTTAGGTTCACCATGAATGGTGCACCAGGCTTTGGGAACAAAGGAGATTTTTAAAGGAGCCTGAAAAAAGTGAACATCTTAAATATTTCAGCTAAAAATCCCAGAAGAAATCTTAAGATCTTAACAGCAGACAAAAATCATTCACAATAGCAAAAATTGAAACATATCTGAGGCTGAATTCATGAGCCACAATTCAGCTCTGGATCAGAAAGCTGCTGTCTAAATCTATAGTTATGACAGAAGTACAGCCATTGTCATACCAGCAAGTTTTTGATACAGAGGGAGTTCTTTTGGCTGGACATAAATCCATATTAGGAAGAAAATAAGGGTGATTATAAACATGCAAAAAAAATCTAGTTCCATATCAAGAGCAGGGCTACTAAAACAAATATCAGAACCTCAGTATAGACAGCTGACCATAAATATTTCCTGATCAGAGAGGATTTTGTGGGAGATAGAATCCCCTAACTATTTATTAATATTACAAGGCAAAGACAGAGTACATTAAGAAGCTCAAAGAGTAAAATATGCATTGTGGTAACACACAATAACAAACACATCTTGTATTTAAGATTGGATCTGTGGAAAGAAAATTAAACTGCAAATTACCTGAAAAGGCTTGCTAACTGCCCAAATGTAAAAATTTACAGTGCCCGTAAATACCTTTTTCTATGATTAATTCTGTTTTTCTTTGAATTAACAGGAAGTATGGCAAAGCACAGAAGCAAAGTTTCAGTTTTCAAACAGAGACAAGTTTATTTAGAGGCTTACATGGCTGCAATCAGCGTGAAATCACAAGAGGATTCGGAGGTCATTGGCAGTGAAACACAGGTTTTCTCAGTCAATCAAAACTCCTTCTGTGGCACTGAGATCAAGCTGAAAACAACCCTTCTGAGAGAGTTTGTGCTGGAATTAACTTGGTTTCCCACCAGCTCCAGTCCCAAGGTGGCAAAATATGCCTGAAGGCTGTACAGCTTCTACCCCCAAGTTGTGGTCCAGTTTCTAAGCTAATTAATTTTAAAATCTAAAAATATCAGGAGCCATTTTCCTGGTTACTTCTAAAATGTAGTGAAAGTATAGTGACCAGGATACGGGCAGTCATCTACAAAACATGTTTACAGCTCCAAGGCAGGGCAGAGGGAAGAGACACTTTAAGCTTAAGAAAAGACAAAAAACCCAAACAAACTCTAAGAGTGAAGAACTGCTGAAAAGCTGCAGCCCGTTGGATAAACAAAACAGGTCTTAGGTGTTAGATCAAGTCTCAGAAAAACACCAAGTTTATCTCTGAAGGTAGAGAGAGGAACAAAGGAAACGGCGAAATGGCTAAAATTCAGATTACTTTTTGTCGAGAAGGGGTCCTTGACAGGAAACCTGTATTGTGCAAAACCATGTCACATGTCCCCAGTGAACCTGTAAATCCAGGAGTTCCCATTGATTTGTCAGTCAGGGTCAATTACTCACAATTTCCAGGCCATGCAGGCTCTGCTACAACCATGTAGGTTATCAGCTCTTGGGTCC
This sequence comes from Falcunculus frontatus, assembly GCA_013398115.1. NCBI lineage: Eukaryota > Metazoa > Chordata > Aves > Passeriformes > Falcunculus > Falcunculus frontatus. The sequence continues at coordinate 325,635 of VZRV01002982.1, forward strand.
AAGACAAGCACCAGAGATAAGGGCCTGCAGCTTTTTCTCTTCTTGGGTTGGGGTTTGGGACTGGGCTTTTCGGTGGGATTTTTTCTGTAACAGCCCTTAATGACTGCTCTCAGACTGACACTTAAGATAATTTTAAGGTGTGAATCAGCAGAGACTCAGTTACGCGACTGAGCACCAGCCCGCTCTTTAATCTCCACACAAAGCACCATTCATCCCTTGTGAAGCCGCATCTTAGCAAAGAGCAGAAAACACCAAAGCAGAGCTGACCAGAAAACAAACGCAGAGCTCAGGCGTGTGACCGAGCTCCTGCGCATCAGCTGAGCCCCAGGAGCTGACCTTGTCTGCTCTGCCTAATGTCGGGGTTAGATGAAAGTGGCTTAGGCTAATCTTCCCTGCCGGAGAGCTGGGACAAGTCACACCCCACAGCTCATTCCAGCAGCTGAGCCAGCTCAGGGTGTTTTGTTGCATCAGGCTGATTCACAGCACCAAAGGGCATCGGCCAGAGCTGCCCCGGGTCTGCCTCCAAGCCAAAAGTGAAGGCATGACTTACTGCATCTGGATGTATGGCTGCGAGAAAAGGGGCTGTGTGACAGCAACCACCACCCTCACACACAGAAATAATCAAGGACATCATCTGGGAAAAGGAGGACACAGAGGCCCAGCTTGTCTCCTGCCTCAAAGCTTGCAGGTAAGCTGAACTTCGAGTTTTCCTGCTGTTACAGCCTAAGATTTGAAGGTACAGGAGTCTGGGAGTATTTTTTAAAATAAGAAATACCTTTAAAAAAATATTCTGGCTGGAAGATTTCTTGAAGAGGTAATATGACGATATCTTTTCAGTCAAGAAACGGCTTAATAACACCTTATGCAGCTCACAAGACTTTCTAGCATACTTTTTGTCTACAACAAATTTAGATGTTTGTCAAATCCCCCAATGCTGTGACTGAAACAAATCCCCTGACTCAACACTGCCTCGCTCACGGAAGGAGGTGGAATACGAGCTTACACGGGACTCAGTTCTCTCCACAGACACACGCAGCAGCACACACTATAAACTCTGTATTTCCCGAGCTGCAATGGGAAGGCCTTTGCCCGACAGCGGGAGCAAATGCAGATGTTATAAACAGCTGTGCGTGCCTGAAAAGACTGCAGCTGCCCCGCATCAGCTCTTCATTTACTAAGGCAGGTTTGCTAAGCCCAGAATTCATGAAATGCCTCAACACGGGGAGGCTACGTTTGCCTGGGAGCCAAGAACGCTCCATCCCAAAAACTCTCAGGATGACTCGGGCGCGATTTAAAAGCTGAACACGAGATGGCGCCAAGTTCTTGTAACAGCTCCACCAAAATTTGGGCAGTTCCACCTGTCTCAGGTGCGATTCCTACTGCAGCAAGCGGCCACACCAATGGCTTGTTCAAATGCCTTTTAAAATGCTGAACGAAAGTCACAATACGTTCCTGAAAGGCTTTTTTAAGGACTGCATGTGTCAATGAAAGCTTCTGGAATAAAAAGTTTGGGAAAAAAGCCCCAAACTGCTCAACAAGTATAGTTCTCTCTGGCAAAGTGATCTACATATTAAGGATTTTTTTTTAAGTGTATTACATCTATACCAGTAAAAAGACGTTTATATCATGTGTTCTGATAAATGATGACAGAGGAAAAAAAAATAGTAAGTTCTGTTTTTGTATCAAGTAGCTGTAGCTATCCTGCAAAAACCTTAATTGGCTATTTCTTAATTTCCTCTTTTCTAAATCCAGAATTTCTAGTTTTATGTAGAGGCAAAACACGTTTATTCAAACTCTCAACTTGAATGTTTCAAATTAAAATAAAATAAACCAGGGGCATAGCCTACCCACTTAAAAAAAAAAAAATACTAGTTAAGTTTAAAAAAGTTTTCAAAAGGTAAGAGGAGGTTGTGCAGCTTACTGGAAACTGGTGACGTGGCTGGCCACAAATCTCTGCTAAAGATAAGGCAGGCTACACTTTCTAGAGAGACATAATGGACTAGCTGCATGGAGTCCATGAGGAAGGACTCTCCAATACATTATTTCCTGTCTACAGCTGATTTATCCCCATTTCCATGAAAGGAAATCCCTGAGCATTTCAGTGGGTCACTTTTTTCAAAAACAAGAGATTACACAGTATTGCAGCTTTCACTGTCCTGCATCACAATGTTTATTTGTTGTTTTAGTGCTGGTGTTTCACAGCCTGCAGACCATGAGGACTGTGATTTGCAGGAAGCAATGAAACCATACTGTGACAAACCTTTGTTGTGGTCTGGAGTAAAGATTTGGTAAAGAAGGACACGAGATCTTGTGAGAATTCTTTAGCAAATTGATACTAAAGTATCCGAGTGGTTGGGACCGAATTTAGACTACTTTAGTTGCAACTAATTTATTCTCCCTCATAAACAGGAAAATTACAGCTTTATAAAAACCTTTCAGCAAATATAACAGCAATTTGGAACATACTGCAAATTGATGTACCAAAACACAATTTTTTTTTTCCTGCCTTAGAACCACGAGTTTCTATCCAGGGAGCACAGCCATTTAGAGCCTTTGGTCCTTACCCTTCAGGGACTATGATCCATTTTGCCACTTCCCTGCTCAATCCAGTAAAGGGGCGAGCAGCACAAGGAAAGAACCCCTGGATGCATAAGCCTGAGCACCATTCAGGCACACTTGCAGGATGAGGAATCTGGCCTGAATTGAAACTCAGGGCCTCCCAGCATTGTCAAAGTGACCCATAATGTGACTGTGACACTGAGGAAGAGAAACTTGGTCAGTTCTGCTCAGTAAGTTTTAACAACATAAAAACAAGCCGCTATGATTATATCTCATTAGGATAAACTGTGGGATCTCACATGTGGGATCTCACAGATAGCTGTGGTTTCTGAGATGGAAGAAATGAAGATGGTCGGTAAAGCCATGTCCAGCAGTGCTCTGCTTTGGGGCTCCAAAATTGTTTCTCTCATAGGTCTTTTCTGAGAAGGATGATTCTGCTCTTCCTGAATAAACTCCGTTGTTACATAAGAGAGGCAAAGACCTAACACAATGCCAGCTTTGTGACAGTCATGGGTCTGCACCACTGCAGCAAAGACACAAACCACTCTCATTGAAGGGGGCACTTCTGGAATGGTAATTAGCCAAGAGGCCAGGACAGCTGAGGGAGTGCTCCTGGAACCCGCTACACCGAGAGAGGTGCGGAATTAACTCACTCATTACAGTGATATTAAACAGGATAGACAGGATCAGCAAGATAAAAGGAGCCCAAAATTAGGATTCTCTCTGCTTTCTGGTGGTGCAGCAATATTATGTCAAACAATAAAGAAACAGAGCTGTGAAATCATGACCCATGAACAGACAGGGGTTTGTGCTCTGTGCTCAGCCTCCCTCCACTCCTGCCTGCTCTTCCCAAGGGAGTGGCAGTAATTGCAGAGCCTCTCCGTTCCAGGCCCTTCCCCTGCACAGCGCTGGGGCAAGGCCATGCTCGTCTTCCCATGCACTGCCTGACACTGGAGAACAGCATGTACCAGCAGGGGCTTGGCAATTCCAGGTCAGGAATAAACAAGACAGGAGGTAACAACCCTACACAGCCATAACGGAGGAAATGAGGTCCCAGGTGCTGCTTCCATCGTGTGGAAAGTTGTCCAGACACCTGTCCTAGACCTCTACTGAGCTGGGAAAAAGGAGGGCTGTTTTCATCTAAGTATTGAAAAGCTATGCCCAAATTGTCCTAAATTCCACTGACTCTTTCCCAAATGGTTTAATGATACTCAACAAGCAGTGTTGCACAATAATTTTTGATATCAATGTTATGAAAGATGTAAATGTTATCAACCACTGTCATTTTCACCATTCCTCTACACGACCTTTTTGAGAGGACTACCTCAAAGCTGAGAGAAAAGACAAGAAACATTCAAAAGCTGAATTAATACGCAGCCAATGGATTCTTGCCAGTTTAAATTATTCTTTAGCATGTTGAGAGATGTTTCAAAGGCGTTCTACTTCACTTCCCATTTTCTCCCTCTCTCACCTTGGGCACGTCTGCTCGGTACGTGAGGTCCAATTCTTTATCTGGAATATCTGGTATGTGATTCATAGCTTTGGTGTTATGTGTAAGTTTAAAGAAAAACTGAAATAATATATAATTCTTCCCAAGGTCAGAGAGTGGCTCAGCTGGTAACAGGGAACAAGTTTTAGTATCCCATGTACACTGGAAGATTAGGCAAAAAGAGATTCCAAAACTGAGGAGAAGTGTTGTAAGTCACAAAATTACATTAAACAATGTGTGCATTAGACATTCTTAAACTCTTTAGGTGAAAGACATCTCCATCACAGAAGGAAGACAGCAAACTGTGGTGGTTGAAATACAACCACTCCACAAAGAGTGAAAAGTGTGCGTTAATTACATTGTTTATGTGCCTGGAATCTCTTTATCTCACTTTCTGCCAAGTAGCTACTTTTGTTCAGCCAGCTCCATAGAAAACTGACATCATCAGAAGCACTCAGCGCTGCTGTGAAAGAGCTGTGCCAGTGCAGCACAGGTGACCCGTTTGGTCATCAGAAACCCTTCATCAGATTTCTGCTCAGCCAGGCACCCCAAGTGACCAGAGAACTCCCAGTGACCAAATCCCGCAGCTCTTTTCGTATTTCTACTAGTGGTCCTGGAATTCACCTAGAGACGAAAGAAAAACCTACCCTTCATGAATGTGTTTTTGTTTGTGTACTTGGAGTCTTCCTGCACGAGGGATTTTTGTAGTTAAAAACAGAGTATTAGAGGTTGATTTTTAAGCAGTAGTCAACAGATAAGTGATATGAAATAGTTATAACAATATAAACGTCCTATGCTGTTATTTTTCTAGTAGAATTAAAGTATGCAAGACGTGCTTTAAATACAGAAATATCTCATTTTTAACTCTTTGGAGCAGTTAGTGTTTCTCTCAGTCACTAACACGATGTCTGTGTTAACCTGGAAAACCCCCGGGATGTAGGAATACGCACCGAAAAATATGCATGGTAACACTTCCTAAAACAACATCGTTTTGATCAGCAGCTCTACTTCCAGCAATAACGAGGCGGGGAATGCTGTCCAGAGCCTTCCCCGGGAGCGGGAGTTCCCTGCAGCACCTGCCCCCGAGGGGGGGCCGGAGCGCCGGCCGCCGTCACTGGGGGGCGGCCCCGAGCGCGGCCGAGCCGGGGTCGGGCCGGGGCTGGGATCGGGATAGGGAACACGATCGGGATAGGGAACACGGTCGGGAACACGATCGGGACCGGGCTGCGCGGGAGGGTCCGGCCGCAGCCGCTCCCGGGTGAGCTCTCGGAGCGGGAGGCGGAGGAGCGCGGTGCCGGCTCTCCCGGCTCTCCCGGCTGTCCCGGCTTCCCGGCGCTCCGGAGGCACCGCCGGCCAGGAGCAGGATCAGGAGCAGGATCAGGTCAGCGGGGAGCGGGCTCGGCGGGTCCGGGTGTTTCAGCGGGGCCCCTCCCGGCGCTGTGGCTGCAGCAGCGCCTGTTGCTTCTCCCCGCTCGCCCCCGCTCCATCCCGCCGGGAGCAGGGCTTTTAAATAGACGCGGCTCCTGTAAGGTAAATATTGATTCTCGCAGCGAGCAAAGCTCCGAAACTTGAGTTCGACTGGCAGCTCGGTAAATAAAGCGCTTTAGTGGCGTAGGGCAGTGGGTTCAGCAAGCGCTGTCGGTCGTGACACCCAGCTGCAGCAGAGCTCTCTAAAGTGGGAGCCCCCTTTCTCCCCTCCCCAGGCTTTGACAATTAATTATAAAAAAAAGAGGTATGTGGGGTGTCACAGTGGGGGGGAAGGGGAAAATTGAGATTGTTTAAAGGATGTTCAGGGAAGAGCAGCTGGAAGATGAAACTGGTTGTTTGAGCAATAGAGATAAGGGAGGTAAGAGTACGAGGGGATGTCAAGTGATCTCCAGCCCCATCGGCCAGCACTCGCGGTATCGTGCTGCTGTGGTAAAAATACCTTAACATTTGCAAGAAGGATAAGGAAGCACCCTCCTTTGTGTGTTACCGTTTGCTCAGCTTTGCGTGGGGCAGGGTAAGATGCTAAGTACCAATCTGACTGTGCATAGGTGCAGTGTAACATGTGCTTTTGAAGATTTGCATGTACCACACTATGTATTTCCATGGCCAAAAAGGTCGTCTGCAATTTCAGATTTTTAGTTTTAAGGTTTCGGCAGTAGGGGAATCACTGAGGGGCACTTTTCTGCTGTTGTTTTGTTGGTTTTTTTTAAAGAGGAATATGTGAGCAAGTGCATGAAGGACTTCATTCTGAAACTTGTGTGGAAATGTGGAAAGAGAGGGTGGGAGAGCAAAGAAAGTGGAACTCCAGCTTTCCATGTTTATTTATTGATTTTGCCTGTGTTCCCGATTTTTACTTGAATCTGCTGTATGAACTTGTTTAAAACCAACGAATCTTTATGCTTCTCTCCATCTTTCTAATGGAGAAATACTTGGAGTAGAACTCGGTATACCAGGAAAGTGAAAGGTCAAGTCGGGACAAACATAAGCAAATACGGGTTGTTTTTTAAATGATATGGATTTTTCATCCACTTGCTCAAGAACAGTCATAAGGGCCTCTTGAACCTGCAGGAAACCCAGTGTAAGTTAAAGCAGTGGGAGAACTCAAAAGAACCTTAGCTTTGTCTTGAGGACAGATACAGCTTGGTACCAGAATGTGAGAAAAATAATATATAGTAATAATAATGTAATTTAAAATATATAAAATAATTTCAAGACTTAAGCTGAGAGACAGCTCAAGACTAGTCTCACCACTGACTGCTGAAGTTTTTATCTGTTACAGAGACACATGACTCGCCTGTACCTCTTTTGGACTAATGTTAGCATCACTTTTGAAAACTTAAATGCTTTATTTACCTAAGCCAAGTAGTAATCAAGTGTCTTGGCAAAACATATAGCAGCTTATCTATCACACATCTGGGACTCTGCCCTATGGAAAGCCCAGATTAAAGGGAGGGGACAGAAACAGGTTGATCTGTGTGACTGAAACATGGTAGGAATTGGGCTGGGACCATTATTCCCTGATTCCATATTCCCTGGCTGCTTTCATCTCCCATCCCAGGAAGCAGAAGAATTAGAGGGATGGTGGAAGAGGGCAGTGCTGCTACCATCCTGGTTTCATTCCAGCAGCCCTATCCACATGAAGATAAGCAGGGAAGACAGCAGGGAGGTAGGGAAGGAATAGGTAAAGATGAAATAATAAGAGCTATCTTCCCCTCACTCCTCCTGTATCTGATCTCACTTCATCTTTCTTAACGTGGTCCCAGCAGTGTGGAAAAGTGATCAGGTGGGTGTGTGTGTGTAAACAAAGGGAGGATGTTTTGGTGTAGGCACAAGACCACAGAAGTGCTTTCTGGGCTCTTGAATCCATTCTCCCAGCCCATTCTCCCAGTTTCCTGTCATGCTTGTTACTCTGGGTCTCTTGGTTCCTCCAGACAGCCCATGCAGGCTCTGAGGTAGCAGAATGTGACTCAATGTGGTAGAGGGTGTTTGAATGGAGGATGGGAAGAGAACAGATGGACAAGACTAGAGTGGAGACCTTAATAATCACCTTCCCCAAACACTTTGATAGTGTCAGCAAACAGGCAGGAAAGGCAGAGGAAGAATGTCCTGTGAGTGCAAAAGAAGGGAAAATGAAACAGAACGAGACACAGTGAGACACTTCTTTGTTATTCCATGTGCAGCTTCCATCCCTCATTTACCTAACTTGTTTCCTGTTTGCCTCTTCCTGGTCTCTCTCCTCAAAACAAACAAACAAACTCCCACAAAACCCTACAAGGCACTTGTCCTTAGACACTGCTTTCACTCTCATTAGGCTACTCTGAGGCAGACCAGAAACTAAGTTCGTTTTCCCTACAGCTAAGGATTTGTTTGAGCTCAGATAGCCTTGGCCTGGTAAGATTAGCAAAGGACTGTGCTCATACAGGTAAAGCAGGGCCTCAACGGGGCTCTGCTTGTTAGCAAAAAATCCACCTTCCTCCTGCTCCCTTCCACCCAAAAAGACATTTACAGGAACAGGATGAAACCTCCTCCTTGCTTTAGAAGTCAATAATGTGATGATTTAGTTTATCAAAGCGGAGAATGATGAATAAGGAAATGTGTTTTATGATAATGATCACTCAGCATAGGTGCAAAATCATTGAACATGCTGTACAAAGAAAGGCTTTTCTGTGTTTTCCAGAAATACCCAACAGTGTAGAGATAGCAATGCAGCAGAAGATGACATTGTTTAGGGCAGTAGATTAGAACAGTCAGAAGTCACTTTTCTGTCGGTGAAGTTGCATCATTCAAGTCTCTGGAGATGTTTATCGTTTCTGTTTGCCATCTCATGCCCAGAGATCATTTCAACCTCTTTAGGTATAACCTTGAAAATCTCATAAGCTACCGAATAGGGTTTAGCAGCAGTGTCCTGGAGGGACACTTGATCAGTTACCAGAGTTCTGTAGATGTGTATGAAATAACTTTGCCTCAGTCAATGCCCTGAAAATTGGAAAGTTTGACCAGTGAATTATTTTGAGTTCTTTAAGTTCTCCCCAGTTTGCTTTTGTCTGTTCAGTGCTCTCAACCCACCTGCTGCTTTGAAGCTGAAGAAACTGGGAGTCCCACCTTTGCTCAATCTGTTCTTTTTTTGTCTAAGCACCAGCTCCAAGGTGATGTCTTTGATAACCTGTGGTGGGTTGAATTTCTTCCTGTCACACCTTTACAATATTTTAGTTCTTCTTTTGTACAGATGCACATTAAGCAACAAAATAAAGGTGCTTCTTCTCTTGTAGTTAGGTGCCTCTGCCTATGTTTTAACATGATCTTTTTATTTCAAGTCTCTGTGACCTTGTAACATTACAGTTACTTCTTTTGTTTCCATCTCCATGTGTTTATTTGCTATAAAACCATTTCCCAATAGCACTTTGCTCTTATGTAGCAATTCATTGATGCAGAGAACAAAGCAGTTAAATTAAAAAGACAATTTCTTTCTGAAATAAACATAAAAAGTAAATTCTGATGGCACTGTTGCCAGTCTAGGTCAATTTGTGTCTATAATGTGCATCTGCCAAGTTCCAGTGTAGTGGTTTAGAGGACTGTAAACACAACCTGGATTTTAAACTCTAATTTGATAACCTGTAAAGCAAGACTTCATGAATATTGTGTGGTTCACTAGTATTTCTGCAAAATCTGTGACTGAAATCAGATGAGGGAAAAAAGCTGTGTATTTTCATACTGATCAAAAAAGAAAATTTGATATCTTCACATGCCTAAGAGGGCTTTATTTCTGTCAGATCATCAACAAACAAATGGGGAGCCATTAGTGGTTTTCCCAACTCCGTGTATGTGATATATAAAATATACTCTGCGTTTCTCTGTCTAGTTGAATTTTCCAGGTTAAAACTGAAGTAACTGAGGATAAAAGCTGAGGATTGAATACAGGTTCAAACAGAGCACTTGATAGAGGGGGAAAGATAAGAAACCTGGTGGTGACGAGATAGCATGTGTCATTATTTACCATTCCTTGAATTGCAAATAATGGATCTGACTTCCAAAAAAGTTGCAAGCGTGAACTGGTGATTATATGGGAAGCCTTTGGCATATCACCCAAGGAAATGGTGGAAAATTGGTGATGCTTTCCTGAAGTAGATGTGCATTTGGAGAAAACAGATCAGCTGATTCTCCTACAACAAAATCTTGAATTAGTTTGGAGGGGTGAAATCAGACTGAATGCTCAAAGTTAAGAAAATTACAGGCCCAAAGGATGCCTCTGTTACAAGTCTTGCTCATCCAATGCTGACTGTGAGTGTTGTTTTCATTAGAGCAACATAACATGTATGAATATTCATAGAGAATGATTCACTACTTGGTTGAGTCTTCATACTCCTTAAGATCAACAGATTGCATGCCAGTTAAAGTAATTAGTAAAGATAAATCTAAGCTTTTGCATTCTAATCTGGATTTCCAGCACTTACAGTATGGGAACTCCTGTTTTAATTTATCCTCTTCTGAAAACAAGTCTGGTTGGTCTCCACATTCAGAGGTGACTTAGCTGGGGATGCCTTCTTATTTCTGTGTGTGCTGCCAGTTTAAAAAAAAAAAAAGTAATTTTATTTCTAATTTACACTATTTTCAACCCAAACTTTATTTCAGAAATCTAATTTGGACAGGGAAAGATATTTGCCAAGTGTCTCTTGAATGTAGTGAATCATATTTTTATTCCTCTACAGTGCAGATGGTAGCATCTGCTTTAATAAAGCATAATCAGAACATCTTACTCTAATGGTATTGCAGTAAGATTTATGAGTGTGTTTCTGGGATGATCATAAACTAATGCACATAATCCAGTCAGCTTCTAAACAGAAGAATTCTGATGTTTCACTCCAGACAAAAAAATAAAAATCTCTAGCAAAGGCCTTGGGGAGATAATCTGGTTTATGTGGTTGAGTAGGAAACACACAGAAACCACTTATTTAAGTAGTACGTGTGATTCTCTTAAAGAACGTGTTCATTACGTCTGAAGAAAAGAAAAAGCAAAGTTAGTGAAATCAGGATTTTCTTTCCTTGAAGTAATCTTCTGCAAATAAAAGTACATGTACAAAGTATTTTAGTGTTAGTACAGATTATATTAAACCTGGAAATTTCAGTCATGAGCATTATAAATTATTAGTTAAATATTTCTTCAATTAAAATGTTCTTCAATTTAGGAAGCTGAATGTGTGCAAAGTAGAAATTTTGCCTGAAACTGTAAAGTGGAATTGCAGTCTGCTCTGGCAGACTTCATATGTATAAAAAGAACATCATGTTAGAACCTTTGTCACTAAAAGAAAGGAAAGTTGTTATAACAAGCTTTGTGCAAGAAAAAAGGTCTGTTCTGGCCTGCTTTGCAGAGCACTGTGCTGCTCTGTTGTGAAAAATACCAAATAACCCACAAGAGTTACTCAGCCATACTTTGCCCAGTGTGTGCAACATTTCGTAACAACTGTAAATCAGGCTAAGGATTAAAAAACTATTTCAAGAATTGTGGTCCAAATCTGTTTTGCTTTGATTGCCTTCTCCATTTTAATTAGGAAACTTGGTAGCATCTTCAGTTTCCTCTGCAGATTGTGAAGTGCAGCTGGCTCTGATTTAACTGGCAAAAGGCAGATTTTAGAAAACTGCTTTTTTACATTTTTTTTAGCATGGGGAGAGGAGTTTGTGTTCAGAGTAAGTGGTTTGTTACAAAAGGAACTCATACTCTGAAATTCAGCAGGGATTCACCAGCCATTTGTAGTTTTTATTTAATCAAAGCTTCTGATTACCCAGGACTAATTGCAAATGGGAGTAGCAGCTGCTCGCTTCCTTTGGAAACCCAGATTTGGGTACTTAGAAGAAGAGCTTCCAAATTAGTAGAGACTGATAAAAGTGCCATGCTAGGCAGAATGCCCAGTTTGCCAAGCAGTGTGCTCATAGGCATCATTTCACTGTAAATGTATTTTGTTTGCTTTTCTTAACTAATGAGTAAACAGAACTGCACATGTACATGTTTACAGCACAGCGCAGTCATGAAGCAAAACTACTGCTTATCCACAAACACTAATAAAGCAAAACTACCCCTTATCAATAGACGCTAATAGAGGAAAAAAAATTTCTTCATGACAGAACTGTATTTTAGTGTTTGCCAATATGACCATATTCTTCTTTTCAAGTAGGAACGGACTTGATCTATGTTATTTAGGAATTAATGAAATTCTCTCAAATATTTCCACTTGGAGGTCTAAAAACAACTGAAATAAAGGGGACTAAATCTCTCTTATGTAATTGCAAATCAAATTTTCCTTTCAAATTTAACAGAAAAATACAAAGATGTCACAATTACTGACATGGAAGCAGACTTTGATCCATTTTGGGGAAAATTCAATAAACTGAAGAAGCTGATAGTGAGTTCTGATTCTCTTTTCTCTCCTGAAATAGAAGCAAAAGATAATGTTATCCAACAGATGGTCATTTTCATACTTTAGTCTTTTGTCTATATTTTTTTATTCTTTTGATGCAAATGGCCCCAAATGCAAGAAACTTCTGAGAAACTTTTCATGCAGGCAAATCAGCTGGTAGCTGTTAGGGATTAAAGGACTTTGCAAGTCATTAGCCTGAAATAATTTCATTTTGTGGCTGTTTTGATAAACAGGTCCAATAAAGGCATTGTTATTGAGCAGTAAAATACGTGATTAAGTTATTACCCCGGGAAACTCCATAGGTGTATTCACAGACCAAATAGGAGTAGTAGGACTTTCAAATAGTTCGAAAAAGCTGCCCTGAGTTTTAACATTAAATACTCTGGGGCAAGACAAGATGTGTAAAAGCCTGACAATCAGCATGTCCCCAGGTGTCATTCCTGGTTTTGACAGTGCATTTTATGACTTCTGGCCTTGCTGGGATGACATTCAGAGCCCTTTAAAGTAATGTAAGAATTCTTTTTCATTTTTCTGCTATGTCGGTACAAAGGTATCTATTTGCTTCAGAGGCAACAAAATTTGAGTAACTTTATAACAATATATTGTTTTGGCTACAGTTATACTCTAGCATTTGTAATCTTTTCTATTTATTTCAACTATATGAAAGAATTCTTGGGACTGGAAGTAACATATATTAGCATGAATTTTAGCCACAGTGGGTTTTTTTGGCAAATCCTTTTGTGTCATTGTTCATGTTCAAGTAGTTAAATACTTATCAAAATACTTATCTGGAAAGGAATCTATAGAAATCCTGTGTATGTTCATTATAAGGGTTTAACTTGTGGTTTTTTCCCTGCCCTAAAAGTAATGGGAATTCAGAGAACAAAAGTTATCCTTTAAATATACCCCAGTGATGAATTGTGCTGACAGCATCCTGAACTTCAGCTGTAAATATGTATAGAAAACCCAGAAGAGGACTGAGTTATGAATAGATCTGTTCCTAGTTCTTGCTTTCAGTTAATCTGCAAAACTTCCAAAAGCTTTCCGAATCAGGTGTCCTGGCAAACCTGTGAGCCCAAAAATGACTGAATTGGAATATGGTAACTTTATAGACTCGTAAGTCAAGGCTCAAAAGTTTTACTGAGCAATTAGTCTCTATCTGGAAATGACACATGCTTTCACAGTTTTGCAAATTCAAACAGGCATCCTGAAGCATGGAACTGGGGCTTGGCTTTATCTTAGTCCTTCGTATAACGTCTAATTTCTAAGGAGAAATTTACATTGATTTGACTTATCCTTGCTAAGATGATTTGACATGGAAACTTACTCGTTTTACATTTGTACAGAACTGGCTGGCAGAGATGGCAGGATGGGCTTTGGGGATGGTAAGGGCTTGAGAACACCTCTCATAGTTGATATTAAAAGGTGCAATATATAAAAGGAGAAATTCGGGATCTCTTTTGTGTCCCGTGCCATTGGATGTATCCACTTTGTGGAAGCAGCACAATGAGCACTTCAGAACTCTTTTTAAGCCTATAAAAAGTTTCCCCCACATACTCAAAAACTGGATCTACAATTATTTTTTTAAATTACCTTATTATTACCTAACTGTCTTGTTTCACTTGTGGTGATGGAGTCAAAACTGTAACAGTGCAGACAGATGAGTGTGAAGTACAAGAACTGAGCACTTGAGTTGGTTTTCAGGGAGGTGAATCCCTTAGGAGCCCTCCCTAGGTAAATATGTGTTTCTGTGAGCAAATACAGCTCCTCTATCAAACAGGTCATTGAGGAGGCCTATCTATCTTGTCACACATTCATTGTGGGCTGCTCCGTGTTCCCTCTAAAGCCAGCTTCTGATTTCAGTGCATGCCTAATCTGTCTCTAGGCATCTCGGTATTCACTTTTCTTCTAGGATTCACTGGAAAAACAAGGATAAAGGGTGTTGCGTTCTTCTTGCCACCTGTAATAATGTTTCTTCAGCTGGGGGGTGTTATATGTTTCTCTCACCTCTGTGAATCTTAAAAGTATTGAATGTTGCTCCTGGATGTCAAGTTCCCATTCTGTCTTGCAGCATTACCTCTCTGTATAATGGGGGTTTTTTTCAAAATTAGAAAATTGTGTTACTCCATGAACTGGGAAGCAATTATGATAGGAAGCTGTTATTTGAAATTCAGCTGTAGCACAGTGTTTGGTACAGATACTTTCTCAGTGTCGGCCAGTTCTGCAGGGAGTAAGATGTCCCACATTCTGAATAATGGAGGAGCAAAACCAACAAAATATGTCATTTTAAATCAAGGTTTAACTTGCCATGAAGAATTTTTGCCTCTTGGTTATGATGTCCAGGTGTTGGAATGATGAATTACTTTTCGGTAGAATTCTCTTGTTAAAGTTTAGGGCTTGACATGATCAATGGTCTTAGACCTAGGGAGAGCTTAATAGAGCTTGGGGAGAAGGATGTACCACTGATGGTGGGCACAAAGAATGCAGAATTTACAGGCCACAGGGACTTTTGGCAGAATTCCCAAGATAAGGAAGAAAGTAACAAAGCCAAGTCAGCAACTGGTGCAGCTCTACTCTCTGTGTGGGCTGGTCTCTTGCATACCAGGTGAAATAACCTATTTGGGGACAACAGTTATACCTATTCTTTAGGCAGAGAAAAAGAAAAGCTTGAAGATGGCTTTTTTCCAAAGATATTTTCAATAATCTTCAGGAAACAAGCTATATAAGAATATTTTGTTTAGAAGCATAGGCACTGAAGTGACACAGCTGTTAAAATTGATATTTTCGTGGATGTGCTGAGTAATGTGGGATATGGTGCTTTTCACAGTGATCCATTTGCTGTTCCCAGTTTAGTGCTTTTAATCCAAGCGGATTTGATTTTGTTGAATTTGCTGTTTCTAACAGAAGTATGTTTTTCTTTTCTTTGTTTCCCACAGACACTTTCCTCAGAATAGCTACTGAAGCTCCAATTTATACAGAAGTGCTTTACACTGCCAGTTCCTGTTAGTATGAATTCAGCATATTTGCATCCACAGATGCAGGTTGGGTAATATTAAACCAGCCTAGTGATGTTTCCTGTTATTTATAAATTGCTGCACAGAATGTTTCAAAGGGGGGAAAATACTCATATGAAAATAAATTTTGCAAAGTCAAAAAGTTGACTTTTTAGTATATATTTTTAACCCCTTATGTCTAAAGCTGAGTTTAGGCTTCACAAGAGCCTTCATATCACGTTTGTAAAGCTGGGGCAAATCCAGAACAGAGCTTTATAATCAGAGTAATCCACAAGTACATAGTTTTGTAATAAGAAATATTCATAAGAAATATTTTTCTTCGTTGTGTCTATGTTGAACAGTTTCTCTGTGCAGTCTAACCCAGACCTCAAGTTTATACCTTAGAAATCTTGTGGATGAGAATTGCCTCTTTTGATGGCAGGAAATCAGTTTTCTGGCTTGTCAACCCTCCCCTTTTTTCTGAGGTTCTGCTGCAGAAAAACACATCTTGGGTACCTCGGTATCCACTGGTGCCAATTCCTCCACTGATCCTCACCTATTCCAGTGTCTGCCCATGCTAAGGAACATTTAGTGCTCTCCACTCTTCTAAAGCTCCCAAGTGAGTTATTTCTGTAAAGATTCATGGCTTTTACTCTCTGTGGAAGCATTCACACCTTCACCTGTGTCATCATGTCAATCTTTTGCAGCATTTTTCTAAAAACCAGAAATACCCTGCACCTTAAACACTTCCTGTAGCATTCCAAGGGCTGCATGGGCTCTACAAACTCTGCCAGTTGCCTGAGGAGTGTGTGCTCTCTGTTGGCAGCTGATCTTTACAATGATCCTCTGTGTACATCAAGGAATGGAAGAAATTGAGAAGATTTGAAAATTGGACCTCTTTGCATTTCTTTGAGATAAAAGATCTTCTGGCCCTGTGTCAGCACTGACCTCCTTCAGTGAAGTAGCTTGCACTTTCACACTAATATTCCAAGTGATACCCGCCAAATTTAATGCAAAATGTCTCTTTCACAGTGCTTATGTACACTTCTGTATCCCTGGTGGGAATAGTACACATGAAATTAGATTAATAGAGTAAGTTATTAGGAGTGCTTGTTCTGCTGAGTTGGTTCTGTATCAGTTTAATGGCAAAGAATCAGAGAATCCTGGAATGGTTTGGGCTGGGACTGTAAAGATCATCCAGTTGCATCCCCTCTGCCATGGGCAGGGACACCTTCCACTACCCCAGGTTGCTCAGAGCCCCATCCAGACTGACCTTGAGCATTTTCAAGGTTGGGGCATCCACATCTTCTCTGGGCACCCTGTGACAGGGCCTCACCACCCTCACAGGGAAGAATTTCTTCTTTATGTCCAATCTAAACCTGCTCTCTTTCAGTGTGAAGCTGTTCCCCCTTGTCCTGTCACTCCAAGCCCTTGTCAAAAGTCCCTCTCCATCTCTCCTGCGGGCTCCCTTCAAGTACTGGAAGGCTGATGGAAGCTCTCCCTGAAGCTTTCTCTTCTCCAAGCTGAACAAACCCAATTCTCCCAGCCTTTCCTAGTAGAGGAGGAGAAATGTTATTCCTAATTCTCAAGGCTTAAAGTGTGTTTTTTTTCCCAGCAGTAGGAGTTTTACAGAGGCTAGCTTTGAAAATTTTGCTTATCAAATCTACCTCATCTCTCTCAATTTCTGTCAAGGGTTTGTCCTCTGCTTTACTCTAGGGCAGAAGTAATTTGTGCATGAATTCTTTGTTTACTTTTATTATAACTCTTCACCTTTCAATTTGCCAGAGCATGAATTTACTTTCACGAGGTGGGGGTGGGGGGAAGGTGTGGTGTGAGCACTTTCTCAGGCATTGGAACCGCAGTTAAGTAACTTCAAAGATCTCACTGAAATGTTGACCTTCATGGAAGAAAATTCAGAGCTGTGACCTTGCTGCCAGTGAATACCTGAGTTTGGAAGGCAAATAAGAAACACAGTTTATTTTAAATTTTAAAATGTTGAGGATCTAACTTTTCTTAGTTGTAAAACTCTTAGAACTGGATGTGAACTGAAATACCAAATCTTTTGTATGTGTTTATTTTAAGAGCAGAAATATTCCTATTTTGGCTCAGAAAATTTCTTCTCGTGTATTTTACCCGGTAAAGATTCGTTCAGCTGAAGTTTAAATCCAAACTATTTACTTCTTGTGTTGGTTTTTTTTTTTAAATTTTAACTAGTTAGCAGCTGGAACTAGTTAGATGACAGACAAGTGAACTAAAATAATTAGAATTTTTGGACTTAATACAGTAACAATTAGTGCAATTTTGGTTTTACGATTTTCAAAATGGGAAGCTATAACATTTTCCTTTATACTGTGTATAACAGAAAAGTTCATATATCTGATAACAATGCAAAATTAAATTGTGAAGGGCTTTTTTAAGATTTTACGAACAAAGTTTAAAGCAACATTGAAGAATGAAGGGCTTCCTGCAGTTGCTGGAAGTGTTACAGAGAGGAGCTGAGGAGAGCTCACTTTGCACATGCCATTCTGTCAGCGTCAGCTTTTATAAGTAAGGATGAGACTCTGTGCAAACATGAGTCAAGAAATTTGGTTATGGTACCAGTAGAAGCTGTAACTCAATATCCATTAGGCCTGTGGAGGAGTTGCTATGAGGTGATTTGTGTTCTAAAGCATCAAGTATCAGTCAGATTTAGCATTCTTTAAAGGGGGCTTTCTTTTTTTCCTTCACCCTGTCTTCCCCAAAAATTAAAATTCAGACTTGTATTAGCAAACTCAACGGGTTTATTTTTGAAAAGAGATGTTTGGCTTTGACTTTGCCACTTCATAATGCAGTAAATTTAACTGTGTTCAGTTCCCTTCATATTTTAAATCAAATTATTTAGCATATTATGTTTAAAAGCATCATAGTTCTTGTTGCTTGTCTCTCTGACTTATCAGTAACACAGAAATGTGGTGGTTTTAGAGTGCCAGGGTAACACCCAGCTGCCTGCAAAGGCACCTTTAGCTGATTTAGTCAGCTTGTTTTCATCATACTGTACTGGTGCTGTGTTTCACTTAAGGATATCCCTCATACAAAGACCCCTAGAAATATGTTCAATAGAGACTTCAGCAGTTCTATCACCTACCTGATGTAATTCACTATCAGGTCTTTGTTCAACTTTGGCTAGTCTCTATTTCTCTTTAGAGCTGTCCATTCTGCCTTAGTGTGGACACTTTATATTTTCTAGTTGAAAATAAATATTTTTAAATTCCTGTTCTAGCTAATCCTAAAGCCCTCTGAATAGTCTGGATTTTACTTATTACAGAATGGGTAATCAATGAAAGGAGAGGGTTTTTTGCCTTTCTGCCTATTCCAATGAAGCATATGAAGGAAAATAGAGCAAGTAGTGTCTGTATTGGGAAATAAATGAAATTTAAACTAGAACCATAACATGGTTTGAGTTGAAAAGGACCACAAAAGTCATTCAGTTCCACCCTTCCTGCCATGGACAGGGACACCTTCCACTAGACCATATTGTTCAGAGCCCCATCCAACCTGGCCTTGGACACTTCCAGGGATGGGGCAGCCCCAGCTCCTCTGTGGCAGCCTGTGCCAGGGCCTCACCACCTTCACAGGGAAGAATTTCTTCCTGACATTGAATCTAAACCAACCCTCCTTCAGCTGAAGACCATTACCCCTTTTTCTGTCAGTACTGCCCTTGTGAAAAGTCCCTCTCCAGCTCTCTTGTAACCCCTCTAGGCACTGGGCAGCTGCTGGAAGGTCTCCCTGAAGCCTTCTCTCCTTCAGGCTCAGCAACCCCAACTCTCTCAGCTGTCGGATAAATAGGATTTCTGCCTGGATAGCCCTGGAGGATCCTGCATAAGTAACGTTCCTTAGGCAGATCATCAGAAATTATTCCCTGGATTGTTAGTTAGGTCTAAGGATTATCTTAATTAGAGAGTTATGGCAGGCTCTGAAAGGCCAGGATCCACATGAGTATTTATAACTTTTGTAGCTGATGGTGCCGTGAGTTGGAGGGATGGATCAGTGGCTGTGCTCCTGTGGGACGTGTGGATGCTGCACAGAGTGTGGCTGGGGGAAAACACAGGTGGGAAAGACAGAGGGTGGAAGTTGGTCACATTTCTGCATTCCAGGGCAGGAGTCATCTTGCAGCTGAAGGAGAGCTTGGAGGACTTCTGAGGCTTATCCAAGGCACTTGGTATTTAATTGTGCCATTACATACAAAGCAAGGTAATACTTGAATCTGAATATTTAAGCAGTTTACAAACATGTGTTTATTCATCCCAGGAAAAAAAGGTGGTGGTGGTTGATTATCATGTGTGTCTGCTAAATGTAAGAGGAATTTGTAGGCCACACACAAGATCTGGATTTCTGGAGTTTCTGCCGAAAACCACACTCCTCTTAATTGATAAAGTTGGTACCTCGTTATTGTGAGCAACCTTGGGAGAACATCTGAGTTGCCTAAATTCATATTGTTCATATTCTTATCTCTGGGTAGCTGCTGGTTCAAGCCAGCCACGAAAGATTCAGATTTAATTAAGGCTTTTCATAATTCTGAAGAACATCTTGCTCATAGTGAATATGTCTGTTAAATATTATGTTTCTTTTGGACACAGTAACTTGTAGTTTTACATACAGAATGTAGGTTAAGAAATTTGCAAGGGATATTGGCTCTGAGCACAATAGTTCTACCAGAGATTTTTCATTTTATTTGAAATGCAAATCTCAGATTAAGACTTACAGTGTAAAACTAGCTTAGCAAAATAAATTTCAAGGATTCAGACCAGTTTGCTCTGTCTGCACTTCCTGGAAGATCTCATTACTTAGGCAATTATAACAAACAGGATTGCAATACCTCTGTGGGCTGGGCTCTAAATTAGTATGAGCATGTGGCTTAGAAGGGATGATAATAATTTAGACTTGTGTCTGCTTAACAGTAAAACTTTGGCTATTAATAATGAGGAATTTTTACTGATCAGGCAAAAAAAGTCAATTCTTGTCCTCCTAGAGACCTGAAAAGGTGAGTAGCCTGGTTCTTGTGTTTTGCTGGCATATGCATTAATCTGATAAATCCTGAAGGTTAGAATTTCCTAATATTAAAGTTTGTAGTAAGGTTAGAGGTAGCTTTTGTTCAGTCCTTGCCAAAGCTGAAAAAACTTGGGTTTTTAAAAATATATGTATATATTTACTTAAGTAAATAAGTCATGGTGTTCTGCATCTGTTGAGGTCATTCAGGAATGAAAACTATAAAAAGAATTGTAATTTAAATACCAGCAAATAAATGGATCCTGTTTGAGGGATTGATACAGGTGCCTTGTTATTTAATAATATTTTTAAAAGAATCCACAGTTGAAGATATTTCTATAGAATTAGATCAGAAATGGTAGCTGAAAGCCCAGGAGACCTAACAAGCTCTTTTCGTAATACTGCTCAGAACAGCCAAAACTGTAAGAAGGGAGTGCCTGGGAAAGTAAGACTTGCCTGGAGCACAAGCAACAGGTCTGTCTAGAAAAAGATGTCAAGCAAGTAATATTACATTATCTCTCTGGAGCAAAGAACATTGCTTTTATTAATAAATCGTTGTTTGATCAGCAGGTTTTGCTATAGCTTAATGCAGTTAGGCAGCAAATACGCTGTGAGCACAGGTGGGAAAACAGGCTGGCTCAGGAGAGCAGGAGGAGATGCGAGACTTTCTTCTGGTGGAGTTTTCAGCAGAACTTTCTGGGTTCTGCCAAGGCTTTGATGGGAGGTTTTTCTGTAAGTGAATTTTCAAGTTTGTAATGCGGTGTATCGGCATTTTGTGTGCCTTTGTCACTATGGATGATGAAATACTATATCAGATGTTAAGAAGAAATACAGTCCTGCATTTCTTGTTTCAACAGCCGTGTACTGCTCCAGCCCACGGAGCAGTAGCTGTCATCACAAACAAGAGCGTGGACTGCAGCCTAGAAATAGAAACTTCATGCTATATTTAGCATTTTTCACTCTTTTTCTCTCTCCTAATTCTGAGCCAGAAATCTGCTGCCCTGATTTCCCAGCACAGCTGGTGGCCATGCATTTCTGGGGGAGTGGCTGGTGGCCACAGCCACGAGGAAGCCTCAGTGCCTCTCTGGCAGCTCTTTGCTGTAGGTGGATTTCCTGTCACAGAGGTGATTATTACCCGTGGTATGGCTGCTTTGAACTAGAGGAAATATCACAGGGAAGGAGGATCATGGCAGCTGAGAAGTCTTTGGTGGCAACAAAAGATGGAAATCTCCCCAAAACCCAACAAATGGAAGCAGCAGGATCAGAGGGAGTGTCCATAAAGTTTGCATGTGAAAGAAAGCTCTCTGAAATTTTAAGTTTATATCAGTTGACTTAATGACTTTCCAGATTATTCTGAGCACAGTTTATGTTGTTTCCTTACCATTAAATGAAATATTTGGGTGACATGTACTTTGGTTAAATTTAGCGTTGTTCGTACTTAAAAGATTATTTTGACAAAAGTGGAGAGACCGAAACCACCCCTTCATTTACATTAATCTCAGCCTTGGGTGACATTAAAGATAAGGCATTCTCACATTACTCTTCAGATCAATGTGATCTGGAGTTAAATCGTGGCTTACCCACTGTGACAGGCTATAAATGGCAGAGTTCAAATTAGAATGTTGCAGTTTCTGACTCATTCCTGCATCTGCCTCTCCAGATAGTGGGGTTATATACTTTAACTGGAATGAACATAGGATGCTGATAACATAGAGGTTATTAATAAATGAGCTTTCTTTGCGCATGTTTCACCAGCACCATGGAGAAAAGCCCATGTCTCAGGATTCTTAGTCTTCAAGAGAGGAAAATAATTTTGAATTGATGGTACAAATTTTCATTGTAATATTCATTTAAATTCAAACAACTTGAATTCTTAGCACAAGTAATCCCACGATAAACACACATTAGTGGCATTTCAGCAGCACTGGAATAATTGGCCCCACAAACACAGGCCCATTGCCTTTACAATTATCCACAATTTAAGTTATTTGAAGGATATCTCTGCCCATGGTCAGACAGGTGTCTTTTGTGATGCTTACAAAGCTGTTAAAATTGAATAGTTTTTAATCACAGCTCTTAAAACTTGCTGTATAAGAAGACTGAACGTCAAAAGACTGAATTGCAGCCTTCATGGAAAAGAAATCAAAATACTGTGACCCTTCGTGGGCTTTGTGAGCACTTTGAGTTGTGTGTTAGAGCACTGTGAATCACATGCACAAGGACGATCCCTGTTTCCTCGCTGTGTGGGCACTGCTCTCATGCTTCAGCAATGAAGTGATGTGCAAAAGGGCCTTATTCCAGAGGGGATTTTCACTGGCAGTGAAATGGACTGCATAAATTCTTCTCCCCTTTGAAATGTCATCTATTGGCAACAGAGGCTCCTACTTGACTTAGAGTCCAGCAACACCAACTCACAAGCACAGACTCATTTTGGAAGACTTTTTGTTGTTGTTGTTGTTATCCTTAATGTCAGATGGTAGCACGAATGTATTTAATCCTGTTTTAAAGTAGCAGCAGTAACTTCAGAGACTTCATACCCGGGGCATTTTGGTTATTTGAATAGAAAGAACTGTATTTTCAATGTCATGAAAGATGTGGGGGAAAGATTGAACGGGGATATAGAAAGGAGGAGTAAAAACTATTTCAGAAGTACTGTTACTCTTAAGGCAACAATCAAAAACTAGAGCTCCTACAGATTTCTGGGTGTAGGCTAGATGTGTTTTGCCCCATGTCTGCATTCCTCCATTGAGTCTTAGTCATTCCTCTTTTTTTACCCACAGAGGAAAAGGCTGAAGTGCACTGAACTTTGAATCTAGGAAACCATTGTTAAGGATGAGGAGCAGGGGAATCTCGGGTTTCCAGTATTTGAAATTCTTTGGGTTTTCTTCACTTGCATTTCACCATTGTAGTAAAATCTCCTCAAAAAATGAATCAGAACTCCCAAGTCACTCATCAAGGATAGGAACAATTTTGTTAGTTTTCTTATTACTAGGCTGTAATTTTGGTAGTGTGGACTTTTGTTTGTGTGGCTTAATGTATAATGTGACAGGGAAATATATTTTCTATCATGTTATTTAGTGTAATATACACAGTTTATTCTGTCTTTTCAGTAGAGAGAGGAAAGATCTGAAGAAATCCCAGATGATGGCTTCTGATGCCAGTCATATGCTGGAAGCAGCTTTGGAGCAGATGGATGACATCATTGCAGGTACAATAATGCTTTGTTTTACACCATACTGTCTTGAGATTTAACTATGTCTGGTTTACTTTTTAATAATTATTCTCAATTTATCAAATTCTCTGACATGCAGATGTCACTGTTAACACTCTGGTTCAACAGCTATGTGGAGAAAACTTGAAAGTAAAATAAAAGAAGAAACCCCACAATTTTCCCCTCAGACATGTGAATATTGGAGTAAGAGAGACTTACTTTGTTTTAATGCTATATGGTAACTTAAACACATCCTCAGCCATGTGGTAACATTCCATATTTCATCTGTTAGTTTTGTATTTCAGTGTGTCTTTAAAAAAGATTTCTGGTTAGCTGGATAGTATGTAGCTGCATTTTACACACACGTGCATATAGATACATAAGAATATACATAATTTTATTTATGATGTGTTTGTTTCAAGCAGCTTGCCTATCAATTATCTTCATGGCCTACCTTTTTGTTGAATTTTAAATCCAGAAGTGGAGCTGTGAATTGATTTTACAAAGCTGTCCACTAGAAAGGCATGTGATGAAAGAACTCACTATCTTTTGGTGCTCTCACGGCAAGGCAATTCAAAGATTCTCTCTCACCATCGCAGTTTCCCAGAAGAGAAATTAATTTCTGTGGTTAGGCCTTGGTAGCCTTGGGGTTTGTGCTCACACACCACTCAGTAGGAGCTCCTTAAAGGAGTGTCAGGGTAGGGCCATGATCTCACTCGTGCACAATGGGAAAGAATTCACTAAAGCTCTATAAATCTAAATAATGACACCCAAGCTGAGCCTTCTTCCCTGGTGATGAAGATGATGACATCAGCCTCTTGTTGCTGCAGTTGTGCTGCTTCTTGATCTTCTTCCTGCTCTTCTCATAAAGGTTTCTATCCAGAGACTGATATGGGGCTTTCAATGTCACCATCAGACTAGCCATGATCAGTCATTATCCAAGATTTTTAGTTCAAACTATCACTAGGGTTTGGTTGGTTTGTTTTTTGCATCCTCATACAAGTCTTCATTTTATTCTAAATGTGCAAGCTTTAACAGACTGCTGAGATATACAGAATTGTAAACATGAATACGGGATAGGTACAACTGAAATAACTTTTCACACTGATGGAACAAATTCTAGGCAAATAGGAAAAAATCACACGAGTTTCCTTGTCCTGAATGCAAAACCTTATTCTAACAAGATTTTAACCAATGGAAGTTAATTGGGATTTTATTCTTTCACACCTTACAAAACACATAAACAGATAGGGAAGCATTGAACTTCCCTCAGATGTGTATAGAGATAATAAGAAAAGCAAATCACAAACTATAATTCATAAACTAGGGAACTCTATTACTTTTTTAGCCACTGCAATCCTTGGGCTGCTATGGAACCTGTGCTCAGAAATCACCTACACACGAATGGAACTCAGTGTCTCTCTTCTGTGGTGATTTATACATAGCTCAGCACACATTGGTAATATCATGGAGGAAATTATGGTTCCACTCCTCAGAAAACCCAAGAGAGTGAAAAGAGAGTCACTCTATTTATATTGATTTTCAGAATAGACCCTTATTTTTTTTTTCCAGGACCTATCATTTGTGAGGCTAGTCCTGGGCAAGACAGTAGGTGTTTAGTGTTTGGTGTTTTTTTCATGGTATGGAGGGATAGCCTCATAATACGTGGTATAACTGATTAAATGGCAATATATGACTGCCTAAGAAAATCATATTTTTTTTCTAAGTTTCATGCTAGAAAAATAATGGAGGCCAGATTCATTTTGTTTGTTTGTTTTTAATACTCTTTTCCCTGCTTCTTATTCAGATTGCTTCTGCCATGCCATTTCAGGGTTTAATCTTGATAAACAAGGAATAGAATTAAATTTTTCCAGGCTTTCAAACGACATCACATTTACCCCCACCATTTAGCTGTTGTGGTGGTGGAGAACAGTGATGCAGAGAAGCAAAGCAAATGTTGGAAGAACTATTCAGTGGAAATCAGCTGATCACAGCTGTTCTGTGGTGGTGGTGGTGGTGACCAAGCTCTAAACTAAAAAGATCCAGGCATGCCGGTGGCATGTGGAGTTTATTTCCACAGTGCATGGGGAGGCCAAGAGCAGACTGGCAACCTCTTCAAGAGAGCTGACTTTGTGACTTTGCATTACTTATGTTTTCAGTCTAATGTCCACTGATAGGCAGTATAACATAAGATAGCTTATGGGAGAAGAAACAAAATATTTCCCAGACAGTGCATCTGTCAAGCCTCATCAATGTTAGTTGTATACTTCCCATATTATTTCAGGGTTATATCTACCTATACTAATAAAGAAACATATTGATTTATTCTTTTACTTAGTGAAAACTCAATTGTTTGGAAAGGTTGTTTACCTTATCTCTTTATTATTTTTCTTTGCTAGGAATAGATAAAACTTCTAAAGACAGATTAAGTCTGTTGTCATTCTCCTCTAGCCAATGTTCTGTGTGTTCCAGAACTATTTCTTGAATACTCTGATATGATTGAAGGACCAAGTACATCTGCTGGAGTCTATACTTGGATACAGTTATTATCCCAATTTGTCTGAAACTGAGGAACAGAATGATTATTCAAGTTTGATTCTCCCTAATTCAATCCAGTAAGCTTCTGTATGCAATTTGGGCAGGGACTGGAAAACAGGAACGGTCTCTTGTCCTGTACGGTGAGAGAAAAAATAAAGTAGAAAACCCCTTCGAAAGGAAGACTGTAAGATTTTACTGAAACAAACCAGGACTGAGATTTCTCCAAATATGGGAAAAGTCATCTGTACAAATGTAGCTGCTCTTAGAGTGTAGTGGGTTTGGTTCATAAACTGGGCAGCAACACCAATTAATGTAGTGGTTTAGTTTGCATTTTCTTACCTTCTGTGAGATAGGAGATTTTGGAGGAATGCAAAGCAGGCTCAAACTTAAAGAATATGAAAAAGTTTATTACTAATAGAGTTAAAAGAAATAATAAGAAATTAAAACAAAACCCCCTTTTCTCCCGCACCTCCCCCTCTTATCCAACTCACACAAAGGATAATGAAGGATGAATCTTGGTCAGCATTTACAGTTCTTAAAAGTCTCTCTATTATTTGAGGAAATAGAGGTCTCTTCTGCTTCTCATGGTTTCCCAAACTGCACCAGCCACAGCCCTGCCCGAAAATCTGTTGCCGTAAAAAAAATCTCTCCCGTGGAAAGAAATCACAGTCTCTTCCACGCTGTCCCGTGGGCCACCCATGGGGTATTCTCGTTTAAGGATAGCTGAATTCCAGCCTGAAAACAACATCTCTCTTCTTCACAGAAATTTTAAAAGTCTCTCACAACCTCTCACAGCTCCTGGGTAACCTGGCGTGGTCACCTTTGTTTCTCTCACAGGCTGCACACAGAATTCTCATCCCCCCATGTCTTTAAATGGATTAAAGAGAAAACCAGTTTGTGATATTACAGTTTTTACCATGGTCTGCAGAAAGCAGTTTTAAGCTGCATGAGGAAGGTGCGACTCCACCCTCTTTTCCCTGCCGCCATCTTCAGCTTCACTCACTTTCTCTTTCTCTTTGACCTTGAAGACGCCATGATGATGAATAGTCTTCGTTGTTTGAGCTTTATGATGGAGAAAGCCTCACTCCCTTTATGCTGCTGGTTACTCAGTGTTGTTTTGCAGTTCAATATAGGCTGAGATGGTTGCAGAAAGTTCCATCAGCTCTCACTGGGTCTGTGTGGGCCACGTGGGGGCTGGGGGGGTTCCTCAGCAGCCGCTCTGGGTGGTCTCAGCCATGCAGTCATTGAGGCTGTTCCTCAGCTGCCCGCAGCTCTCAGGGGCTCTCCCAGGGCTGGGGCCCATATTCCCCCTGCTCCCCATGGGAAGGCTCAAACCAAAAAGGGAAGTTCCTGTGTCTCCACAGGGCTTAAATATGTAAATTCCAATAAGCGCTACTGGTTGAAAGATCTCTCCATCAACTCAGGTTCAACCCATGACAGTGAGTCAGCTGGAAAGAGCAAAAATCAACTGCTAAGAGCTTGTACTATTTCAATTCACTGTATCCAGATTCTGTGGACATCTCCAGGGTTCAAAGACCAAGATTAAACTTCATGATTGGTGTAAACTTAGGTAGCTGATAAAAAAGATGTTTTCTTTGGGAATGAGGCCTGAGTGGATACCAGGAGAGCCACACTCTTCTCTTGGCCTCAGAAACTTTGTCTTTAGGCACAAAATTAGTATTAATCCCGTTTTAAAAAACTGAGAAATCCAGAGATGTGTATCTGACATTGCTTAACTTTTGAAGCTTGAGTGTATATGTATATATACACATGCAAAACCAGCATCTTCTCTGTTTAATGAGAAAACAGTCCTCATTTCTTTTATTCACTTTATTACCATTAAAATATTAGATTGTGGTCTTGTCATTTAGGGTAAGAACTGAGTGTATGCAAATATATATTACAAGTATTTCCAGATTTGCACTTTTAGTGTTCCAGTTCTAAAAGTCCTGTCCCTTGCACCGACAGGTACCACCTCTCATGCATGATTCTGATTAATCCAGCCAAGGAGTCCCACTGCAGCCTGTGCTCATTCTCAGTGCAACACAAAACTTATTAGGGCTTAGACTGCATGAGGGGAGGATTGTGAGGCAAGATTAACAAATTGAATTTCACTGGGCCTGATCAAATTTGACAGATAGGTCAGTGTTCCCAAGTCTTTTATGCTTCAGTACATCTGTACTGATAACCCGCCCTCATAGCTATATGAATTAGGCACGCTAAATGATTAGCCTTATTTGACTAAAATAGCAAAAAGGGCTAATGTGATTGCCAGTGAACATCACTTAGCCATTAGCTGGAATGACTTGCACTCCAAAAAGAGGCTTCCTCTAAAGAAAGCATCATATATCAGATCCGTCTACTCATTCTTTATTTGAGGTGCGTGACTTTGGCATTGCTTCCCTCTGAGCTTTAACCAAGTCATTACTTCTCCTTTTATTCAGCTTGGACCCACTTATTAAAATCTGTTTCTTTATAGGACTGTAGATTTGGTTATTTTTCTTTGCAATATATCCTAATAAATTAATACAGTTTTTATTTTACGCTTATTTTATATCAAATTGCTTCTCTCCATCATCAGTTTGTAAATCCATTAGTTCCCTTTGTGATTAGAGACCATTAACTGTAAGGTCTAAAAACTCCTATCACAATATAGTCTGCTGCAGCTCCAGAGTCTCTTCAAATTCACCAAGTTATCAGTGTAATTACCGAGTTTCCTTTTAACCAGAGCTCCCGCAATTATTGCTTACTGGAAAATAATGAGAAAGTTAAATGTGTTATCACATGGGTCTGTACTGATATTTCAGTATAAGCACAGAAAGATTAAAAACTAAATACAATTTAAAAGTTGGGCCAGAAATTGTCCAAGGAGTACTCATGTTTGAATTTCTTTCTCCTGAGGTGACAGAATGTTGGTGTTCAGTTCATGGCTGTGGCTGCTGTGTTAGAAACCCAACCACTTCCCACAGCCTTGCTGAAAAAGGGGCCTCCAGAAGAAATTGTGCTCAAGAGATGAGCAAGGTTTTAGTTCAAGTTTAATATATTTTCCTCATGGGATCTACCAGCCAGGATTTGAAGGAGGACCTGTTTGTGGGGATTACTAAATTGCCTCTAATAAGTGATTAGAACTTGGATTCTAAATGCAAGGGTGCACAAAAAAAAAATATACTGACAGCCATTTGAACTCCTTTGGATGGATCTTAGATTTTGTGGAATAAAGTTTTCACTGAGTTCCTACATAAATGAAAGAAGAACAAAGTATTTCCTGATGACCTCATCCTTTACCCCTGAATAGCCAAATGTCACCACAGGATTCATTCAGTCTCACAGCACTTTAACCGAAGAAGATGGACAACTCTGTTCTTCTTCATGGGGGATTGAAACTGTCCAGACCAGACAGAGAGAACTTAATCCTATTTTTTTGTGGTGTGTATCGGGGAGATGCTGGTTGGTCTTATTTGAAGTACATGCTGGGTGACATGCAGCTGATGGGCACAGTTGTGACTGTGTAGAATGGCTAGAAAACAGCTGCTATTTTTTCTTTTCAATTTGTGCACTTCCAGTGGGTTTTATATTTTTATCACTTAAATCCTATTCAAGGTTTGCAATACTTTCAAATTCAAAATTTGGTTCTTACAGTAAAGGTGTGTAACTTCTTATAATTCTAATAGGAATCTTCGTAAAATTTCACTTCAGAGCACTGAAATGGCTGTAGTTAAAATAATGATGAGAGAAACAGAACAATTAAAATACTAAGCGATTTCCTTCATTGTAGATCAGTCTAATTGGACAACAACAGTTGCAGTGGTTTTCTTGCATTTTCTAAATAAATTACAGTTGTGTTAAAAGGCTGTGCTTCAGTTATGATTAGTGCATTTCCTTTTTATTTTCTGTTCTTTTTCAATCAATGATTTAGGCTATTTTTTCCGAACAAAAGAAATAATGTATCTAGAGCATTTGTTTATCTTGTTACTGCTGTGCATAAAGTAAGGTGAGCATTTGTGAATTTATAATATAATGGCTTTTTTAACCATTAATTACAGTGTGTTTATGCATAGATCTTACAGCAATAGAGATATGAAAAAGGAAATTACATAGAAAATTACTTAAATTTAAGGTCTTTGATAGAGAAATACATAACTTCCTGTCATAACATCTAGAGAAAATTATGTATCAGGAACTATGGGGGGCTGGGGGAAAGGGAAAGATAAAAATTGTGTGTGACCTCTAAACACCCAGGATATTAAAGGAGGAAATATAAAAGCTTAACACAATTATTTATGGTTTATAATTTGTGGGGTTTTATTTTATAATACTTAAAACTTCTTTTAGGTGCTGACATTTATCTTCAGATACCTGACTTCAGAAAAGCAGATTAGTAAATTCCTTAGATGTCAACAACAACAGACTAGTAACAATTAAAAATATTTTAAAGCTTTAAAAATATAGCAGTTCGATGTCTTTCTATTCACTTAATTCATAATTTTCCATGTCAGCTTTCTGTGGCCTTGCTTTTAATTTTGTTAACAACACTGAATGATGCTTTAGGTTTTAACTTTTATATTTTCCGGATCCTGTATTGCTGGGTGTGTAACTCTGAAGTGTCTTGTAGCCTGTTAACTTCTGCTCTCTCATGCTAGGTAGACATATCAAAGCCTCTCCAGGCTTGCTCTTCAAGGACACTCAGATTGTCCTAGGCCCAAAAGATGTAAACTAGGGCCTCTAGGGAGGTGGAGAAATTGAAGAAATTACATCATTAGCTCAAGTTTTATTTGGCCAATTTATGCTGATATGCAAATGAACCAAACCTATGAAAGTGTGAAGAATTTGTGACCTGTCGTCCATCTTGGGGTCCATTTTGGCAGTAGCCTCTGGGCTCCCCAGGCTGTACCTTTTGAAGGCCTTTCAAATAAATATCACCTTCATTCCTGTCTAGTCTCTGTTTCTAGGTAGCCACTCAAGGCATCACTGAGACGTGGCCTCTCCAAGTGTACACACTTGAATAACCATGACAGCAATTTCTTACTATAACCAGCTATTTTCTTGGCCTTTTACACATGCTGTATGTAGCCTTCGAGTTAAGACCTTGTATAAGTGTCCAGGTGAATTTTGATCAGTGTTTTAAAAGCATGTGCAAATCAGGGCACCTTGCATGCCGATTTGTGCGTGTGCCGAACTGGCTACTGAGTCCTTCCTTCTCCAGGGTTGCCAGAGCAACCTGACCTTTGGAGTTTCCTCAATTTTGAGTGCTTAGCCTTGTAAGAGGTCACTACAGCTGTTTGGGCTACTGTCCCCAAACATGCTTCCCATTCTCATTTTCTCACGGGTCATGGGGCTCTGAGCACAGGAGTGAGAGGGGAGACTCTCCCCCTTGGCTGTAGGACTGATGGATTCCCTCTGAAAACAGGGCAGTACTACAGAACTTACAGAGCTGAAAGCATTGTGAACATCTTTCCTATAAATACTGCATTATCTTCTAAAAAATTAGAAGGTTAAGATTGTTATTTGTAAGGCAAAATTGCCCTCTGAAGGACCAAGTCAAACTGATTTATCGATCAGTTTGGTCTTTGACTTCCCTTGCGTGTGTTTCTGCCTTTCCAGCAGAACAACAAAATTAGAAGTTTTCTTGAAAATGGGAGTTAAAACTAATTCAAAAGGGAAAAATATTGTTTAAATATGCTACTTAAAATTCTTAATTTCTGACAAGAGATAGTTTTTTTAGCATAAAACAGCAAAAATACTGTCATGTCCTAGACACCTACTTCGGCTTACCAAACTGCAGTAATGCGTTGCATTTATACCAAATGAACTCCATACATCACTGTTGTTTGTACTGAGTTTTGAGGAAGGATTGAGAAGAAGCAGAAACGTAAATAGCTGCAGATACAACATGTGACAAAGAAAGGCAGATAAACCATGATGGCCATAGCCCCCACGGGACCGAAAATCTGAGACACAAAGGTCCTTTTGTAGTTTGCATGATGTGATCTGTTTTTCAGTACGAGTGAGTCAGTTGTTTAACAAGCAAGTGAACAGTTTCCTAGGATTTCAATTTAGTTTGATATCATTAAATTCAAAATCGTATCTTGTCCACTTCCTACTTTAAGGCAATGAAATTGATTTGAGAGTCTTTCTAAAAGTGAAAACAGTGTAATCTTAATGAAACAAGTTTCCTTTATTTCCTCGCAAACTGAATGCTCTTACTACTGCTTATTACAAACAATTACAGATTTTGCACTAAAACCACTGTTTTACTTAGACTACAGGCTTCACTGGCCCTAAATACACTCCTTTTTTATGTGTAATTAAAAAAACAAAAAAAAGATAAAAATGTTGCAATTATTTTTTTTCTTTAAGAAATGTGTTGATCCTGTTTTTCCTGTGCAGTGGAGACTCAGCCTCAAACCTCCATCACAGCTGCATAACCCATCTTCCATTTTTCAGTAGGCTGCTTAGCTTGTGTTTCTGGATAGGAGAGGCCTTTCTGTTGTAGCTGTGCGTGCAGTCCCTAAATGTGCTGCACATCACAGCTCAGCGTCTGGAAGCATGTAGGAAAAAAGTCTGAGTAATTACACCTATAATTTGCATAAGAAATTATAGACAGTTCTTGAAAATTGTCTCAAAGATTCCACGTGTGATTGTAGGAAGAGCTCAGCTGAAAATCGTCTCAGCTGCGTGAAGCTCTCATCTGAATGTGGTCATTAGCGTTTCTAGGCTTGGAAATTTTTTCCTAGGGCTTCCTGTTAATCCAGCTTAATAGTTACTTTTCCCTGTAGTTAAAGATCTAAAAGCAGAGATTTGAGGAAAGTTAATATGAGCTGTGATTCAAAACACACCGTTTGTGATGTATTCTGCATTACAGTATGAGAAGAAAGGACTGTGTGAGCTCCCTCTTCACTCACTTTGCAGGAGGTTTAGGAAGCAGGAGGATGAAATATGTCCTGTCCAGCTAGTTTACATAAATTCACATTTTCAAGGCTGTCTTCATGAGAAAAAGAAAACTGTGCTTCAAAGAAAATTACACTTTGTAGTCTTGAAGGAGAGAGGAAGAACTCGGACAACCTATATGCTCACTGAGTAAAAATTCAGGTAAAAATGTGTTCTCTAGCAGTGTAATGATTGACTGAAAGGCCAGAGGAAATGTATGTTTATAACTCTGTTCTAACCACTGTCGGTCAGATGTCAAAATTGCTACTCTTGAATATTTCAGCTTTATAGAAAGTCATCCTTACCCAGGATAGATGTAGTTTTTGGGGTTTGCTGTGGGGCTTTTGTTGGTTTTTGCTGGTTTCTGATCTAAAGGAGCCAGCAGTCTTTGGAAAATCTCTTTTAAACCACGGATGGTTGAGTTGAGCATTACCAGGACTTTTTTTTCAAAACTCAGCCAGTTTGAGAGTGAAAAAAATGAGATGAAAAGGATGAAATTAAGAGTCAAGGGAAAGTGAGAGATGAGACACAATATCTACTGCTAAGAGAGATGGAAGTTGTGTGATGGATGAAGGTATACAACATAAGCTGAGGAGAGGGGATTTTCAAACTGGCAAGGCTTTTGCCTCTTTCTTTACTCGTGCTTAGTAACTTATTTTTGCAAGCTACGGGCAGTGCTATTTTCTGAATAGGTTATGTATTTGCCCAAAAGGAATGTTTCTTTGAAGCCATTCCGCTAATTGCAAGGAACTCTGAGAGAAAAATGTGCTTGCAAGGTCAGGGTGTAAGAAATGTGTAACTTAGGAGTTGTTTTCCTTGTTTTATTACTTATTTTATTCTTCCTACCTACATATAATGTGCAGCTGCATTTGACCTCCTTCACTCACTGGCTGTTTGGGGAGGTCAGAAGTGAGCTACTTGGAATGTCTGAGTTTCAACGCTTTTTCTCCCTTTCTTTCTTTCTTTCCTGCTCCTCTAAAGTGAACATTCATGATGAATACTTGTGTTCCAGTAGTACACTAGGAAACCATGGTGTTGAGTATTATATAAACATCATGACAAAAGATTCCCCTGTGTCCTGTTCAACCCTGGAAAAAGGAGCGAGGTATAGGAAGACCGTGACTTGCTCAAGAAAAAAAAACGGGTCCTTTTGCAAGAGTTCAAAACTGCACTCATTTTTCCTGAGTATTGATGAAATTCTGATGTTTTGAACTGCGTTCTTCCCTTCTTCAGTTATCTAGATATATGATAAAGCTACACACAGATAAAGAGCTGTTAACGGTAGAGAATGCTGGTAACAAATAATGTTCTGTGGCATCTCTTTTTCTTTTTATTTCCATTAATGTGCAAGGACATCCAAATTCTTACTGTCTGGTGTTAAAACTTCATGTACTTTGCGGCACAAGGATGTCAAGGTTTAAAGCAATGCAAAGAAATACAATTATTTGCTCCTATGCACTTCTGTTTTCCAGGGCGTGTTTTTGTCCTTCTGGTGAGCAGTGCAATCCTACTTAATATGAAACTATATGGAAAGCAAGCAAGAGAAGCAAGCCTGTGATTCATTTGAATTTTTAGCAGCAAATCAGGAAGTTTTCTGAATTAAAATGCTAAGTTGAGCTTGGTATTTCTGCATTTCTGTACCCAGTACAAAGTGCATTATTCGTTGCATTCAAATCTCCATTTTCCGTCTCAGCTCGGAGAATAAAAGGCACTATGTTAGCAACCTAGAGCAAACCAGTTTTAAAGTAATTTAGCATTTTGCAAAATGTGAGGATGCTCAGAATTCTGCCAGTCTGAACTGGCAGTTGAAAAGCCTGGGATAACTCAAGGATGCATATGGAGTATGCCCAGTCTCAGGAAATGACATAACTTACAACTTTAGAATTTTTATCCTTTATGGAATTGAGTTTCTTAAGGATGACAGTTCTTCCACTTGCCAAGATTAAAGAGCATGTGTATATATGTTGTTTTCCCTGGTGTTTTGGCAGAGGCAAATCAACTAAAGGCATGCTGAAATGTCTGAGTATTACTGACACCAAATTTTCCTACAGAAGCTGAGATTATTTGCTGTAGAAGGCAGATGTTCCCAGGAATGTTGTAGCCATGATAATGTAAGGATTGAGGCAAGAGGTGATACACAGGAGTGAGCCATTTGGACTGGGGAGCAAAGATGTTACCAATACTGTCCTGGAGAAAGTTACAGTGGTACATGTGGTATAGATATATATTTGACTATACAAACTATCTACCCAGTACAATTAGCTGAATTCCTGGACAATTGTTTCAAATTGTATTTAGCTTGGCTTTTATTTCACATCTGAAGTATCAGTTGTGGGCCTGCAAGTTAATGTGGTTTTGTTTGCACTGTGTAGGATTTTGTTTGGGGGTTTTTTTCCACTGTTCTATAAATAAAAGGTATTCATACAAATAACATGAAGAAATCTACAGCAGATTGCTCCTTTCAGTTTTTCCCATTCCATAAATATTTTACACTCCCAATTCACTGAAGGGGTAGCCACGAAAGCTGATTATGAAGTAGCTTTGAATCGTGTCTGACTTTGCTTAGCAAGAACTTTTCACACTAGAAAAAGAAAATATTGGCACGGAGCTTTCCAAAAGAAAGAGTGAGAAACGGCACAATAACCAAGGAATCAATGCTACTTAAGAAGTCAGTGTCACCTATCAGTTTGTGTGTGCATCTCTCAGAATGTGAGTAATAAGCCACTCTGGCTGAATGAAAAGATGTAATTGGTTATATGACCCAAATGGCCCTTACACAATTTAGAAATCAGCTATTTTTAGTTGCTAGAGTTTAATATTAATCTGCGTTAGGAGATACATAAACAGAAACAAGCTGGCCTGAGTAGCTGAGAGCATAGAGATACATAAGAAAATATCATTTAGTGGTTAGAGAACACAAGTCCTGCAAACCAGTCAGTTGATCCTCCCCTCGAAAGGAAGTAATTCAGGAAGCAGAGGTTGATTTACGGGGTGAGGTTGTCTCGTGTGGCAGCCTTTGGAGCACCGGATATTGAAGAAACTTTATCTCGGACATGGTCTCAGCCAGAAATTAAGATGAGATCTTGCACTTGAGGTATTAAAATGAACTCATAAGCAGCGGAAGTCAACAGGATCAAACGGAATATTCTGAGTCTGAAAAGAGATTGAGGTAATATGAAATGCTCCAGTAGTGAAAATGAGTGTTGCTTTACCAAAAAAAAAAGAAAAATCCTACTATGGAGCCTTGCAAAATTTCTAGGAGGGCTTTTCATTATTTAAAACAGTCAAAGAAAAACCTCCACATGTATTGTGGGGTAGAATTCAAGCCACACAATTTTTTGCAAAGACCTGATGCAATACTTTGGGTCATTGGTTGAAGAAATCCTGGTTAGTATTATCTAAATTTTCCCAAAAGCTGTGAGTAAAGTTGAGCATTCAAAAAATGAGAGACAAAGCATCATCCTTGTTCAAAAACTGGGTGACGTGGGGAATGATGTTAGCATTAAATGATCAATTAGCAGTTTGGTTAAAAGCTCATCTAGGTGCAGAAGGCATTTCTGTGTCCTCGGACCTCCAGTGGTGGTGCATTCATGAGCTGTGTATCAGGCTATGTGTGAAATGAAACACTGGCTTCAAACATAGTTTGTAGTGCCTGAATCATGGTAGATAAATGACCACAGCAGGCAAACTAACACTGATTAGTGTGAGGTAGTGTGCATTCAAGAAGAAAATCCAAATTCCTTATACATTTGTACATCACATTAAGTGCATCTGCTCAAGGAAAAAATAAGCTTAGCAGATAATTTTCGAAGACCCCATGAAGAATTTTGTTCCTTTCGTAACATGTGAACTATGTTAAACACGGGAGTAAAAAGAAGGATAGTAAAGAGATTATTATAATCCCCTTGTGGACATCAATTAGGTAGTCTTCAAATGAATAGTATATGCTATGTGCACCCAGTACAGTCTGAGTGATCAAAAACATTAAAAAAATCTCCCATTAAGTCAGACAGGAGGGGAAATTGTGATTGTTTATGCCAGAGAGAACATGAATGAAGACATGTGTACGACCTATTAGGTGCATGAGGTAATGAACTGTAAATAAAAACTTTGAAAAGTAGAGCAAATAGAAGTTTTCCACCTGGCTGGTTCTTAAAGAAACAAAGGCATAGTAAATGAAGTCAAGGTCTGAAATTCAGGACCGAGAAAATTTATTTTTGTGTGCATCTCATCGAAACATACATGATACTAAGATAAAAAGTTTTGGAGATTTTAGAATTTGTATTATTTATAATCCTTCCATAAGTGAGATGATTTTTCTATGGTGCTTCTTGCTGAGAAAATAATATTGGTGCTGGAGGGCTGGCAGGAGGGAGGCAGTGCAATTTAGAGAGCTTTTTGTAGTTTATAGAGCTAAAAAAGTTTCATTTGCCTTTTATACTGCTAAATTTTGGGGTGTTGTTCTCCGTGGGAGAGTTCTAAACCTGATCACAATCATTTATATTTTTCTAGATCTGGTAACATGATCTATTTTGATCCGAGTTTCTTGTCAAAGGGCAGCATCAGTCATTCTTACATTGCTTAGCACTGTGCTGTGTGGGGACTTCCAACGATGTAGCTGAGAAGTTAGTGACATCTCATGGTAACTGTGGAAAATTACAGGTGATCTGGGATAAGGTTTTGGGATTTCTGATTTAACAGACATTGCAAATGTGTTCTAGGTCAAAATTCTTTTTTTATATGCTTGTACTCTTGCATTTAATTCTCCAGATTTCATTATATATCTAGAGAATAGTTCAAGTATTCCTAAGCCTGAAACGAAGGTGTTCATTCTAAACTGAAACTCGTCAGTCTGAAGTACAAATGTTGTAGCATGTAGTACCTATTAATTTGCCACCTACTAAACAATTATATAACATTATTGTCTCACCTCATTTTGTTTGTTTTAGGCACAAAGTCAGCCACAGAGTACGCAAATGGTGGTTATGATATTGTGTCACCTGCTCCATCAGTGTACCTGGGCACATTTCAGATTTTGCACCTCCTGGAAGATCTGAAGATGGCCTTGGAGATGCTGGAGGATCCTCAGGAGAAAGAAGCATTACGAAACCAAATCCCAGGGGCCACAGCAGTGTGTCTGAGGGAGTGGTTTGAGGAGAACCTGGTGAGTTGTTACTTTGGCTTTTCCATTTTGTCTGCAAACAGGGTTGGGTCAAGTATTTTCGTACTTAAATTATTTTTGTAACAACTGAAATCTGCATACGCAGAAAACTGCGGGGGGTGGTGAGCAATCATAGAAAGCTGAGGATATCACTGCTTTATGTGCTGATTTCTAAAGCTATGCAGATGTAGAAGTATAAGAAGTTGATAAAAGACCGTATTTTGTCATCAGGGAGAGAAGAGATAGTAAAAATGAAGCACAAAAAAAGTTGCCTTTTTTGTGGCTTTGTTTGGTTTGGTTTGCTTTGATTCACGCTTTGCTGGCGATAACAAATTTATAACTATTTACAAAACTTTTACTTTTTTAAACTGTTAGTTTAGAACACAGTGGCATTTTCTGTTGAAGGGGCAGATCCAGACTGGATGATTCTCCTCTCCTTTTCCTTGCTACATTTCCTTTGCTGTCAGTACTACGAATCTCCAAAGTATCCTGTGCACCAGGCAGTGGGGGGAAATGCAGGAAAGCCTGTGATTCTGCAGGAGAGACATTCCTGCTGGGATAGATGGGGAATAAACATCTGACTATACTGGAAAAGACTGAGGCTTACCAGGTGAGGAGCAGATCCTGAGACAGACCTTAAAAGAAGAGACCCACTGGATGGAAAGGAAGAGAAAGAGCAGGTCCTGACACAGCAAGGGGATCGTGGGTTCCTCGTGAATAAATCCCACCTGTCACTTCCCCAGCTTCAGAAAGTTTCCTAGATTAATGGTTTTTCTTCTGGCTTTGTCAGTGCACATGACTTTTATGTAATCATGCCTGTAGCCTCTGGTTTGGTGTTCATTATCTGCTGTAGCTGCCCTGTGCTTTAACCTCATGTTGTTTGAAAGGTGGCTGCTTTTGTTTGAACTTGTCAACTGCTGGCTTGTTGGCATTCTTCACAGAGGACAGGTCTGTGGCTGGAAAATCCTCTTTGGGCCCATATGAGAGAAAGGAGCAAGAATTTGGTACCAGTTTTGAAAGCTAGAGGTGTAGGCAATGTTTGATTTGGATTTACAGTATTAGGGCTTGGATTTTTATACCCTTAGGCCAGCTTTTACTGAATGCCTGCCTCAGCAGAAATTTCAATGATTTTTCCAATCTTTATGATAGCTAAAAGATAGGTTTCCTGCATAAAAGACATAAATTTTCAGAGTTGTTCACAGCAACATTTGACCTGTATCAAGAGTAGGATTCATTTGACAAAGCAATTGGCCAGTCTGGATTCAGAATCAGGAAAACAGGGAAGATGTGGTGTAGAGTGTCTCTAGTCCAGTATGTAGAGATGACTGGTTTTAAAATGTTTTGCACTGCTCTGCATTGACAGAGGGTAGTGCATAGTTGCTGTGACTGTTATTTGAAAGTGCATAGTAATCTCTTGTATTTGAAGACCTTCCTTATATTTTTTTAAGTTGCAAATTATTTGCAAGAGTGCATATAAATTCTGTGGAAGAAATCTGATAAAATTCAGCTCCTTTCAAGGAAATGGAATATGTATTTCATAGTTGTGTCCCATAGTGAAATTTCTTTCATTCCAGCCCAGAGCTATGAAACACGACACTTAATATGTGTCATATGTCAGGAGAGTTGAGATAGTGAATTCTAAAGAATGAGAACTCTGCATCTCACTGAATCCATGCTCATTGGAAGCCTCAAAAACACTTTGGTGATCACTACCCTATGAAATGCTGGAGTATCATTAAAAAAACCCCACTCAATTCTCATGGTTTAAAGACACCAAGACCAAGGCGATTTTCTGATTCATTAAAATCGTAATTATCTGGAGCTCAGGGAACTCTATATTTAACATCAACATCAGCAATACGACAGATAAACCAGAATACTTAGAGACTTAAGAAACGTTAAGGAACACCTACAAATTTCTAAATGCAGTTCTAAAACTAATTCCAGAAAGTTAAAATCCCACACACATTCACACACACACACATTTCCTGCCTTCCAGCTGGTGCTGGTTACAAGCAGGAGCAGCCCCTTCTGTAGCTGTGGGTTCCCCTGCTGACCCATGGGTTCACACAGGCACCCCTGAAGTGTGGGTCCCCAATTGTTGAAGCTGGTAACCCTCAGGTAAAACAACATTACACAAAAAATGCCAGGTGTGGCAAATTCTCCAGTGGAATGTGCTCCAAAGTGTCTCTTCTAAGCATTCTATCTAAAGTGTAGGCTAATGACTGAGTACAGAGATTTGGAGTATATTTTAATTGTTGTATTCAACTGAAACATTACATAAAACAGTGTTTAATATCAGTGGCAGTAATTGAATTGTAAAAAACTTTGTAGTGAATGGTGAACTTATGCCTCTGAATTTTTGTCTTTTAGAGCTATTATAGGTTAAATAATAGCTATAAATGGAGAGGGATTTTCTTTTGTGGGTGGTTAATTCCACATCTGTTTCTTTTTGGGGTCCATGTACCTTCCTTTGAGGCTGGAGAACTGCTCTAGCATGTAACTGAATAGCTTCAGAGACTACAGCAATTGCTTTGTTTCTAACATTTTACATGAATGGGCATCAAAAATATTCCCAGCTTATCCTGATTAGGCACACATTAGAAACTAAAGATACAAAAAGCCATGTCATGTTTATTTTAAAAGCAGATAAGTACTCTTCTTTCAAGAAAAGTGTGTTATTTTATGATTGTCCTTCACTTCAATGTGTGGTTGAAAATTGTATTAAAAATCAGTTCAGCTGCCATTGTTAATCAAGAATACAAACAATGTGCCTAATGGAAATAATCTGAATGTGTGTTTTGCCACTGCCCCGTATTGCTTTGCTGGGAAACCACAGAAAGGGAAGTCAGAAGGAAGACTCGAGGCTCATTCCTGCTGGATAATATCAATCAGCAGCATCTGACTGCCAGCATCTGGGTTTAAGCAAATTATGGGATAAAAGTCGCAATTATTGTCTGGTGTGCTCCTTCTGCCTCAGCAATCTTCATAACCTAAAGCAGCCCTGAAAGCTCTCTGAGGCCCCGTGTGGGTGTCTCTGCTCTGTGATTGCCACACAGCAGGATTTGGGATTGCAGCTCAGAGGACAGAAAGTGACTGACCCTTCTTTGAGCTGTTTTCATTGGAGTAACATTTACAAACCAGAGCTCAGTTGTACCTGCACGGGGAAAATAACCTCTGCAGAAAATTGCCCCTTGGCCTTATAACTCAAGTAGCTTTGCATCTTTGGGAATTGCCACTTAATGTCCTCAGCTACACCTAGCTTTCACATAAATAAATAAATTAAGTCTGTGGCGTTTAGCCCTTGGTCAGCTTTGAGGCCCGTGGGTTTATTACTGATCAGTCAGGAAGTTTCTGTGCTGATTATAGACATTACAGCTGGTCTCACCTCCCTTCAGGTCCATAGCACCAAACTGTGAACCTCACCAGGCATGAAATATCACCAAGTGATGTTTGGTGGTCTGATCAGTTTAATTTTTTTTTTTTTACCAATGGTAACTTTTATATTCTTTGTCCCATCTGCTCGAGGTGTGAATGCCAAAGGTGTGGGAAAATTTAGACACGCCTAGAATAGGAAAACTTTAGGCATCATGTTTCATACCTGATACTACCTTCTTTATTAACTCTTTCAAGAGCAGCTGCTTTATTCCTTTTTCTTATGGAACCATCGGTGATTTGGTGTTTCCTCCAAGATCGAGGCACAGCATCTGTTGAACTAAAGGTGTTCTTTTTGAATAGGCCTTTTTTTGTTGTTTCTGTGGTCTGGGATCTATGAACAATTCGGGTTCCTGAGTTTACAGCAGGATGCAGTAACTGTGCTGTCCCTTCTTTGAGACAGATGAAATAGGTTTGACAAAGTTAGCACTGAATTTAGAAAGATTCTATGTCTCATAGAATGAGGATTTTACGGTTGCTATAGTTGCACAAATCTTTTGACAAACCAGAAATGGAAGAAAACATGATTAATTATGGACTTTTAACTACTTAAGGGTTGTAGTAAAAACTTCTGCCTTGAAGAGAATGTCTGAAGTGTTTTGCATGACTTCATGACTATAAATCCTTCGGCCTTAAAAACAGAACACAAAGACCTGGATATTATCAGGGAGAGTTCATACAAAACAAATTGGTGGATAGTATCAGTGTTTCTTGTTAAATATTTCAGTATTGCCAGTGACCACGTGACCTATCCCAAAGCAGATAGTAATTTCAGCATTAAAAATTAATTGCTGCAGTGACAATTGACTGTGTTTGGCTTTATGAGCTACAAGAGAATGTATTTTATTGCAGTTTCACAACTCTAAGTGAACTTCCACACAGTTCATTCTGGGTTTTATTCCATCCACCTTTGTGGAATCCTTTTCTGAGTAAAGAGGAACCCTGGTGTTCTTACAGTTGTTCTTAAGCATGAGTGAAAACCTCATTTTCAGGACTGCAAAACATGATATTCCTCCTAGTGGAACATCTATATTTAAAGCAAACCACTCCATCATGTAGCGTTATGTATTGAGCCGTAAAATGCCGATTCTTGAAAGCTCATTAATATTTTCCTGATTATCCGAAGGTTTTTTTGGAAGTTTGACTCTGAAAATCATTCTAAATATTCTCAATTTGAGGAAATGGAGAGAAGAGCAAAAGAAATAATAGAGAAACATGTGATAGGGGCAATTTTTAACAGCATGTGGTTTGCCTTATGATATGTGCTGTGCTTTGTTTCTTTTCAAGATCTATGCTTTAGTGGTAAAACTAGAGACTTTTTAGCAGAAACAGGATAAATTCCTCACAGTCTTGATTGCTATTTGCTCATTATTAATGTTCAAAAGAGATTGTTTCCACTGTGGGTTGAAGTCAAGGAATATTTTCCCCAGGATCTTCACAAAGACTTGAATTAAAACAGTAAAGCCCAGTTCAGAATTCTGACTTGATGGAGCTTGTGGAGTTTTGAAGTCACTTCAAAGTTTTATTTTAAGCATGTGTTAAACTGCTCTGCTGAAACCTAATCACTGGTCTCTCTATTTCACTTTTGTCTAAGATTCATTTCACGGGGTTATCCGTCCAGAGCAGAGGCAGAAAATGACTGAGTTCAGGGCACTTCCATGTACTTGAAAACACGCTTTTATAAAAGTATCAATAGCATTTTTCAGCAACAGCTGAGTGGGAAGGGAATGTATTCTGAGCCATGCCAGTTAAAGCCAGTGGATTTATCTGCTGGTAGATCTGACTGTGGAGCTCAGCTGCTGGGAGTCCTGATGGAGCTATTTATAGCTGGATCTCCCCACAGCCAAGGGATATTAACACATGTTAGATTGAAAATGGAGCAGTGGAGCCTGCCTGGGACAGCACAGAAGAGCCATCACTCTGTAAGCATTCGTGTTTATTTCTGCCAGCTTGAAACATTAGATGGGTTACGTTTTCTGAGAAGGACTCAGAGTTGAAAGTTGAATGTCCCAGTCCTCCACAGTGCTCCAGCTCCTTTTCAATGAATTGATGACGCAAGGAAGCCCTGAACTGGAAAATCTGGTCCTCTCAGAGTTCCCCAAGTGTTTCAGAGCAATTCACAGGACACCAGAACCAGCAGAGAAGTGCCCTTCATGTGTTCAGCCATTTATGAATACTAGAATGCCCTGGAGACGATGGAACTGCTACTGTGTACAGAGCTTGTACAGAACTTTTCTAAATCAGGCCTAAGTTTTCCAGTGTTCTGTGGTTGCTTTTTCTGGAAATCAACCCTACAACCTCTGCCTGTGACTGCTCACTGCAGCAGGTCTCAACAGAAGCAGGAAAGTCTCCTCTACATGAAGAACTAACAGAAATTTAAAACAGCTTTGCAGTGGATAGGACTGGTTTAGATCTCTTTCTAAAAATGGCATTTTCTTTCACCCTTGTACTGATCAGTAATGTTTAACAGAGCCACCTTAAACTATGACCAGAAGTGCTTAAACAGAATTGTGCTATGGCGAGGCTTAGAGTGCTCGTGGAAGACAGGTGATATTCCTGCTATAACAGCAGGGCCTGGACTTTTATGTAAGTTTTCCAAGATTTCAATGTACTCTACTGACATGTATGAAGTTTGCCCTCAGGTGCAATCCTCAGCTACGTGGCCCATCCACACCCTGATGCTGCCAGTGAAATACTCCGTAGGAAGCCATGATTTTATACAGAAATTGCATATTATCCTTCAAAAGCATTAATACGATTTATTCAGTTCCATTTGTACAAAGCTCATTCAGCTGTTGGCTTCGGTGCCTTCCTTTGCACTGAGTGGCTGAATATCCCATTAGTTCATCTTTTCTTTTGTGTCTGGTGCTGTGCATGGAGCCCCTTTTCCATCTCCCCTTCTGATCTGTCACTGGAATCTCCATATGCATTACTTTTCACTGATTTAAAGGTTGTACACTGTATTCATTTAGCAAACATTAATGCATAAACGTATTTTCCAAGTGGAGCTGCAGGAAATGTTGGAAAATGTTTTCCATAAAGTAGTTAACAGAGAGATTGGTAAGAGAGAATTGTTTCCTTAAACAATGATGCTGACAGAAAAGGTGTAGAGATTATGTAAAGAAACTGGAGACAAAATTTCATTTTTAAAAGCCCTGTACTGATCTGGAGGCATTATTTGAATAATAGAGGAAGGGCATAACTTTGAATTATTTCTGTATATAACCCTTATTCACATTTCACAGATTTTGAATGGATAGGTTGACCCATCAACATTTGCTAAATCTTATTAGTGATAAACATAACAATGTTATATCCACAACAAAGATATTTTGTTCTCTTTTGGGTTAGTATGCTAATAACATGCAACTAAATGCTTTTTCAGCTTTTGTGACTGTTCAAAAATGGAAAAAAAATATACTTATTTTAGAGGTACTGTATGGCATGTTGGCATCCTACTCTTTTTCATAAATAGGAAACAATGGGCTTAAGTTTCCTTAAT
This sequence comes from Falcunculus frontatus, assembly GCA_013398115.1. Classification (NCBI taxonomy): domain Eukaryota; kingdom Metazoa; phylum Chordata; class Aves; order Passeriformes; genus Falcunculus; species Falcunculus frontatus. The sequence goes on from VZRV01002982.1 coordinate 370,373, forward strand.
AACAAAATGTTTAAGAAAATAAAAAATATTTGTATATTTCTTACCAGAAATAAGGACTTGTAAAGGTGTATCTGCAGCTTATTCTGTTTTGTATGGGTTTTTTACTGTTTTTTCCATTCTGAAATTTAGAAGAGGAAAATCTGATGTGCATCATATTGAGGAGAGGCCAACTGTTACCTGGTAATGTTATTGGTGTGTGTGCAAATATTTGGTAAATACCCTGTTTCAAATGTCTCATATACTGATTTACCGAAGGTTTGGCAGTTTCAGCAGGGATTTGAAACCTTTCAGACTGGAAACTAGACCTGACTTATTGTGACGTGTCGGGTGGTAGGATGTAAATCTTAATTATTTATCTTTAATTATTTTCTTTACATATCAGTGTACTCTTGCATACAACTGGGGGAAGTGTTCATGGTGATTTTGCTGCTCTGTGAAGTAGAAAATATTTTTTAGATTTTATGTGAGAACAGAGTACTCAGGTTTCTTACGTTCTCTTCTAAATAAGTTTCACGGAAAAAAAAAAAAAAGTCACAGTTCTTGTAGAACTTGGGCTGGACAAAGTATTTCAGCATATGGAGAGGAATGTTTGAAACTGCCAAGAATGTGCAAATGTCTGTGGATGAATTAACAGACAGTTACTCCATCTAAGAACCAGCAATACATTCTTTATGCCAGCCAAGGGAAGGGAGCTGCTTATTGCTTGAGCAGTGACCAGAAAGGACATGGCAGTGCTGGGGATATTTGCTGTGGGAATGGCTCCAGAGATGTCAGCACCTGCTGGAAGAATCACCTCCTCTCACCCCCAGTGTGGAATAAGGATAAGGGTTAACCACCACATGGAACTAATGGCCTTCTAAGTCCATCTAATTCAGAAATACAGATTTGAATCAAAGAATTAAGCCATTAGGATTGAGTGTGTCTTATGAGGGGAAAGGATTATTTGTTTGTGCATCTGCAAAACATTATTTCTTGTCTGTTTCCCAGGATATGGTTTATTTTTTTTTAAATTATCACAGGCAAAGCAAATGTGCTCATCTACCGAATGCAGTGTGGTTTTTCATTTTGTTCCAAGAGTTACTTCTTTCTCTGTCACATAGGCATTATCAGTCAGTCACGATTAAGACTCTAAGACAAATTCTCTTGCTGGAGATACTTCATCTAGATTCCTGAAGCCATTTTGCCATGAAAAAAGGGATTTCTTCCTCCACTGTCTTCTGCACAAATGGCCTGAGTTTCTTTATACACAGTTATTCTCATATTTTCTCTCTCTTTTTTCAGTCTGATGCTCTCACATTTTTCTGCACCATGAGAATGACACATGTGAACTGGCATGCTGAAAAAATTTTCCCTTTTAAAATCTGGTCCTAATCCCTTTGTTTCCAAAGCAGCCCAGACACCAGGATAGGGGGGGAAAAACCACAGAGAAATAGATGTACGAAAAGCTGATACTAATTCTGGGGAATGAGAAAATTTTTGTAGCATGTCCATCCTCACTGGGCTCCCCTGATGATGCTGGGAGGATGCAAAGCTGGTCACTTCATTCCTTGGCCTAGGAGAGCAAGTGTAAGTTCTTTTCATGCTTTCAGAGGCTGATGGGCTTTGAAACCAGAAAAATCTATAAGTTATTGATGAAAAGGCAGACAGGTGCCATGCTCTAGGCCCTGGAGAACTGCTCTGATCCCTGCTCCTTTGCCCTTTAATTTCCCAGGAGATTCAGAGGCAATAGAAGAACACGATTCATCATTTGCGTCTGTGCTGCACCACATCCTGTATTTTATCACAAATAAAAAGTAAAATTGCTGAAAAATTGCTAATAAATATAATTTTTTAGTGTCCATTGGGCCCAAGCTGGGTGGGAGAAAGAGGTGGGGAAAGTGGTGGAAAAGCCAACAGCTCTGTGCTCCCTCAGCTCAGTGTTGGTAGAAGAAGGAAAACGCCAGACAGTGCCTTCCCCTCCACTGTTCTAAGTGGATTTCTGGATGCTTTCTTGACTCTTCATAGTGTGAAATGGAGCGATATGAGAAGCTTTGCTGATCATATAAAGCATTTTTACTTTCAGTTTGAAAGCTCTTGCAGCATGTTTACTACTTAAAGGAGATTTCCAGCCTTGTTTGAAGTATTTGACAGGCTGGCTAAAAGTAATGGCTCACTGAGCTGAGTGGTTTTTGTGGGCTGTGTATCAGCACCAGTTCTTGGGCTGGCACCTTTGGTGTTCTGCAAATGGAGATTTTAGCTCAATCAAGGCTGGCAGTAGTCAGCAGTTTCCTATGGGAGTATGGAATTGGCAAAGAAATCTTAGTGGGTTATCTTACAGCTTATGGAGTATATAAACTTTGCTAACTTTAAATTAGTGCCCTACATTGCATTTGTATTGCCATAATGTGTGTGTTCTTTTATTTTTGGAGACAGTACTGGGGAAAATAAACAACTTGATGGGGCAAGAGAGCAAAAGCTGGACCATTCTCTCTCTCTAGGGTAACACTTGAGGTGGTGGTTCTGCAGTGGCAGTGGGGGGCTTTTGCTTCTTTTTTTTTTTTTTTAATTCTTCACTGAACCAGAAACTGGTGCTCAGTGAAGAGTTACACACAGACATGGATTTCCTGAATATAAGAAAAACACACCGTGGTAGCCTGATGAAGCAATCCTGAGACTGCTGTGTATTTTCCTTATTTTCACACTGCCCAGAGAAGCTAACCTGCTTTCCCAGTGAAACAGAAAAGCATTCTAAGCAAATCTGGGGCATTTGATTTGCATTCGGTTGGTTTCTGGAGGTTTCAGGCCAAAGCTCAAGCAGGATGTAAAGTTCAGTATGCAGGTGACAGGCTCCCAGTGAGCATGTGACTGTCTGGAATGCACGCTGTCAACATTCTGGCTGATAAGATGCAGAAAATTCAGACACTTACCTTTTAATCAGGAAGAATGACTAACAGGAATCAAGAGGCCTTTGCATGAAATCCAGCACAAATGACAAGGCAGAAGTAAGGTATGTTGTCATTTTTAATACTTTTAAAAGGAGAAATGGATACTACCCTAAATGCAGATGCTGCACTGGGGCACTAGGAAGTTTAGTAACACAGTTTTTCTGTAGATTTTAAAATTAAAACCACAATCATTAGCTGATAAAGTGTGGTGGAGTGTTTTAAGAGAGGTATTTCCTTCTTCCCTGAATAAGACTGAAATGGGAGTCTTCGAGCCTATGTTTTGAAATGGATGAAACGTGGAACTTAAGGCACCATAGTGGTGGTATTATGGGATATGCAATGCTGTGAGATAAAGTTTGATGTATTTGTTAATCTCCATAATTAGATAACAAGATTTTTGGGAAAAAAATGCTTTAAACTGTTGGACATTCAAGTTTAGTGTCAAGAAAACCTCTATTCAGTCTCCAGCTTCTCAGCCATGACAGGGGCTGTCATGCACAGGGAATTATACTCTATTAAGTATTCATTTTTTTTATTATTATTTAATGGACTGTTGATGGTGTATTAAGATTTTTGCCAGATAGTGTGAGCTATTCAAGAAATAACTGCTCTCATCCACTTTCAGACAGCATAAAATAAGTATATTCTCTGCACCAGGAAACCCAAGTCCCCTTCAGATCTGTCCTGTTCCACTTCTTTTGGAAATGGACACATTTTCTCATCACGTTTACTGGTGATTTTACGTATCCCAGCACCTTTAGAAGACTTGTAGCACTGACTTGCTAAAAATTGTCATGTTTTTCTTGTCACGTGACTTTAAGTAAGAACAGATAATAAACATGAAGGGAACTGAAAGTCTGGGTTTGTGTGCTTCCCTCTTACTTTGTGTTATGGCAAGTCCTGAAAAGAGCCCCATGAGGTTAAAAGGACCAAGAATGGTTGAAACATTAAAAGCCCACATCCTCTTGAAGAAATTTTGTCACGTATCTGTGACTTGCCCAGTGTGGAATGTGGGTAGATGCCTAAGTGAGGCAGCTCCCTGTAAGAAAGGCTTTTCAGGGCTTTGTACAGCTTCAGACTTTGAGTCCTTTGTGTGTATCATTAGTACCATGGGCAGCTTTGACACTGGCTCTTCCAAACTGCTGGTTTACTGCTCCTTAAACCCAGGGGTCAGTTTGGCTGTTGGATCTGAAGGCAATGAGGAGATAAATAAATGTTCTGAGATCATCACAAAGATTCCATGGGGACAGCTGCATTTGGGTCTGAAGAGGCATTGCCCAAGCAGTTGTCCTGGTGTGTGTAACAATCAGCTGCCTGGTTTAAGGCCAAAGCCACTTCGAACTAGGGGGAGAAATAACACTGGAAACTGGAGTTTATTGGGAAAAATTAGAAGTTATGGATAACTTCTGTGTGGAGGCACTAGAGGACACCGCAATAACAGGCAACACTTTAAACTTCCCTTCTTGCCAGAGCATTGCGTTGCACACGCGTTTATCTTGGTGTTGCAAGTTTGAAAAGTTGCCATGCTGTGAGTTTTCAGCTTCAGCAGGAGCAGACAAATATCTTGGAAGGGTATCATCATCTTCTGTTAGGATGGAAAATCGCCTCTTTGGCAATAGCAGTATTTATGGGATCATTATCTTATTCACGGGATCGTCCTTGAATTCCTCCCCTTTTATAATGTCTTTTGAGAGGACAGGCAAGTAATTCAAAGAGCAGAACATATTTTTAGGTTTAGTCTGAGCCTGAAATAAATTGAGAAGGCTGAGTAGTGTTACGATAAACAGGGAGTAGAACAGAGACAGGAAATAGGGGGTCTTTGGTAATGAGTTCCAGCCACTCTTGAAACAGAAAGCCAGAGAAAGCATTACTTGAGAATAGTTTCTCAGTGACTGCTTAATAATTTTTAGCTTGTTATTCAGCATTAAAGGGGAACAGATCCTGCAGATTTATGCTGTTCTTGAAAGATCCTTCTCTAAAGATCATTTCGCAAGTTATATTTTTTATGTTTTTAGGGCTGCATTGTTCTTGCTGCTAACTGATCTGCTCTTTAAAAAAACCAGATGTTTGGGGGGGAGCCTGAAGTTTATACAGTTGTGTGTTATATATACATCTGTGAGAAGCCTTTGGGATAAGACTGTGGGACAGGGGCAGGGGATTCAACTTAAAATATGACCAGGCATTGAAGATTTTAGAAGTTGAGGGTTGAAAGGGGAAGAAATCACAGCTAGATCCTGTAGAACAAAGCAGAGCGCTTGCTTCCAAAAGTTTCTTTTAACCCTGGGAATGTGACTGCTGAGATGGGCCCAAAGCATGGATGGTGAGATTGATATTTACAAGCACTTCACGTGGCTAAAGAGGGTAAGTGATTTGCTGAGCTTTGTTTTCTCTTTTTAAATGCACATTTAGCAAAATCTTAGTCAGAATTCTCGGCTTTGCGAAAGCAAACTCATTCAGTGCCTCAGACTTTAAATGGTGTGAGTTTCTTCATGAGAAGCGAATTAAAGACGTGTCTTGGTGTAGGAGGAGGAGGCTTAGGGAGGGGGGAGAAAATCAGCTGTCTTTGTCTTTAAAAATGAAACTCTAGGATCAAACTTTGCGCAAATGGCAATAGATTCTGGCAAGTGCTTGTGCTTTCCGGGGACTGCAGTGCAACAAAACAAATCCTGCATGGTAATGTACAGCTAAAGAAAGGAGAGGCTGTTGTTTATCAGGTCGTGCTTTAAAGGGAAAAGTTTTCTGCACTAGCTCTTCACTTAAGTGATTCTTCATTGGGGTAACTGTATGAGACCTTTCGGGATGCCTTTGTCTCGGGTAAAAATGGTGGTGATTTTCTTCTGTGCGTGTTACTCTGCTAAACAGATGGGTTTTTTAAAAGGCAGGGCTATTAATGCTGTGATGAACTGCCCAAACATAAATTAACTGCATGCGGATGTTTTTGTTTTCCTTTTTTTAAAAAAAAGTAGGTTTTTGTAGTTCTCTCATCACCTTGAAAAAAAATCACTTTGTTTTTGTCCGTGTTCAGATTTTTTTATGTTCTAAGTATTTATTTTTCAGTATTAGAGAAATCCATGAATGGGATGTGAATAGATCCCTCGGAGTAGGCTGGTTTTTAAATTAGAATACGGGTTTGTGTGTCACGAAAGAAAGCACATCCTCTCCTTATTCTTTTAAAATCTATTTTAACCTGTGTGTGCTTTTCCTGCAAATTCTTGCCTGTTTATATGTATACATACATGAATACATATCCACGTGCACTCTTGGGTTTTTACTAGCTGAATAAACATAAAATATCTGTCAATACTAATGTGAAAAGTGATTAGGAATTTTTATTTCAGGTAGTTTCTTGAATAAGTGTAAAATATTAATGATGCATCGGTCTTTAATAAGAGCTTGAGAATCCTGAAGTTAATTTACCAAATATTTGCATCGGACTCTGGAAGCTTTCACATTTCTGGAGTGTGTCTGTGGAGGGGATTAAATGGGAAGTAAGTGGATAGTGAAGAGGCAACAGGAAGTAGCTGCTGGTAACATTATACTATTATTTTAACCTGTGCTCCGTGCAGTTAAGGCTAATTACCTCTTTTTAAAAGTGTATTTTGAGCTCACATATTAATTTGCTATTTAAATGAGGTTACGGATATGGCATGTCTGCCACTCCTGCTTCCTGGTGCAAATTTCATTTCCGTAAAACCAGGTTTGCTAACAAAAAGGTTAATAAGGTGTGCTGCTATCAGCTGGTGGACTGTGCTCAGAAAGAATACTGTGTTCAATGGTGGCACAAGATTTCACAGGAATTAATGATGCTCTTGCTGTTGTTGCATGTCTGGTACATAAAGGAGAATATCAATACTGCTGCTTTTCCTCACAAGCTCTTTTAAAGGGGTGAGCACTTGTGGGGGAAGGGAGGAGGGCTGAAAATGATCTTGCATTGTTCCCAGGAGAACTTAAGCAGTCTGCTCTCAAATTCCTTTGACAAGTGATTTAGAAAACAAAAAAGTTGAAACAATCTAAGCTGCTTCTTCAATTCTCCCGTCCAAGAATCTCCAGTGTCTCACGTCTGGCACTGACTGTTACAGCATATAAAGATTTCGGTTCCTGCAATCATAAACCTTGCTCTTTGGCTGATAATAAAATTATGAGTTGCTTTCAGAGTAACACATGGCATTTAACAGCGAATAACTGCAACAGACTTCCATAAAGCCTTGCTGACGTATGCCAGAGCTGGCTCAAATTTCATCATTAGCAGAAATCACTTCAGAGACCCAGATGGGTTTTGATGTTGCAGGGGTTGGCTAGGCTAGATTTGTGTGGTATCTGTGGTTTGGGCTGGGTTAGGGCAGCAAACAAAAACAAAAATCATGAGATCCAGGCAGGCAAAACAACAGATACAAGTGCTATTTTCAGATGCTTAGAACGGAGGGTCTGGTTTTTAGCAGAAGTCTTGTAACATGATGTGCACAGCAGCACCTTGCAACAGCAGCAGGGGAAAAAGTAATATTTAAATCAAACTGAAATAATGTGTCACCACGCTTCAGTTCTTCCCATTGGACTTTATTGGTGTTAACGTGACCTGTGGAAATGCTGGGCCAAGAATGGCCAGAGGGATGGACGAAGTGAGCAGCAAAACCTGAGAGCATGTGGACTGAGCCAAGGAAGGAGGATAGGGAAAATTCCTTGTGTATAAACATCGTGCTTTTAACTTCACAGCTTGGCCAACAGCACAGTCCTCATGAAGTGGTGTGGGCAGTTTGGGGGAAGTGTTTTGCAGGTAATTAATGTTGTGTTCTCCCACAGGGCCTGAGTGTGGATCTGTCAATGTTAAAAGTTTCTGTGGCAAACTAAGGGACCTGAGACATCCTCGCTACCTGAAAGAGTCTCGCGTTTAGCAAACATTCTTTTGTTCTCCCAAGGGATTTGGGTTAGAGGGTTCACACATATAATTTAATGCCATCCTGTTGCTTTGTTTTTGTCTTTCCACCTGCCCTTAATTGGAAGACACCATTCCAAATAAAAATGGCACAAGACATATTTTGGTATATAAACATGTAGTTATAGCAAAAAAATCCTTAATATAAATGCTAACATTCACTGCAAACAGTGCAGTACAGAGCTGATGGCTGGCCTGAAATTGGTGTGCATTGGTTTTATGCCCTCCTTTTTTTCTGGAGGAGATTCTTAACCTGTACTAACAAGAGGTAGAGTGATCAAACCCATGATGTAGCCATCAAATTCAAGATATTGAAGGTGAATCTTATGACTTCTGTAAGGACATTTTCTTCTAAGACATGTAACTGTCTGGGGGAAAAAAAATAAGTATTAGTTTTCAGAAAAATTATCCAGATAAAATAAAAATATTTGTTTAAAATTGTTTTGTTTTAAGGACTACCAAATTTACCTAGCACTGTCTTTGCTTAGTTTCAGACTATGCACTGTCAGCTTTTTCCAAGTGACTGCCACTTTCATTTAACCTACCAGTAACAATGGCAAATAAAAAATCTTGCTGTTGATTTACTAATTGCCTTCAGATGAAAGGCAAGAATTATAGATCCAGAAATCATGTTCCAGCCTTCTCCTCCTCCTTTCAGGTAACTGAGGGAATGTTGAGATGGGTGTGTATCTGAGGTAGCACTAACATGCCAAGAGATTAAATTTGTATTACATCCATAGTCAGATGCAAATAAAAATATTTACTGTGTAAGCTGCTCACTCATCACTTCATAATACAACTCCTTGTGACTCAGAACATAACTCTACTGACCAAAAAGAGTGCTACAGAGATGGAGAGATCATGCACTTCTAAATATTATCAACTGCAAATAGGCTGGGAAGAGTCTGCAGTCCACATTTTCTTGTGTTGAAATGTAATACTGTGGTCTGTGTGGCGGTTTGTGGTAAAGCTGACTGGCTGAACTCTGCTGGCCATACTCCTCATTTTCAGCTTCTAAACTACAACAAAAGGCAATACATCAAGCACGGCCCTAATCTTCCCCGTTAATACAAGTATTATCGTTGCCACAGGCATCCTGTTCAATTACCAGGGGAGCTGAAGGTGATTCATGTGACTGAAGAAGACAGGAGGGTTATGACACAATCCCTCTCCTCAAACAGGCGGGTGACTTGTTGAAAAAGCTTACAAATCACCACTTTAACTGGCTGCCAGGTTTCTTTTCCCAGCTCCTCCCCACTCCACAGCCCAGGATGAGATCCATGGTGTTTGTGACAAACTTCTGAGTAACAGCTTGCTGACCAACTCCAGAAGTTGGTGGGGTTCGGATTGAAATTATCTGTGTTGGAGATTCTTGGTGCTGAAAAGGCACACATGAGGAGAGCATCAACTGACCAACATTTCTTGCAATATCCTTTTATACTTTTGCTGATTATCCCCATTTTATATCAAAGCTATTGAATTGTTCTCCAAAGTCTGATTTTTTTTGGTGTCACGTAAGAAGGAAAATGTAAGCTCTTTTCTTGGAAAAGGACCCAGTAATGATGGGATCATGCAAGTGATACTTAGACACTTGGAACATTCCAGCAGCTACCAATATTGTCTTCATATTAAATCAGTGAGCATGTTCCAAAGAGAGATCTGGAAAATAAAAATGAAGAAGCTAAAGCAGATGATGGAATGCTTTTTGATGAAAAAAAATTATGGAAAGCTTTCTTTTTCTTTTCTTCTTTTTTTTTCTAGAACCAGAAGAAACAGCTGATTTGGAATTGTTCCGGGAAACTTTTTATATTAATGTCTTTTGCAACCTGATGGGCAGTAAACTATATCCAAAAGCGCTAAGGACAGTGTAATACAGGTCCTCCAAGAAATTGCTTTGCAGCTCCTGGCTTCCCATGCCTTGGACAGGTGCACTCTTCAGTGGGTAAAACGTGGCTGGATGTAAAACCTGGCCCAGAAAGTGGTGGTGGATGGAGTTATATCCACCTAGGGACCATCACCAGCGGTGTCCCCAGGGCTCAGTGTTGGACCCAATCCTCTTCAGTATCTTTATTGAGGATCTGGATGAGGGGATTGAGTGCACACTCAGCAAGTGCAAAGATAACTCTAAGTTGGGCAGGAGAGTTGATCTGCTGAAGGCCAGGAAGGTTCTGCAGAGGGATCTGGACAGGCTGGATGGATGGGCTGAGCCCAGTGGGATGAGGTTCAACACGGCCCAGCACCAGGTCCCATCCTTGGGTCACAACAACCCTGGGCATTGCTACAGGCTGAGGACAAAGGAAGTGTCCAGGGAAAAGGACCTGGGAGTGCTGGTGACGACTGACTGAACATGAGCCTACTGTGCCCAGGTGGCCAAGAAGGCCAATGGAATCCTGGCCTGGATCAGCAATAGTGTGGCCAGCAGGAGCAGGGCAGTGACTGTCCCCCTGTACTGGGCACTGGTGAGGCCACACGTCAAGTGCTGTGTCCAGTTCTGGGCCCCTCAGTTGAGGAAGGACATTGAGGGGCTGGAATGTGTCCAGAGAAGGGCAATGGATCTGGAACAGTCTAGAGGGTACATCCTCTGAGGAGCAGCTGAGGAAGCTGGGGGTGTTTAGCCTGGAGAAAAGGAGACTCAAGGGGTCACTTTATCCCTCTCCACAACTGCCTGAAAGGAGGCTGTAGCCAGGTGGGGATCAGCCTCTTATCACAGGCACCCAGTGACAGGACAAGTGAAATGGCCCCAAGTTGCACCACGAGAGGTTTAGATTGGATATTAGGAAAAATTTCTTCACAGAAAGGGTTGTAAAACGTGGGAACAGACTGCCTGGGGAAATAGTGGAGACACCATTCTTAGAAGAGTTCAAAAAATGTGTAGATATGGTACTTGAGGACATGGTTTAATGGTGAAAATGGTGGTGGTGCTGTTTGGACTCAATGATCTTAAAACTCTTTTCCAGTCTTGATTCCTGTAGGCAAAGTATTTATGGCATGCAGTTGGTTTTTCATCTGCAGTGGTACTGCCATCGACATATTTTTGGCTACCTTGCCTTAGCATATCTTCCCTTCTACTTTGTTATCATGTGTTATAACAAACTTTTTTACGTTTTATGCAATCTCTCTCATTCTTTCATTGTAAGAGACATAGTTAACACATTTGGCTTATAATTTGATGAGCCCAGGGAACAATTTTTTCTCTTTAATGTTGGATCTTCTGAAATAACAGCTTTATAGGAAATCTTATAGATTCAGCCTTTTAGACCTGTGTAACCACATGGTCAGTATTTATTTATTGTTTGTGAGCTCTTATACCAACTGGAATCGTCTGTGGTCTCATGTCTTTAGTGCTATAAGTCCTGTATTCAGTTGCTGCTGATACATGTGACATCTTGCTCAGTTTCCTCCCAGTCCTGGCTCTCACAACTGCAGAATGCACTCCAACCATCCACAGATGGCCTTGGTTCATGTTACATTGTTTTATCTTGTCTTTATACATGCCACGAAGAATTACCAAGTCTTAAACAACTGCTGTATGTCAATCAGACACTTTTATTTAACAGGTCGTTTTTCTGTCTGCTGTACTTTCCTGTGCTTATCTGAGGCCTTCCTGGCTGACCTCACACCTGCGTGTTTAGAGCCCTTTCTATGAGGTCTTGAACCTTAGTTGTACTTATTATGAACTGGTCAAAAACTTGTGACAAAAGTTTCTTCTGAGTAGAGTTAGCATGTTCTTCTTTTGATGATGAATGCTGGTGAGTGAGGTGTGGAGTGAGCTCCTGCACATTCTGTTTTCAGGGTTCCTGTTGACCCCTTAAACAGGGACAAAAGACCAAGATTATTGAATTTATAGGTGATTCTAGTTAAGGGCCTTGCAACTATGCTAAAAGGCATGAGTAAAATGTAAGAGCCAGATGCACAGGAAAAGAGTATAAATAATATGCAAGTCTGTGCAGTCTTGCTCAAAGTTACATATTTAAGCAGAAACAAAGAGTAAAAGCAGAATGAAGAAGAGGATGGCAGCTAAATAAAAGCATTTTAAAAGGATCTGGAAGTTATGGGTCTTAGGCTGGAAATATATGAATTTTACTGTATGGTTAATATGGAAAGAAATATGGCCCAAGAGTCTGTGAAAAGATTTTACCACTCAAGCCAGTTTCAATTGGAGTCCTGTGTCTCCTCTTAGGCTCTTAATTTTAAAAGATGTTGGAAAATAGTTGCTGAGGAGGAACCAAAAGAAGGTAACAAAACAAATCTTGAAAAATTAACCTGTGAGGAAAAGACAGAAAAACCATTTTCTTTCACAACTTGAAGAGGGACCTGCTAATTAGAGATGAGGAGATAATCTTTAAATATGTAAGAAATCTCAGAAGTGGATGGCAGGACCTATTTTTTAATTTATGATGGTATGATAAGAACCATGAAGTTGAAGAGATTATTCAGATTAGGCATTAAGAAAAACATTCTAATGATGGGTAGGTAAGAAGTAGATGGAGAAGCTGTGAATTCCATTTCCGGAGGTCTTTAAAAGAAGACGAAACAAGAATATTGCAAATAATCGTTGGCAGTAGGATGGAATTGTGAACCAGATTATTTCTTCAGATGTCTTTCAGCCCTGTTTGTTAGTGCTGTTGTGATTCTCTCAATTTCTTTCAAAATAATCAGAGACAAGGGTGCTCGGTTTCTCTCAGCTTATAAAGGTGCCACACTTATATCTACTTCAGCACTCTATGGCTTGAAAAGTGTCTTTTAGATAAAAAATTTGATTTCTTGATCTGAGTTAATGAGCACCATGTTTATTTTCACCATCTGTTTTATATTTGGGCCTGTAGGCCTCAGCATAGATCAAGAAGCCATAAATATGTTTAATTTAAAAAAAAAAAAATTCTGTTCACAAATGTTTTTCTGAAAAAGAAAGAGCAGTTGCGGAGGAGAATTATAATTATATCGGTGCCATTGTGCCAGTGACTGCAAATGTCAGCTGCAGTTGAAGGGAACTCCTTGGATTCCTGTGTTTGCTGAAAAGCCTGGCTGAGTGTTGTGTTCCCTGGCAGAAATGCAGTGCCTGCAGTGGAGCTGGGAAATCAACCTCTGGGGGCTCAGGTTACTTTTGATGCTCTGAGCAAACGGCTCCATTCCCACAATGTTTCAGTGGGCAGGATGAACCTAGGAGACTCTTCCAAACTTGAATAAATCTGCAGATTTTTTTTCATTGTGGTGTTTTTATATGAAGTATTAAAATTCATAGGAAATGGGATATAATAGTTAAGGACAGGCCATGTTTTAGAAGGTTTTGCTCCCTAGAGCCGTTTAGGAATCCATGAGTGATTGGGTGGCTAGAGCAATTCCTGATAAGAATTTGATCATTTAAATAAATTTTTATTGCTTACAAAAAACTTCTGATTTTCTGACAGTAATTTCTAGGAATAACATACCTATAGAATTTTTACCACTTGGAAGTAAACACAAGATTCATTGACTTTGGCAAAAGACTGTGGAGACTAGATATTTCAAATTAAATGAGGGTTTTTTTGGTAAGATGGTGTTTTTCACTGAAATTATAATTTTCTATAAAATATCAGTCTATTGCTATACCATTATTGATTGCTGGAAAAAAAGAAAGTATTCAAAATACAGCTAAAAAAAGGTACATTCTAAAGGCTTAATGCATATGAAATAAACAATTCTGGTCTATACACACGTTTTTTCATGGTTTTTGTATTGTAAAAACGGCTTAATATATATAATTTTTATTAACTATTGCTTGAAACTCTAAGTGTAAAAATTCTCACAGCACTTTTTTTTCCTCCCAGTCACAGGTGAACCATCATTCCTCTAATAATGAAACCTATCAAGAAAGGTTGGCACGATTAGAAGGTGATAAAGAGTCGCTCATCCTGCAGGTATGTCTAAAAGAGAGAAGAAAATTGTCTGTATAGTTGATTATTGATATAATAATCAACTTGATTATTATAGTTGATATTTGATATTCAGTGCATAAAAGCTGAAGTGGCAGAGTATTTTCTGTTCAACAAATGTTAGCAGGTCACCAAATGTAACTGATATTTTACCAGGAATTAATTTATAATCTGTATAATCCCTCTAAATGATTTCGTGATGGGGTAACCTGGTAGAGGAGAGGGGTGTAACAGCAGTAAAAGGGGGGGATGACAAAGGGATTAAAAATAATTCTGTCCTAGGACACTGCAGTGATGGTGATTCTCCAGGTTTGCTGGGTCATGCCAATTTTCTAGGTTCTGTGTGCCACCACTGTTAATGAACCAGAAGACTGGCAGGTAGATAGAACTGGTGTTTTCCCTGTTTAAATGCTGTACCAAAATTGTTTACATCATCAAAAAGCTTAAGGGGGAGGGAAATGGATAATTTGACAGTAAAATGCATACCTAAGCTCTTCCAGGTTTCCTGTTTCTCAGTTTACCAAGGCTTTTTCAAACAGATCCTCTGTCCTATGTAGGTTTTCCTCCTGGAAAAAACACATGTTGCACAACTTAAAAAAAAAATATTTTTTTCTGTGTATTTTTGCTACTACTAAACTGTACATTCCTAAACGTACATGCTTTTAAAAACTGAAGCTGGAGATTATTTAAATGGTCTTTGCATATCCTTTCCCTTCAAATGCATATTATAAGCACATAAATTTATATCAAACAAAGCTGAAGTGTGTTGGGTAGGTGCTCTCCCTGCTTTCAGTCACCAGTTTCTGTAAACATGTCTTATCCTGTATGTTCTGCTCACACTTGTGTTCATTTACTGAACACAGCCCCACTGCTGTTGTTAAATAAACAATAAATGTTTCGAGACACAAGCTTTGGCTTGGTTGGATTTTTTTTTTTTTCCATTACTGTTCATAAACTAAATTGCTATTACCAAATTTAGGAAAAAAACCTCACCTGACAGAAAAACAAACTTCTGGTTGGAATTTAAGTGTGCGCTACAAATTCCCTTTGCAAATGATATTTATTAGAACGTCTTTCATTAATCAAGTGGCTGTTAATGCTAAAATCTTGGTTCTAAGAGTAATAGCAAACAACTTTTCACACTGTACATTCACATCTTGCACACGTGAGTAACTCATGAGTGGAGAGACAATTAGGAGGCCAAATCCCAGCTGTTCCCTCCAGAGCTGAGGGTGGAACTGGTGCACCTGCAGCTTTGGATGTGAGGGTGTCCTTTGTTCCTCACATATCTGTGCACTCCTGGGATCTCTGTCTGTGCATCAGCTTTTGTGGATCGAACAGGACCAGTGCTAAGTCCTGCACACTGCCCCAGGCTGCTGCTCAGGATGTGCTTTTCCTGTCTTTGTCCTGCAGATTTTCAGTAACTATTTCTTCATCCACACAAACAGGTACCCAGGAATGCAGCCAGCCAAATGCACAAAAAAGGGGTGTTATGATATGTTTTGGAGACCTGCCTAGGGCTATTCTTAGAAGGAATAGAGTAAAATCAGAACTAGAAAATGTCTCTCTCCTGCATTTTACTCCCATCACTTCCACCCCCCATCAAACCCAAAGGCTTAGTCAATATTTATGCATTTTCCTTTCCCACTGCACAGCAGTGCTGCAGAACTACAAAAACCCCAGGCAAATAAGATAGACAAAAACCTCAGTCTGGAAGATGAACATCAGCAACAACAACAACAACAAAGGTGCCAAGGTGGAGCTGGGTTTAGGACCTGGTTTACACCAGTTCTGTCCAGGCAGTAGAATATGAGGAGCACAGGCAAGGCCCATGCTGAGGTTCCATGGCCTGAGGGGCTCTGCTGGTACAAAGCTGGCTGCTTTGGCAGAAGGATGAGATGGGAACGGGAGCAGAGCACCTCCATTCCATGGCTCATTGTGCCAATGACTGGCCCATAGCTGTAATCTGGAGGGAATATGAGGCTGGGAGCACTCCAGTCTTGCCTCAGACTTTTAAACCTTTCTAACACTAGATTTTTAGTGAACTGTTCCATATACCCCACTTTTACAGAAAATATATTACCTACGGGCTGAGTCTTGCCGGTGTTGCACTCCTAAAGCAAAATGGAATTGCCAGCATAGCACAAACTGGGATTATGTTCTGGGTGCAGTCTACGGATTCCTTGAAGAGTCTGGCAGATGTGATCCTGGACAGAGGGGAAAATACGAGCTCCAAGTGCCTAATGTGCCTCTCAGCCCAGCTGCTGGAACACCCAACACATGTTTCTAAAGCTGCTAAGATTTTTCTAAATTCCTTTGCAGGTCACATTTAACATAGAGAGTTTTCCTTCCAGGTTGCAATGGTATTTAAACCCAACCTGATGCTCTAAATAAAGCTGGTTTTCTTTCTCTGGAACCTGCATCACGCTGAAGGAGAGGATTCAGTTTGTTTCTTCTTGCCTCCTGACCTCACATGGGGTTTTTTGTGTATCATCCCTCATTTAATGGGAACAAAACAAAGTAGACAAGCAACAGATTTCCTCGCAGGGAGTTTTCCTCCTGCCCCAGCTTGGATGTGTCCCTCTGCCATCTGCCTCCACCCACTCCTTCCTATCACCTCTCGAGTTCAGCTGTACTCTAAGCTACAGCCAACTGCTTTAACGGGAAAAAAAAATAAATAGTCTTTTATTTTTCTTTTTCTTTCTTTTTTCTGTGATTCTTTCCCAGGCATGCTCGTCATTATGTTTGCAGGTAAACAAATACTGAGTCTCTCCCTCTGCAGCTTCCTTGAACTCAATTCTTCATTGGATTTTAGACATGCTGCATAGTGGATATATCTTAAAAGTTTCACTTCTACGTACTATGCATTTTTTTTTTTTATTAATAAAGCTGTTGCAGGGCTGGATGTGAGAGTGTATACAAGTTTTTGTTAATTTGTTTCCTTCAAAGTGGAGTTTAAACACCTTAGGCTCCTTTGTTTGTTTGTTTGAGATAATATTTTTTCTAGAATAATCAGGGGTTTTATATAAATAAATAAATAGTCAAAATGAATATACAGAGTGTATGTGCTTCTTGACATAAGAATTATCACTGGGGTTTTTTCCATGTCTTTCTAATGTTAGCCTGGGTGCAGTTTTTTCTGCTTTGCAAGATTTGGATTCAGCTGCTGGGCTTTTTTTTTATTGCACACTCACTGCTCTCTACCACCATTCCCACAGTTCTTTACCAGGATTGTTTCTTTTCCTGGGATTCATTGTCTGTATCTCCCTGCTTTTGCTTTCATGTTTTGGCTTGCCAAAGCCTGGGAATTTTTGTTGGAATAGAACTTTGCCGCTGCTAAAACTTGCCTTTTACTCCTTTTACTCATTGCATTCTTTATAACTTCAGAACTCTTTAGTGATAGGTAAGCAGGGTTTTTGTTCTTGTAAGAAGTAAAGTAATTGGTTGGGTTTGGAATGAACCGGTTTCCTACTTATCTGTTTTAGGGAGCAAAATGCCAACAGAACCCAAAATGGCAAAGCCTGCTCCAAAACCACATATAATATTTCCACTATCCTCTCTTCTAGTTTGCTCCTTTCCAATTTTCCAGACTTTTGCATGAAGGGACCCAGGCTACCTATAGGAGCATTCCATCTCTTCTCAAAATGCCCTTTCTTTTTTATATCAAAACAAAACAGTTGCAGGGGAGGGGAGATGAGAGGGCGGGGTTGGAGCAAAATAGAGGTAAGACTGTAAAACTGTCTGTGTTGGTAGAGCAGGTTGCTGCAGTGCACGAGAACATTAAAGCATTGAGGGCTTTAAAAGGGAACTTCTTGTTAAAACGTGCATTTGGATGTTATATGTATAAGGTAATTGAACCTTATTTACAGCCAGTTCAGTAGCATTGTGCTTCTCTCAAATTACAGGTGAGTGTTCTCACAGACCAGGTGGAAGCTCAAGGAGAGAAAATCCGGGACTTAGAAATCTGTCTTGAGGGGCATCAGTTGAAGCTGAATGCTACAGAAGAAATGCTCCAACAGGTAAAAATCCAGATTGCAGAGCTTCCTGCACAAGCCTCTCCAGCGGAGGGGTGAACACACATGGTCAGCTTGTCTGCATGTGTGACTGCCTTTGGCAACAGGATAAAACAGGGAGGAAAAAAAAAATGCCTCTTTTATTGTTCTCCTCCTGCTTTGTGCTTTTGTTTGCCCCCAATAAATGTTTTCTTTGTTTTCCTGTTGCAGAAAAGTTTTACTGGCTGGTTGCATAATGCTGTACGTGGCAGCGTGTAAAATGAAACTATTGTGTCTTATTTGAACTGTGCTTATTTGGACATGGCTGAGTAACTGGTTAGACAGGTTAAATGTATCTAATATATGTAGGAGTTATAGAATTAAGAAGTTTTATTTAAATGCCTTCTGTTTTCCTATGCCTTTGAAGTTGAACAAGTAGCAAGTTGAAATGAATTACTGTATCTCGTTCTGTTCTAGAACCAATTTCGCTTAACTTTGGAGCTTTCCCCTTATTTTTATATGAGAAAATTAGTATATAAAGACATTTTTTCTCTATTTCAATCAGCAGTTTCAGGCTGTGTGATTTAATTTTTGCTCTTTGATGTTACATGTTGAGGGAGCAGAGCAAACGTTAAATTAAATACCTTACATTTCATGTGTTACTGCAGAACTTGCACGTCTATTGATGCCAAAGGTCTCTCCCTGTGCAACTTTCTGTCATTACAGATGCAGATCATCCACTGTTCATGCAGTAGATAGATACAAAAAATAGATTTGAAACTGTAAATAAGCCTCAAAAGTCTATGCCAGGAATTTGCAGTATAGATACTGTTCTCGATGAGCTTAGTTCTTCTCCCCACCCAAGAATTTTGTGTTATAAATTTGCTATTTTAGTCTGTGTGAGATATACAAGCCTTTCTAGGAACTGACTGTAGCTTTAAATTATGATAAAGATCCTTGTACATATGTGTGTAAACAGCAGCAGTTTCTATAAGATAAAATTGTATCCTAAACATTTTAAATTATAATTCTCAAAGGTTCTTGAAAAAACCTTCCCTCTCACACAGCCCAAAATGCTTCCAGCTGGGAAAGGTTTTATTCTGAGGGGATGTCTTTAAAAATGCAGACAGTGAGTGCATGTAGTTTTCCAGTGAGATCTGAAGTGAAATTCAAAGAACAGTGATTATTTAAGTTGTGAAAATCTGTTTTCAGACTCTGGGAAGGCATTCACAACAGAGTGCAGAAGCTTCCTGTTCCAATCTAAAGCTAGATAGTTGTTCTGTGACTTCTGCTAAAACTGTTTATTCCTTCTCTGACTTAAAGTTTTTTTGCCCAGATAGTCTTCTGGGGAAACTGTGAACATAAAACCTTATTTTCCAGAACACTGAGGCATCTGAAAATAGAATATAATGTTGCATGAACATTGTTATTTCAGTGAAAATATTTGTACCTGCTCGTTTGGCTTTAGGCACGTGCACGAACTGCTTACAAAGCTGATCCTAAAGTGATAAGCTACAAAAGGCTGTACCAAAGCTAAAGAAGACAGAGAATCTCCAGATATGTCTAAAATAAACCTTAAATCTAAATTTTGAGATAAACTTTGAGCAGCTGCAGTTGTTGTTTCTCCCAGCAGACAGTGGGATATGGAAACCCCAGTTAGATCTCAGCCTCTCAGCAGTCAGAGTAGTTGGATGTTTATTGTCTGTCTCAGCAGAGGATCCTATTTAATGTCATTTATTTTGAAAGTTCTCTTCTCAATTCATCTTGTTGAAAAGATTATCCTCTGTGGGGGACGAGTTAAGATTTGTGAGATTTGGGGAGAAGAGAATGACCTGATCATGTGATGATTGTGACTTTCATGCAAGATACGTGGCCAGGGGACTTTTCTGCAGATAATTTGTCAGAAGTAGAGTAAGTGTGTGGCCTCAGGGGCTTCAGTAGATGGATCGGTCAGGTTTGGGGGAGACTTGGGTTCAGATCTTCTCAGCCAGCAGCTGCTGGTGTCCTGCTTTTCAGAATGACTTCTGTTACCCTCTTGGGGTGGGGGAGTGTAGTGTAAATTCAGGTTTATTTCATGGTTCTGTTTCCTTATTTACAATATATTGAACTTCACTGATTTTTGCCTTTGTGAACTTAAGTCAACTGCTTCCTCTAAGTGAAAAATGGAACAATAAAGATAAAGCCCTGTCTTTTTAATTTCAAGAACTATAAGAAGAATGACTCATAATTAATTCTGTGCAAAAAATGCTTCAATTAAAAAACCCCATAAGCTTTAAGATAAGATAATGATGTTATCTGGTAGTTCCACAGCAGAAAGGGTATCTAATGCTACCCTGCAAAGTAGTTTTTGCTGAATCTTTGCTAGCAGAGACTTGTCTTCTTTGGCAGGGTGGGGTTACTGGCAAAAAATCTTTCTGGCTTATGATTTATGCACAGTTGTTTTGAACCCTGCTACAAAGTGATCATGGAACCACTTCTGAAACAGCAACTGAAATAAAATTTATACAAATAACACAAAGTGGCTGTTCAGCATTTTGGGTGGGCATCTTGAGTGTGAAGTGGCAGCAACAGAGGGGAAGGCCTCATCCTCCTCTCATCCTTCTCCCTCTTCCTGACCACGTTGCTTCTGCAACTGATTTGAGACTGTCATGCTCAGCAAACCTCCTCCTCAAGGGCTGGGAGAAAACTAACCTGGGGTTTAGAAGGAAGGGGCTGCTTTTGTGAGGGCTGAGTCGAACAGCTCACAGGAAAGGTCAAGGTGTGGCATAAGGACAATGGAGAGGTGTGCTTTGACCTCACTGTTTATGGAACCACAGCCAAGGAAAATATGGCTCAGCAGCACTTGAGGAATGAGAGGATCCAGTGTGAGAGATGCAGAGATGCCCTGGTGTGCACTGTTACAGATAATGTGATGCTTACAGTGTTAAACACAACATTTTACTTTTGTAAAGACACTTTTTCCACCACAGACTATAATGAAGAAAAGCATTTTTCCACCTTGAAGGCGTCTGCACTTTTTTTTTTTTTTTTTCAAAAAAACCAAAGCAGATCTGTTCAAAATTCATGAAAGTCCATGGCAAAACTTCAAATCAGTCCTGAAGTATAATTCAGGCCAAGAAACAAGGTCATCTTTCATGGTAAATAGTGACAGAAAATTTTCTGGAACATGACTGGGAGCAAGACTCAAGTTTAATCTCATGGGATTGCCTTCCAGTGGGGTGTCTGTCTTGCTATTGAATGTGTAAAGGGTATGGAAAAGCTGGCCTGTGTGAACAGCTACCTGCCTTTCCCCTTAACTCATTGTAAGGGACATGTGTGGGGATAAAATGAAAAAACTTCCTAGAATTATCCTAGGAAAACAATTTATGCTGTGACAGTCCATTACCAGTATATCAACTGCTTTAAAATGTGACGTTACAGCCAATTTTAGAGAACAATGATGTGTCTGTGTGTCTTGTTCTAAGTTTGTGGCATTACTAAGTACTTTCTTCCAGCCAATTTTAAGAAAGAAAGTTTTTCTTTGAGAGGAGAGAGAGCCTTGGGGCAACCTCCTATCAAAGTGCTGGAGAACCAGAAAGCAGAAGTAATTTTTGCTCTATAAAGTTGCCTAAACTGTCCCACAACAGAGAGTACCAGCCATGCCTAACATAAACACCTCAGTGCTGTGGCCTCTGTGCTGTCAGGCTGGGCAACTGTGCCATGTCCATCTGAAAAGTGAACTTTCTGCACATACAGATTTTACCTCTGCAGTTCTTTTACATGCATTTGTTGGTAAATATCACAAGTAACTCTAGTTTGTTACCTCTTTGCTATTCCAGAGCTGCATTTTATTTATTTGAGAGACAGTAATTTCCATTGAAGTTCTCTGGCATAAAGGACAGCAGTTTGCTTTGTTGATGAAAATGCTGGTCTTGGTGGCAGTGTCTTTCCTGTACCTGACCTGAACCAAATCCTAGACGTGGTCTGACCGTGTCCTTGTGCCTTCCAAATAATTTCTGACACAATCCTGGGGACTCTTGTTGGATGGTTGTGTTGTGTGAACATGATGGTGTCTCCAAGCAAGTAAATTCTCTCAAAAAATACAAAGGACTTGGCTTTAGGATTCTTTGTGTCTTAAAAAAATATGTGTAAAAACGGAAATGTTTGGGTGTAAAGAGGAGTGGATTTCTGTTCTCGTGTCAGTTTGTGGCCCACTGCTGCCTGGGTGCAAGGGCCAGAGGAAGGTGTGCCAGACAGTGCCCTGTGCCTGGCACCGTGGAGAACCCTTTAAAAAGCAGTGGGATTAAAATAGTGCAGGGAGGAGCTGTATCAGAGTAGGAACTTGAATCCAACAGCGTTCAGTGTGTACCTGCTCTGGTTTTGCAGTTGTCTCATGCTCAGGGGAGCCAGAATCCTGTCTTGGTTGCAGGGTATAAATCTGGTGTGTATCTGTTTGCTTCTCAGGAACTTTGCTGGCTGGCAAAGACCATTCCTTCAACTTTCAGTTGCCTGAGTTATCTGATCTTAGATGAATTTCAGCACTTGTTTATAGCATGCAGGAGCTTCTTGCCAGCAGCTGGCTTAGTGTTTCAGATTTTGAAGTATGCTCTGTGCTGCTCTGGTTGAGCTGCAGGGTTTTCAGAGCGTGGTCTCAAGCTGTGCAGCTTTATCTCTCCAGGTGAGCATTCCACTGTTTTGCTATTTTGCAGCTAACGTGGGCAGGAATCTGCTCCTCAGGCGGATCCAAGGGCTGGTCAAGTTGGCAGTGCTGTGGGAAGCTCTGTCCTTTCCCTGGCTTAACCATATAATGGGCAAATGATGAATTGGAGGGCTGTAATTCCCTGCCTGCTACTGCCTTGCACCATTTCATGGTGATTACACCCATACATTGCTCTCAGCTGTGTTTTCAGCTAAGCAAATATCTTATTTCTGCCACAGCTGACACACAGCACTTGAGAAGTGCAGTCCTCGTTAGGGGTGGTTCTGGCTGCCTTTTGCTTCCCAGGTAGGTAGTGTGGTCTGTCTGTCTCTCTCAAGGCACTTATTAAGGGTGAAAAGTAAGGAATTTCTCGAATGTTGCATTTGGTAGGGTGCACAAGTGCAAAATGGGATCTTTGGCGAGTTTTTTTTTCCTTCCTTACTTGACTAAAATCTTACTTATGGTTTCTCAATCAGTGTATGGCATGATTGTTTCTTCTGTGTTGTGGAGAGCTAAATATCCTGGAACTTTTTGTGCTTGCAGCTGAGAGCCTAAAAAATTGTAGTGTCCTCTTTTCGAGCTATTTTTTTGTCATGTTACATTTTATAAACTATTTTATAAGAATTATGTATTTCCAAGACAACTAAATGTGAAAGTGGCATATACAGCATGGGCTTCAGTTTCATTGGGAATATTGGAAAAGTTGATTAAGTATTTTAGAAATATACAGCGCGAGTTTTTAAAAGTGTGTTGTGTTTGGAAACAGATCAAAGAATAGCAAACTATCTGGTACACGTATATCATAGCTTATGCATGCCTCCTTAATTTCTAAAGTTAAAATCTGAGTTTAAAAAAAGAACTTCAAGAAGTTAAATTACACTTACATAGTATAATGTACAGTACATTCTAAAATTAAAAACAAGTATCTTGTTTCTAAAGAAGATTCCCTAGGATATGTTCTATGTCTGTTCTATTTTTCAGCTAAGATTCTCCTAAAGCTGCTGCAGCCTAAATTACCATTTTGCCTGTCTTATATTATCTTTTTTTTTGCTTTCAAACCAATAACATACATTTGTATTTTCTTTTCTTACAATTGCATATTTATTCTGGCTGAATTCAAGTTGCATCATACCACTGAAATACACTATAATTTCTCTGTAACAAAATGGTTCACATTCTTAATGAGCTGTTCACTGTGAGCATCTGCTTGAAGATGAAAATAATTGCTTCCAGATGTTCCTGTTTCAAGAGGAGACATTTACTTTAAATGGCACTTGCTTTCAAAGCAAAAGTTAGGCTCTCTGGATGCAAGAGGAATCATCAGCTGTTTTAAATCAGTGGAGCTCCATTGAAAACAAACTAGGGATAGTTAGCTGTTTTGTCTATTTTAAGTCACGAGGTTTATGCCAGTTTACTCTAGCTGAGAATCTGATTCCCCAGCTTCAGAGCAAATTATAAGATTTTGAGTTGATTAAAAAACCCAAAACAAATGCAAACAGCTGCCCTCATGCTCACTTAGACCAGGTAGTGCCTCTGTGTTCACATGGAGATCCTGAACTTGGAATGAGGGGAATGAGTGTGGATTGCTCTCCACTGCATAACTAAGGGTAATTTAGGGGTCTATAGGAAAAATAAAGAGTAATGCCAGATGGTGCACTCAGAGGGATAGATCTTTTGTTTAAAATCCCTAGAGGGATGCTGTGGCTCCTTGCCTTATTAAGAAATCTTCCTCCCATATCATGGAACATCATGTCAGTGTCCAATAAAAATTCTAAATGTTGTTTTAGTTCAAGAGTGAATGGAGGCTGTCCATGGGGCCAGAGTTGCTTCATCCTGCTCGTCTTTCTGATGTTCGGTGGCTTTATTTCATATCAAAGTTCTCATTTTTAACTCTGTCTTAACCTGCAGCAGTCTGATATCTCAACAGCTGTACAGAGCCTGTTCCAGTCTGGACTGGGATGTGCCTCTGAAACTCATGTAAATTAGTGTTTTTCTGCAAGACAGAGGAGTTATTTGTAATTATAATTGTAATTTGTAATCACCTGTGTAGAAAACAGCTCCTCCTGGGATTTCATTAAGTGACTGCCTCTTAGAGTTTCTCAATAAAAAAAGTCAGTGCAATATCTTTTCCTCGTTAGTGCTTGATTTATTTCATTTGGAGAAGAAAAAAAAGAAAAAGGAGAAAAGCATGAGGCTACATTTCTGTTTATTTTCCCATCCATACACAGATATCATTGCCAATGTCAGCAGGAATGGGCATGGCACTGGGAATAGTGGGTGGCTTAGATAATTGGTGTTGCAATACAGATGCAAGCTTAGTACTATTTTTAATTTGTGCAATATTCCCCACCAGACTAAAATAACTGACATGTAGAGCAGATTTTGAAATAAACTTTAACTCTGTAATCTTTGAAATAACTTTTGTGGCTTCTTTGGCTCCAAGCCATGGTCTACAATGCACTGTACAGTTTGGGGCAGAGGAAGAGATGAGAAAAGGGTGATGGATGTGGTGATTTCTGATCCCTCAGTAACATCAGCGTAGACTCACATTAACTATGGCAACTTCAGTTAAATCACTGCCGTGTAATTCAAAGCACAATCTGCTGTGATTACTCAGTGTGTTTCATATGATCAGCACACTAATGGGATTTATGAATTACCATAAAATCTTTTAACCATTTGGAAATCTTTTGCCAAATCATTTGGAATTCTTTTGTTAAAAATTGATCATGTGCTTGGAAAGCTAAATATCAATTTTTCAGTTAGGCCTAAACTCCTGACTGGACTTTTTTCTTTTTGAAAAAGGGGGTGACAGAGGCATTTGATGTATGTAAATCATCATAAATGTTAAATTTTGGGTGATTTCTTGCCTTGGCTTTCCTGTGATGCCTTTTCTTGGTCTTAAAATCAAGAGCCAAACACGGTTAGAGGGGAAAAAGGGATTTTACCTTGGTATTTATTTGAAGGATCCTTGGTGCACTCCATCCAGGTGGAGCACGCTGGAATGCACATCCAAAGGCACACCAAAATGCACCCCCGTGGGTACCCCCGAAATGCACCCACACAATAGTTTGAGTATAAAATTATAGGCTTTACCAATGAGCATATCTATCAAAGATTCCCCAATGGGAGGCTGAGTGAACCCCCCTCCCCGAGGAACCTTCTCCCCATGGACAGGCCAATCTTAGTTTACAAAATGTGTTCCAGAGAAGACCTTGGTGTCTGAGCCTTCCAGGATGTTTGGTCTCCTGGCTTAAGGGAATACTGGGCCTATGCTGGTTATCAAACCTGAAGAATTAGAAGTATGTGGGCTAAAAGGCCCTTAAGAATACATAAAAGTTATACAAAAGAGTATATAGAGGGGATATATATAAAAAGCAAAAAACATCATGGCATCACTGAAGAATGAAAGATTCAGTGAAGGTGTGAATATTGACAGTTCTCCAAACACAGTGATATGACTCCATCCAAAGCGTGCCGTGTCTCCTCTGCAATCTGGAAAACAAACCTGGGGCACACAAGCAAAAATCATGACCAGTTGTTTCTCCTTTCCAGTGTTTCTTAGTTTAGACATTGCCTTTTAGGCTCCAGTTAGGACATTTCATTCACTGCAGTTCCCTCCACACTGTGCAGCCTTCAAGAGCTCTCAGGTACTACATGGTGTAAGCCACTATTAGTGTGAGTGCAGAGGAGTTGCTTGCCTCTGGTACTCGGTTTTGGTTAAGGTGCTCATTCTGTAACACATCCTTTATTGAAAAACACGTGACAAGAAGGTCTGCAAAGTAATCCTGAAACATTGCTTTGTCTGATGAGCATTTAGGAAGATGCCAACTGTTTTGCAATGTGCCATTGTGTAGGTTTGGGTTTGTTCAGCCTCTGTATTGTTTTCACGTCTAGCCCAGGGATTAACTTTGCCACACGTTTGCTTGAAATAAGGAGTGGGACACGGTGGTTTGGTGATTAACACAGAACATTTAGATGAAAATAACTGCAGTGCTTGAGAAACATACGGTTCAAACTGAGGGTTTGACATGGGCCTGCCAATAAAACACCTAGCAGTCTGTCAGAGCTCACATAAATAACTGGGGAAAATATTCTGCCTTGCTTTCAGGAGCTGCTAAGTCGCACATCACTCGAGACTCAGAAATTAGATCTGATGGCTGAAGTTTCAGACCTGAAGATTAAGCTGGTTGGTATGGAAAAGGAGCAGAGCGAATACGAAGAGAAACAGAACAAAGCTGAGGTGAGTTTTTTCCTTTAGCTTGTTTTAATTGTTTTGTTGTCACACACCTGAGCTTTTGGGCTGAAATCAGCACAGAATAGGATTCTCTGTGCTTAAAGTGCATCCTGTATCACTGATCCTATGAATTCATTGAGGAGTATGATTATGCATTTCTGGGATGCGGTTTCTTTTCCTCTCTCTCATTATACTTCAGAGGTTGCTGTTGGCTTTAATCAAGGCAGAGTCCCTCCCAGAAGCATTTATTACAGTGGGTATTCACTTAACCCTTTCCTTTCCCCAGGAGCTAGACTGACATGGCTGTGCCAGGCCCACCAGAACTCTTCCCTCATTTATATGGCAGAAAAGACTGTCAGCTCTTTAGGACCAGGGGTGCCACAAGCACCAGGATTTTCATGTATTTGTGGCACCTGGGAGGGCATTTGCCTCAAATGAGTCTTTTCCCTCGTGGCTACATAATAAATAGTGCAAAAAAAATGTCATGGGCTGGAGGCAATTCCAACCCTTACTCCCTTTCAGATGTGGAGAGTTCTGGACATCAAAGGAGCTTTGGGTTTTGCTGGATTGGTTAAGAAAGAGAGTATGAAACAGGGAATTTATCTGAGCAACATCCATATCGTGGTGGTGAGCAGCAGGTGGGAACTGGGAAGGAAAACAATCCTGGAAGAGAGAAATTCATACGAATTGCCATGTGTTGCCCTACTCAGTAGTCCTGTAAGGGGACCAGCTAGCAGGAGAGGATTGCCTGGAAAGGAAGGATTACTGGGTCTGAGATTTATATATTGCTGACTGAAAAAATAAACCCCAAACTTTGTTCCATATTGACTTAGGAGAATGTGAAATCCAGGCAGCATTAGGAACTGTTTGCTCTCCATAATTCTGCTGGTGGAATATGTGATACCTATGCATCAGGACTCTGCCTGCAGTGACGTAGCTCATTTGGGGTGTGTTTGCTTTCAACTCGTTTATTCTCTGAAGTTTTCTTTAGAGATTCAAAGATAACATAAAGAGAGCAATTCCTGGCAGAGCTTGCAAGCCAGAGAGGCACCAGCTGCTGTTTTTACCACCTGTGGCCCTTCTCGTGCTCTTTCAGGCATAATTGTCAGTGCCTTGTGTACAGAAGGCCTGAGCACTCCCAAACAACCTGAAAATCTGAGCAGGTCTGAGCAGCACCTAATGGCTACAGAGCTGCTCCCAGTGCTTCCCATGACGTGTGGAATATGGGGGTGAGGATTCCTAAATTATTGCAGGGCATGCACAGCCAGCCTGGCTCCTGCAAAGCAGCAAAGATTTTGGGTGCATTTTTATTGACAGGACTTTTGAGTGCCTGGGGGGTCTGATCCTGTGAGCTGTGAAATTCTGCTGCTGCTGCAGTGAGGTGTGTGCCCCCTTGGATGGAAAAGTTGAGTTTTAATGGCCTGGATGCCTCTGTGGTATTGCTCAGTGATAGGACACGTTCCTGCTGAGATGGAAAAGGATTCTAATCTGATGGAAAAGTTGAGAATGGCTGTGTTAAGGATGTGCTGAATTATTAACTACCCCGAGATGTGATTAGGTTTCTGGTGTGTTGAAAGTCACAAACCTGTGTGTACAAAGCAAGGAAAATGGGTGTTGTAAGGAAAGCTGTGAGAAATAAACAGCATTTCTGGTTTGCTTGTAGAACTCTTTGTGTAATTATTTCAGATTCTCCTGAATAAGCAGTAATCCAATTTATCAGGACCAACAGGAGTTGCTTTCGATCAGATTGGGTGTTTAGTTGAATTCTCATGCTTTAACCCTATTTCTGTTACTTTTCCTGTAACTCATACTGATTTTTCAATACAGACACCATTTCAAATCTCAGAATGAAATTTATTAATTAATTATTAATTTTCTTTACACTATTAGACTACAGCTGCTTAAATTTGGTAATATTTTGAGTGTTTTCCTGAACTCTTTGCCTCTACTGCCCAACTACATTTTTCTAATGAAGAAACCACTTTGACAAGCACAAACAGTCTACCTGTAGTTTACTCTTGTTTTTGGCATCCAGTAGTTAAACCATTTTAAACAGCTTGTTAATGATACTTCATGGCTGACCCTGCTATTTTTAAATATAATAATGGGGTTTAAAAGGTTTAAAATTAAATGTGGCATTGCAAGATCATTCAGCTCAACCTTGTTTTCTCTCTGTTCTAATTTTGTGCTGGCTTATTTCACAGCAGCTGTCTCCAGTCACTTAGAATTTATCTATAGAATTATTTTTCTGGTTGGGTTGGGAGGAAAGAAAGCAAATTAAGATATCCTTCTAAATATGAGCGAATTTTAATGTGTGAGATTGGTTTCACTTTATCTTGTGCAGCTGTCATTTAGGTTTGGTTTTAGTTAGCAGCAAAGAGTTTATCAAGCATCTCTAACCTCCTCTCAAAGGTATTGATTTCACACCGAATGCCACTTGTCTCTGGCTCTTCAAAACCACATACTAAATATAAAGTGCCATTTATTTATATATATTGCACAGGGGGCAGGAGAATAGCTGCTTTCAAATGGACTATCTCACTCCTGGCTTTGTCATTTTAATTTCTTTCCTGTGGAATAATGTACTACTTTTGACACAGTAATGCTATGAAAGTTTCTGGGGTCTCACCTGAGAGGGTTGTGTAGCTTTTCTCTTACTTGAGAAGCCTCAGAAATTTTGAAAATACATTTATCTTATTGTAGCAAGGTAGGAGCAAGCAGAATAATCAAAAGATTTATGGCTGCCCCGATGTCTGCCCTACCTGAACATGGACAAAAGAGATTTTCTGTCCCTCTCAGGAGACTGCAGCAGTAACTGTGCATTCCAGCTTGCCTAACAGCCCTTTTTCTGTCCTGCTTCTTCCTTTTGTGGCATGGGATAAGTCTGTGGGTTTGGCTATAAGCTGCTGGTAAGTATTTTGTGGCTTTTGTAACTTCTGAATTAAATATCTAGTGCAAAGAAAGCTACTTGCAATTCTGAAGAAACCTGAGTCAGTGAGCCACTGACTCTCACTGGGGAGTCTGGTGCACTGTCTCATCTGAATCAAGGTGTTGTAGTTAGTGTTAATAACTGTTCATGCTGTGCAAGAACCTCAAAAATGCCTGTTCCACCTTGAAACAATTGTGAAGGCACAAGCTGGAGTTCCACTGGGATAAGGATTTCTGCCATTTCTCTGCTGTCACTCTCCCTGCAGGGAGTCTGTGGAGGCAGAGCGCTTCCCTTTCCCCTTTTGTAATGATAAGGCAAAAGAGAGAACTGCAAGGTGGCAGCAGAAGTGTTCCTGGACTCCCCCATGTCACCACAACTGGAGCAGCTGCCAGTCTGTGCTCAGAAATCCGTGCATCCTGTTGGAGCAGCCTTTCTCCAGAACCCTGTGTGGGTGAACAGTGCTCCTGCCAAAGAGGAGCACAGACCAAGGCGTGGTGCTTAAAAGAAAGCAAGGGAGAAGGATGTGTGTTCTGACAGCTCCAGTCCCCAGCTGGGACTGCTCTGTGAGGTACCTGCTTGTGGACAGGATGGCAAAAACAGGAACCTAATTCTCCTTTATGTCCCTTAAAGGTTCATTGGATGAAAGAGGATGAGCATCAGACATTGTGATCCTGATAGAGCATAATATGTATAAAGTAAAATATATGTAATGGCTTTTCTGAATTTCATCTTAGGAACAGTGAGCTAGAAAATACTCAAATGTATGGAACTCTTTTGTATGATTTGGGTGAATCTTTGTGAATGTTTAAAGTTAGGATGCTGTTTAAAGGATGCTGTTTCTGTCCTGCCCTTGCAGTAGCTGTTCCCTAGCCCTAAGGCTCTTGATTTACTGCAGAGTTGAGGTTACAGGAGGATTTTTGGAAACTCTAATGAAGAAAATAATGAAAAAAAAAAAAGATTTGCCATGTCATCTGTTGTTCTGTCCACTGAAATCTTTTTCACTCCTCTGGAAGATGGATTAACCTCATCAAATTTTTTCCACTTGAGAAGACTGAGAAACCACAAAACTTTTGTTACTGTACATGAAAGCTAAGAGAAAGGCACTCCAAACCTGTGATATATGAAAAAATACCCAGTGCTATTTGCTAAATGTCAGGGATATTAGGTGAAATATTATATAGATTTCCATACTTGACTGGTTTCCTTTCTAAGCTGGATTTTTGTGTGCGTATATCACCGATACACAAATCCAAGAAGCTTGTCAGCAAACTGGTGCACTTTGAAATAATTACTTTTTCTTCTGTGTTATCCTCCTGATTTCTCCTGCATCTTTTGCTTAAGTACTCCTCCATGTCAAGATCCTGCCCAGATAGCAAGAGAGGTAACGGAGTTCTTTTTCTGTCCTGTGCTAGACCTGGAAGCAGAATTACTTTGGTAGTAAATTCTGTGTATAAATTTTGAAAGATCAGGCTATGGCCCCAGCTGAGCACTTTGGAGTTTCTTCCTCCTGGATGATTTGGAAGTGCAAATGAATGTAATCAAGTTCCACTTCAGCAAAAGTGTGCCTCTGAGCCAGCATATTAAAATATGTTCCAAATATCCCCTCACATGACTGTACAACTTTCCAAAAAAAGTTTCTGATCTTAACTTCAGAGTCAGAATCGTGATTTAGTCTGGAATGTAGATTCTATTCCATGTAAACTGTGGCTTTGTGCAATATTCCAGTTTCATACTCATTTACATCTACTTTATCAGGATGGAAACACGTAATCTGCCTTTTCTTAGTTTGCCTTTGATGTGCTTCATGTAGTTCTTTGTGCTGCGACTGTAGAAATATATTCTTTGCATCATTTTTTTTTCCTGACCTGTCTATTTTTTTTGTCTTTTTTTTTTCCTTTCCTCCCATGTTTTCAGTCAGTAGTGAACCTGATCAGTGACCTGCAGGAGCAGATGTGTAGACTGCAGCTGGAAATTAATAGTAGAATCCAAGAAAGAAAGTCTCAAGATAGGAAGCCAGACTTGACCCCTAATGGTCCTCAATCTGGTGCAAGATCAGTAGAGACTCTGGGCCAGAAGAATTGTTCTCAGTGTGATGTACGAGAAGTACCCCTGGGCACAAGCCTCTGTATTGCCTCTTCTCTCTCTTGCAGAAACTAAATCCCACTAACCAGAGCAACCTTGGGAATGTTTTGGCATTAATCTTTGTGGCTTTCATTAGCAAAGAGTGAGAGTGCCATAAAAATGACCAGAAAAAAAATCCCACTCCAGACACTCCACCCTAATTGCTGGAACTAAATTTGGTCACCATTGATGGCTGTCTACTAAAGCAAAAAAAACCCAATCACCCCTTTCAGCTTTTTCACAGTTTCCATTTCACTTGTAAGTCTGTAGTGCTGGTGTGGTTTGGGTTTTTTGGGTTTTGGGGTTGAGATTTGTCTGATGTGCAGCATGCTGGCATGGTTTGGTAGTTTGCTACTTTTCCTCGTGATGATGCCACCCCAGCTGTGCTTGATGGTGTGGCCTAACCAGTCCTCTGAACACAGATTCTTGATTCCTGGATGTCTTAAAAGCTTAACACAGGTATAAAATAATTTCAGCTAAGACTCTGACATGTACCCTTTCTTTTTCTGATGGTAATATCAAAGGAAGTTAAAAGAGCCATACTAAAAATAATCTGCTTGTTCTTTTAAAATAGCAAATCCAACAGAGTTTTTTTTTTATTCCCTGACATTAACTAGTACCAGAATTTACATAACAGATCCTGGTTGTATTTGATCAAAAATATGTCACATGGCAAAACAAAAGCTGCTTTGCATAAGTGGCTTCATTTCACTGAAGGTGGATTGATACTGGTATGCCCAGAAAAGACCATTTTAATACTTGCTTTTAAATTAGATTGCTTTAGTTGCCACATCTCTTTGGTTAAAATTTGGAGCCTCAGAACTCATAAGTAATCTGCATATATTGTGAGGGAGTTTTTCAGTAATTTCTCTCATAGGTTTTATATTATAAAAACAACTATTTTGTGTGTTACGCCTATTTTGACAGTAGAGCTGTTGTTTCTGGGCTTGTGCAGAACTGCTTAATGGACTATTAGAACTACAAGCTGTAGATTGGAGAAATAATCTGAGAGTCAAATGTGGGAGTCATTCAAAGTAAATGTAATCCAAGATGTTAGTGAGGTGCTTAATGTATGTACTTCACAGGAGTCCGAAATTGGGTTACTCCTTCAAACTTTTCCTTTCCTCAGTTCATTTTAAGATATTTTGTCTTGTCAGAGCTCCATCAAGGATTTAATAACATTGTCCTTTAGAATGAGCAAGATACAATTCTACCAAGGAATGGGAGAAGGGACATTTAAGGGACAGCTTCTTAGAGTAGGTCACAGTTTTTAGTGTGGCAGTTCAGTGTTCAATACTGTGTGGTTCATGCCTGATCTGTAATTCAGGGCTAGAAAAAATTAATATCTACCATAAAAACCTTACGTTTAACTTCCATTCTCCCTCTGCAGGGTTTGCTACAGGAACTTCGACACCTCAAAATTAAAGTGGACGAACTGGAAAATGAAAGAAATCAGTACGAGTGGAAATTGAAAGCAACTAAAGTAAGCAGAATGTTTGGCATTTTCTAACAAGAGGCCTATATCAGCTGTGAAGGGATATGCTCCACTTCCCATCAATATTTACTTTTCTTACATTTACCTCGTGGCAGGGTAGCTGTGAAGTTTTCTTTAACCATCTTTGGAATAAGTACTTTGGTTTGAAGGTGTTGTGGCTTTCTTTGTGCCTTTTGCTCCCTGCGTGAAGTTTTCAGTCTTCTACGTTTTGCAATTCTTATTTTAAGAAACCACAAAAGGCATTTTGACTCGCAAAGATCTGCTCAGGGTAAAGGCCTCTTTGAAGGCTTTCTGGCCTTGATTTGTGCAATGGTTACAAGCTTTGTGGAATGTACTTTCCAGCCTCAAGAGACATGCAAAGTTTGTTGGGTGTTTGCTTGCTATGGCATTTGTTTTCATAGACATTAAGCCCAAAATACACCATTAGCTCATCTGCTTTGGCTTTGTGTGTATCAAGGTGCAGGGCTGCCTTACACTGCTGTTGACCTTAAATCCTGCAAAGATCATCATCTGGACAAACTTGACATGTGAAACATTTCATCATTTTCCCCAGTAATTAATTTTTCTAGTGGAACATTCTCACAGTTATTTCTAGTTTGTATTTTTAGCCCTTTTCCACTAGATTAAAAAGCACCACACAGTTTTTCCTTGTTGTGCTGTAATCACATCTCCTTTCATTTGTGTAATAATCTCTGTTCACATGAATGGCTGGCTCTTGAGCTGTGGTTGAATCTTGGAGAAACATTTCAAATTATTAAACTGAATTTTCTATTTAATGTTTGATAGCTTGATCCAGACATGACAAACAGCTATTATTTGTATTAGCATTTCTTTCTTTTGAGAATTCTTGGATGAATAACAGAATGTTGCTGTCATGTCTTTTTTTCCTATTAAGATAATAGTTCTTCAATCCATGAAAATGTTTTCTCTGACGTGGTGGAGATGAACAGTCTTTGGGAAAATATTTTCTCAAGCAGTGTGTGGCCAGCTGCCAAAACAGATAGAAATTATGGAAAATGTAGGAGCAGAATGAAAATAGGAAAGAAGAATCATAAAACCCACTGAGGGAGAGAAGATGCAGAACTGGAAAGGAAGAAAAGTACGAGGAAAGAGAGAGGAAGCAGAAAAATAATCGTAGAGATGACAGGAATTAGACATGAAGGGAAAAGAGGGCATTTAAAAGAGCTCTGAGGTCAAGTAGACCAGGGGAGGCAAATCCAGATCTGGTATTAAGAGGTCTGCAAGCTTTTGTCTTCCTGTTGTTCCAGCTTCTTAGATGAGAAATTGGAATATCTCCATGGGTGGATATAAAAAGCATATTAGTCAGTGGGAAGTGCAGGAGCCCTCCAGAGATGCAACAAGGCAGATTCTTCCACTCCACGTGGGATTTTAGGCAGAGTGGTGACGTTATCCTGCAATCCAACCTCTTGCTTCCTGGGGAAAATAAGTCTGTGTGTTAATTAATCTATATTTCTCCCCTATTTAGATAATGTTTTCTGGTGTTTTGCATTTTTCCTGCTTTATTTAATATTTTGAGAAATTGGACACATTAGTGATTTTTTTTTGTCCTTGTTCTTTCCTTTTTTTTCCCTTTTTTTGGTTTTTTGTTTGGTTTTTTTTTGGTTGGTTGGTTGGTTGGTTTTTGGTCCTTTAACTGCAAGGATGCTTGGTGTGGTTTTGCAGGGCAAATGCAGAATGTTGATACACAGAGGTTTTGACATGTCTGAAGGAAATCTTATCAAACTGCTGACTTAGAAAAATATGCTGTTAGCAGTTCTTCTCATAAATACAAAAACCAGATTAGAACCACTGTACTTCAAGCTGAACAATCACAGAATTCTTCTCCCTCTGTCTTGCTGAGCTCTTTCATGTGGGATTTTCTATCCAAATATAGTGGCAGCCCTAAATTTGCTGTAAATTTAAATGATCACTGGTATTTTGTTGCATGTGTGTGGTTGTTTTCTAGGCCATGCTTTCCTTCTACCCTATTTGCTGTTTTGAGGAAAAACAGTTTTGTTATCCTTCTGAGAAGGCTCAGCATTAATAGATTCTCAGTTATACAAATAAGCAGTAAGTAGGATTAAAAATAACCAGTATTTGTTTTAAAATCCTTTGATACCTTTTGGTGCAAAGTTTGAATTCCCTATAACAGTCATTATTATTACATGAACAACTCTGTCGCTTTGAGAGCCTTCCAGAGTTTCCTTACCCAACATAAATCCCTGAAAATGTTCTCTTTCTCTGTGTCTGTCTTCTCCAAGAGCTAATTGCCTTGGGAAAAACGAGCTCCTCTAATAGGAATAGGAGAACACAGCATAAATATGTATGGTTGTTGTAGTGTTTATGAAATGTCCTGAGTCGGTGACTGACCTCAGTCACGGTGTTACACTCTGACATCTTCCAGTTCCTGGGAAAGGATCACAGACAACGGGTGGTGAAGTTATTCTGGGTTTGTTGTGCTCTCTTCCAGGCTGAGATAGCCCAGCTCCAGGAGCAATTGGCTCTCAAAGATGCAGAGATAGAACGCTTGCAAAGTCAGCTCTCCAGGACCTCCTCATACACTGAAGTGGCAGAAAGAGGTAAGAGGAGGGGAATCAAAATTAAAAATCCAAACCTCTACTTAAGCTGCTACCAAAGCAAAGTTAGGCGCAGGATTTCGAAGGAATACAAGGAGGTACAAGAATGAATTACAGAATTTATTTTGGGAGGAAAAGTGGTGTAAATTAATTCTGTGTTCTGGTAGAGGCCTTTAATGTGTGAAATTCTGTTCCAATCTAGAGGCAGGACAAATTGAAAGAAGTATCCTCAAGACCCTGGAAGTTTTTCTGTCGGTATTTTATTTATGAATGTAAAGAGTCATTGTAGTTCAATGAGAATTTTAATTTTTGAATATACATTGAAAATTTCTTTGAAAAATCTTTAAAGTTCCTGGTTTTTAAGGGAAAAAAAAAAAAAGTCACAGTAGTTGCTAAGCCTAATGTTTCAAAGCCCAAACATTCTAAAAGAGAGTGATTGTTTCCTTTCTTCATGACTATGTGCAATTTAGGCTCACTGTCCCATGAAATGTTGGGCCAGATCAGTGTCCCTTCCAGCCCGGGCTGTTTCAGGATTCTCTGATATTGCAGGTTTCTGGTTTAAGCCTGCACTGTTGACACGGGTCAATGGCAAACAAACCAGTTTATTTAGCCTTTGGTCTCGACCAGTGGTGCCACAGTTCTCTGAAATATCGATTCCCTGGGGCTCCTGCCAGTTGCTGGGCCAGGAGAATATGGAATCAGTGACCTTTTTCCTCTGCAGCACTGACACTCATCCACGCAGGAATATTGGTGTGCAGTTTGCCACGGTGCGTCGGCTTTGCTGCACTAACAACTTCTGTGGGTGTTAACTGAGTGTTGACTTCCAAAGACTGCCCTGGCTGAGATGTGAATTTCCATGTGCTGTGCTTCCTCCTTCCCAGGGCTTCCCAAGAACCTCCTGTGGTTCATTCCAACGAAGTGACTTAACATCTCCTTGTGCTGATTTCACTCAGCTGCAGAGCTTGTGCATGTAGAGAACTGCATGTCTAACTAGAAAATTAGTTTTCCTAACAGTCGTGCTTGGTAGAGGAACCCTTCTACTAATAGAATTTTGTATTTTCCATGAGATTCCCAAATAATTTATGGTATTTCAAAGGAAAGATAGTGGTATGACAGCAAATCTAGAGCTCAGCAGCATTCAGCTTCTAGAACTGTGTCCTGCCCACACTGAAAGTGGGTGAAACTGTCCTTAATTCCAGTGGCAGAAGAACCAAACCCTGTACAGAATCTGTGAGCTACATTCAAGGAAAGCACTTAGACTGTATTTGAATGGAAACAGTAACAACCCTTCTGCAAAAAAAATTACTGATTTATCAGAACTTTAGGTGGTTTTCTCAAATAAAGTTGAAAAATAGTGTCAGTGTACTTGTAGTATGCTAGAATGCATATCCTAATTAAATTGCAAAATTGATCTAATATGTGCTTTTTCTACATACTTTATTTGACTGTCACCACTTACCACCGT
This sequence comes from Falcunculus frontatus, assembly GCA_013398115.1. Classification (NCBI taxonomy): domain Eukaryota; kingdom Metazoa; phylum Chordata; class Aves; order Passeriformes; genus Falcunculus; species Falcunculus frontatus. The sequence continues at coordinate 407,632 of VZRV01002982.1, forward strand.
AGAGGAAGTTTATAGGAGAAGGCTAAAAGAAAAACGTAAGCCCTGCAATTCCCTTTTGCTTTACCTCACTGTTCCTTTTACACCAATTGTGACTCAGATGCATTCTGCAGCAATAATCCCATGTTTGTTTAGATTTGGCTGTCTAATTGTAATACACACAAGACACTGCTTTCACTGCTTGCAGCAAGCAGACAGCTCCTTACCCTGTTCAGTAAGATTTCACTTCAGAAACGAAGGTCAGAGGTTCAAAAATCAAATTGTTGGACTTCAAAGGGATGTTGTCAAGGTTAACAGAGCCAAAACTTAACATTTACCCCCTTTTATTTGCACATATGTAAACCCTATTTAATATCTGGAATGACAGCTTTGAGTGAAAGCCTTTCTCTTTGGCGGGGAGGATTCAGGCTATTTTTTTTTTTAAACACTGCATTAAATTAAAAAAGAAAAGTCTGAATTAATGTTCTCATGCGTGATGATGTTAATTAAATATTGTAAGTAAAATTTGCTTTAGTGTGCTTAAATCTACCTTGACACCAGTGCTTTTTGAAGTCTAATATTTATAAAGAGAAATTAGTAGGACTGTGATTTTTTTTAAAAAGTCTTCCAGTTGCTTGCCCACTGCCTGCTGGCTTTAGTTTTTGATTTGGCTGTGCCTGTGCATGTCCTGTGTCTCTCCTGTGAGAAAATGCCTGCGAGGTTCATTTACATGTTTTAAAACTTAATCATTGCAAGGTGTGCACTTTCCAGAATCCCTGCAATAAAAACTAATTACAGCTTTTTCAAATAGTTTAGCCATGACATTGTACATTCAACATTCAGCTGTAAAACCTTTTTTCACAGATGCTCTTTGGCAATATTGATTTTCTTTCCCCTCTCTCCCTTTGTGCCTGCTGCCATATCTGTTTTCATGGTTTTTTGTGAACAAGTGGGTCTGGTTTTATGTCACACTATGAATTCTTCAAGTGGTAGTTACAATAGATGAACTATTTCAGGTTCTGTCTCCATCCCACTTGGTTTAGTCAGGAGGACTTGCTGGGACTATTGTGTAGAAAAAAATAAAAGATTTGGTTCAGCAAAGTTAGGACATGATTAACAACCTCATACATTTTCAGAGAGTGTTTTAATTGATTTGACTGTAACATTCCTGGATAACCTCTATCACTAAATTGCGTGTGAGGCAACAAGCAGCTAATCATGCAGCTAATTCTGCATTAGCTCATGATGTAGACTTTAACCTAATTATCCATACTGAAACATTTAAGTAAATAACATTTTACAGAATTTCCTTGTATCAAACCAGTTTTTTGTTATTTTTCATTCCCAAGTTCATGAATGTCCTTCAACTGCATCTCATAAGCTGTCAAATATTTTTTCTCAGATGGGATATAATCCATTCTCAATCCCACTTAAAATTATTTTCTTGAGTATATAACAGCAAACACACTCTCATCTTTTGCAAAATAAACTTCAATATTTATTTTCTTTTCCATTGCTTGACTTTCATAGTTTAAAAGAGAATTATGTAGTCTTTTGTAAGCAACACCAGGATGTTTGGGTCGTGCAATGCTTTTAATAGTTCTGAAAAAATCTACATTAAATGTAGTTTAGTAGTGCACTGGCCATGCCACTGACATGGCTTTGGTTATTAGTAAGAACCTAGCAAGAGTATCCCAAAAACATCTATTTACAGTAAACATTGCAAGTTTATTTCTCTTACAACATTTTTAGACCAAGAAGTTCAACGGTTGAAGATAGGAATGGAGACATTATTGGCTGCAAATGAAGAAAAGGTGAGAAAATAATCCTTGTTCTACATGTTAAGAATGAAATTATGGGTTTGAGTCTCTGAAATGTTCCAAATAATATACCTTCTACAAGGAAAAAATGAGAATTGTAATTTCTATGATCATAAATCAAGCCATGGGATTTTCCTGTATGGTGGCACACTCCTATATGATCAAATAGACAATAATATGCATCCCTAAAAACCTCCTTTAGTAAGTGGGGTATCCAGACAGGGCAACACTAATTCTGGAGAACATTAATGTGGCTCATAACATTTATTTCTCAAAAAAGCCCTAATGTCAAACCCCTCTGTTTTCCTTACGTGTGTAATTTCACATTGTCCAGCAAATATTGTGTACAAAGGCAAACAACATTCCTTACAAGGCATGGGGGAGACTTGAGCCTGTTTTCATGAAAATCACAGAGATGTAGTACAGTGTTTCTACAATTAAAAATGAAGGATCTTAAATGTGATTTTATTTATTTAATGTTTTCCACAGGACCGTCGGATAGAGGAGCTGACACTACTGCTAAGCCAGTACAGGAGGGTCAAGGACATAATGGTTGCAGCCCATGGTAAAATGTCTTGTGAATAATTTCCTGATTTTATTTTAAGTTTGTGGTGTTTCCTGTGACCATTATGAACTGTGACCATTAGCCAGACTTTACAGCGTAAAATGATATTAGGAGAACTCATTTCCCTTCCACTAAGGAAAATCCTGACAGCTGATGAGACAAGTTTTGGTTGGAAGGAACAACTGAAAACCCACTTTGCTTTGCTGCACGCAATTCTGTGCATTTAGCTTCAAAAATTGGGGAAAAAAAAAACCAAACCAAAAAAAACCCCTTTGTCCCATTTCTCATTTACACTGTAGGAAGTGGTGTGGGTTTTAGGACAATCTCATTGTAAGTTGCCACCATACTTTTCAGCACTGAATTTAATCTGGGAAATTTGACCTTCTGAAAGGACAGTTTTGTTCCATGCACATCATCACATTAACAAGCAATAACAGTATTTTTAGGCCTTGTATGGCCAAATGGAAACTTGTATTTAACACACAAAAATATGAACGAGAGTAAATGTATTTAACACACAAAAATAGGAAATGAGAGTGAATCTCTCTTTGAATGTTCATTAAATAAATAACTAAAAAGGAGCAAGGAGCAAGCCATGATGCTCTGGATTATTATTATCTGGATTATTATTATCTGGAGCTGATAAGGTGTTAATGTACACAGGTGTAGATACTCCCTAGAGTGTAAATAAAACACAGTGATGCTCAGCATAGTAAAACAAATAAAAACCCCAAATACAAACTTGTGTAGGACCTAGAGCATATACTGAGATCATCCACACTGGGGTGTGTACTGTGAAAGACTGAGAGGAAGGGTATCAACCTCAGCTTGCCCCAGAACACCAAACTGTGAATTGCAAGTGGTTCTGAAGCTGCCTGACAAGAAGCTCAGGGGCTCCCAGCAGAGCACAGTGTCTGGCTGAAAGTGGTAAATGTGTTTGTTGTTCTAATATAAATCAGCTTGCTGGGAAGTCAGAGCCCAAAGGAAGGGTGGGGAGCAGAGAGGGTGGGAAACTACAGGCATCAGGGAAAGACTGGAGGGGAATTCAGAGGCCAAAGAATTTTGACTGTCTGAGATGGCCCTAAAAGGGGGTTTTTTTGCCTGTTTCTCTCCCTTTCTACTTCTACTCTCTAATGCTTTCAGGCTCTTCTGTCTCTGGTGGCAGTGAAGAGGAACTTGAGGCAACTTTAAAGAAGTGGAATCTTTTGAATAACTCTCAAGGAGAATTACTGAAAACAGAGGTACAGATGTTTTAGAAGCAGGTTCTGCTCGATAGATGATTTCTCGGTGTTGGTTTCTCTGTAGTAATGTAGATGAGGGTTCAGCCCTGGCCAAAATTTTATATTTCTTGGTATGGGCACAGTAGATTCAGCATCAGGCACGAGAGCTACAGGCTTGAAACTCTCATATTTTACCCAGGCCTCTGCGGGAGAATTGCCACCAGCTGTGCTCCCTCCAGTGCCACACAAAGCCATGGAAATCAGGCAAGACCTTTCTTTCTCGTGTTTCATGTGGGTTGTCCTAAATTGTATTATTTAGACTGTTTAATGGTTGGAATCTTGTCTTGACTGCTCTCGGTTTTGCTGTAGTTTTGGGCACTTGTGAAAGCTGTGCTTGCCATGGAGTTTGCAATGCTCAGTTGTTTAAGGTTTAAATTATAGGAATAAATCAGCATTTTTATATATCAGAAGATATATGCACTGTAGTCCTTAAAACTATAAAATTTATTTCTATTTTAAGTGGAAGCATTCCAGTATCTCCAAGCAATTTAACCTCTCCACAAGAAGAATCTTTGGAAATCACGAATCGGTAAGAATGAGTAACTGTCATTGAAATGTAAAACATTTTTCCTTTTTAAAATCCCTAAATGCTGCACATTGCTCACAGACAGTTACTGCTGTGCTTGTTAAGACCTCCTAAAGTCATCAACAGATACAAGGCTAAAGCTGCCCAGGGGCCTGGCTGCCTCTCACTGCTGACCAGAGGATGTCTTGTTGCTGTTTCTGACTTCATCTACTGCAGTTTTCAATGCTATGATTTCCAGACTAAAGATAATAATAAAATAAATGAATCTCTTAATTCTGAGCTATGTTTTATGCAGACATCATGTGATCTGTACAGCTGTTGCATCACACACTGATGATATGCAAACAAACCACGTTGTATTAACTGCTGCTTTTTTGCCTGTCGCTTTTTTTAAGGGTTCCACAGAAAAAAAAGTCAAGTAGTTTAGAAGACTTGCAGAGTGAATCCTTGGAAAAGGTTGGTTTATTTGTAATCACAGCTTCTGGTGTTTAATGTCACAGCTAGAAGACAAAGATCAAGTATAAATATTCTTTTTGTTTCACATATAGTAACTTTAACATCTGCTAACGTTGTATGTGGGGAAAAAGCCCTAATGATAAAACAGCTCAGGTTCTTTTTCCACCCCTTTGCCAAGCTGGTTGACACACCCATATGGACACACCTTCAAATTCAATTTTTCCCCTGAGAGAAACAAAAATATTTAAGTGAAATACAAGAAATAATGAGGAGTCATTTTGTTAAACTGCAGTATTATTTTGTTTATAGGTGGTTTTTAAATATTTTTTTACTTCCAAATCACTAAAAATATTAAGGGAGCTAATTCTGAAAGTGGCTAAATGTTGGGACTGGGTATTTCCACGTAGGATTCTTTTTTGAGTGTGTGCAGGTAACTGTGAGTGTTGTTCCCTTAGTTTTCTATCACAAATGGCATTCCTGAAGATGGCAGTGATGCTGCCTTAGTTAAAGCAGCAGGAGCACTGTTGATACTTCAAAGGCTTTAATTTCATTTCAGAACAAAATTTCCCAATTTGCAAAGTCTTGTTATGTTGTGGTCCAGAGTCTTGTTTTGTCATTATGTACACTCTTATTTTTCTACACTTTTGTAATTCTGCTTTTTGAGACTGTTGTTGCTTTCTGTACTCAAATAAGGCTTAACACCAGGTTACCTACACCCAGTAATGCCATTTAAACCAGATGCCAGTAATATGATTGCTCCAGTTCTTGAATTTAAAAAAAAAAAAACTATTTTAAAAATTTTTTTCTTAAATATTCTAATATTTTTCTTGAATTGCTGGAGATGACAGTGACCAGATAGAACGTGTGAAATTTGTGCTGCATTCATTTGATTGTGGTCAGACACGTGACAAAACAGAACCAACATTTCATTCAATGAAGAATTGATGTAAGGTTTTCTTGTCACAACTTTTACTTATTTTTTTGTCTTAAATCAAAAATCTGAATTTGTCTCTGTGATATGCTGTGATAAGGCTGTGCCTACATATTTATGCTGTAAAAGTGCTCTATCCATGAAATCAGCATCCACACAGGAAGAACCCACCCAGGGTTGTGAGAGAATTGTAGCAAGCCCTCCTCATGTTCAGCAAGGCATTTAAATTGTGTGCCCTGATTTAGGCACGAGGCCTCTTGATGAAATGGCTGAGACCTCCCTGCGTGTATGAGTGAGTGGCTAAATGTGAATATTGCAACCAAAACTAAGGCCCAGAAACCTTGTTTGGCTGACACAGCATGACAAGACAGCTTTTTGCATTAAGTCCAAGAAAACCTATGCAAGCAGCACTGTTTGCTGGAGTTATTCTGCCTTGCTCAAAGCTCAAATTCCCATTGCTTCCAGCAATAATAATAATAAAATAATAAACCACATTGGTGTCCCTGACCTAACCGTGGTGGAATTTTTATCACTTGGTTCCTATCAGAGCTCTTTATGATTTCAGCTGGATCCATACAGGATTGTGTGTGTTATTTTATGTCAGTTGTTTTCATATTGGTCTAACCATTAAACAGCTGTTAAGTTCCCAGCTCAAAGTAAGTCTAAAGGGACCACCCAGAAACCTGAAAATAGCAAAATTCCTTTGATCACAACAGAGCTCGAAAAGGAATTTTGTAGAGTGGGGAATGAGCAAAAACACAATTAGTATTAAAAATTGGATTGAAATGAAATGAAGAGGTAGCAGTCCTTGTAATATATTGTCCATACATTAAGCAGCATCTCTACAGCAATAAGACTACATTTGATGTTCCGTGTATGTATGTTAATACTAACATTTGTCTGTTGCTTTTTTCCATAAAACTTTGAAATTGCCCTCCCTGAAACTCCGTAGTATGTAGATGGAAAACCAGCACAGCCTGTTGTAGAACAAGAGGTATATTAACTGCAACCTTCCCTAACAATTCTCTGTTGTGATGTGATGCGCTGTGATGGTATGGCTGGGTTTGCATTTTATATTCACTTTGTCTTTAAAATGTTTGCATAGTTCCAGTGCTGACAAACGAAAGGGGGTAAGGATTTGAGAGGGAAATCTTCTGGTTTTTACTTTTTATCTTCTAAAAGTTTGTTACGTGAAGCTGGTCAGTCAGTCTCAGAATACACACTGCTAATGTAAGACACAATTTCTGTACTCATACAATATTTGGTACCAGTTGGGATGTACTCCTGCAGTTGCTAAAAAGGAGCAGGAGTTGAGGAAGTGTGCAATCTGACCTGCAGTTGTAGTATCCAAAGAATCCTTGAGGCCTTGGAATAAGAATAGATAAAGTAGTGGTTATCTCATTAAATTTTTAATGGATCATCCTGTCACAGACAAAGTTTTGAAACAATTTTGTTGGAATGGGGTTACTATAACGGAGCATGCTGTATGTTCCTCTATTCCAAATACGGTTTGTATATTTCCAGTGCAAAGTTTTCCTATGAAACCTCAATTCTGGTACTGAAACATTTACCAGTGTGAGTTTATTCCAAAACACATCTTGGATGTACACCATTCCCACTAATAATGCCAATTGGAGCTGCAGGTTCATTGCTTGTCTCAAAAAGCATCTCTGCCCTATAGTTTTCACCCAGAGTGATGGCTCTATCCATCTTTTCATCTGGATTCAACGCTGAAGAAATCCCAACAAGCCATTTCCAAAACTTGGAGACAAAAGTACCTCTGTGAAACACATGCTTTGCCTGGAAAAGTAACTTTAGGCTCAAAACTGTCAGATTTATGGGAACATATTTCCTACCCTTGTACAAGGAGCACGATGCCCAAGTAGACAATCACTTCAATGCAAGGAAAATTAGGTTTTGGCAATTCTTTTTAACTGTAATTATTTTTTTTAAAAGCTTCACATTTACAATTTTGTCTATGCGAGGAAATTTTTGTCCTTACAAAAGTGAAATTTCGGTACCATAACTTCAGTCTTGATTCTCTCACTGTTACTAATGGTGGTGGGAAATATGTTTGAGAAAATTTGAGGTGTGCAAATGCTTTTGGGTTAAATTCCAGCAGGATACAACTGTGAGGCTGAAACAGAGACAGTCTGGTGAAAAATAGCAGAGAAAAAATTATCTGAGAAGTAACTAAGTACATTTTTGGTGCTGTCAAAGTTGACCTTGAAAGGACCAAATGATTAAATAGTGCCAGGGTCCTAGAGGAAAGGGAGACAGCTAGAAAAATTCTTATGGCAAAACCAGGTAATATTTAACATCTATTTTAAAGTAATGCACAATGACCAAAGTGGAAGGAGCAGGTGAGGGAAGGCAAGGCTGTGTCTTAGCTAGAAAACTGTCAGCTGACTGATAGGTTTAAATTGAGTTATCTATAAGCAGGAACGTGCAGGGACAGGAATCATTTTGAACCATGCATTTTCTCAGCTTTAAGAGCATTGCATACTGGATTGCAAATGCTGTGAGCGATTTGATTCTGTATTTATTTTGTCTTTCCCTCTTTTAAAAACAACAGAGTAAGCCAGTGGTGAAAGGCAGCAAGTACCAAACGCTGCCAGGAAAGCTGCCCCGACCCCTGCAGAATGGAGAGCAGGCAATGTATAACTCCCCAGATGGATGTGGCATGAGTGACAACGATGACAACGGCGTCCCAGGCCTGAGTATGTACCTGTGCCTCTCCCAGAGGGAAAATCCAAACTGTTTGAGGGATTGGGACATATCACGGGATAAATGCAGTATGATGTTCACACGGTTCAGTTAGGGAATGCTGTACTGCTTTTATTTTTTTAACAAATACCAAAAATATTCCCATAGAGTGAAAGATCAGTTTACGTTAGAGGGGTTTTTTTCTGTTGCACCTGACAATACCATTTGAAACTTTACAGTACAACTATCAAAAGCATGAACATTTTGCGTAAAAATCCTTGTATCAGCATTGTTGGTTGCTGTAGCTGCTCAGGACCCACAAGTGAAAATCTGAGTTGCTACCACACACAGAAACATCCGTGGATTTTGGAGCTACAAATATACTGTCATTCCACAACCACAGCCCTGTGGAAGCCTGTATTAATTTCTTTCCAGTGGCACCTTAAGCATGGATTTACTGACAAAAAGGAGTTAAGAATGAGGCACAGGACCAGGTATTTTTCTAGGACTGAAGAGCTTGGGAGCTTGGGTACAAGAGTATCCCTTGAGATTCTGAAGTCTTCTTACACTTTAAAAGTTACAGTAGAATTTTTTGTTGGGCTGTTGGGGTTTTTTTTTTGGTGGGAGTTGGTTTCTTTAAGGCCTTGTGGTCCCAAAAGCTGCTAGCATACTGCAGTTTCAAGATTGCAGTAGGTTGTGGTTGTTTAGGGTTTTGAAAGAGCTTTTCTGTGATTGCAACTTTGCAGGCAATGCATGAGCCATGCTGTTAAGTCTTTAACTGCAGGGTTATCCAAGGATGGGTGACCTTGTAAAGGAAAATGTTCTTTTTCTAGAAACAAGCAATGGCTTCTTAAATACACTGAGTTAAGAGAATTTTTTCTGCAGGTTGGTTTGTTTCTTGCACGTGCAGCAAACTCGTTCCACCTCCAGTTCTGTATCTCAGAGAAATTTGATGCAATCTTAGCCGTTGCTTCATTTCAGATACTCTGCAGGCTTCGTAGAGCTCTGTAGTATTTGCTTAAAGTGCTAAAACTGTCTAAGAATAGTTAGAAAAGCCCCAGATAGATCCATTACCATCCCTATCTGTTTAAGATGATCTGTACAGAGCTCTTGGGGCTTGTGCACACCAATGCATATTCACTTTCACGTCGAGCATAACTGCTTCTTTTCTTTTTGTTTCTGCTTTTAATGCTTAGCTTAACTACTTTGCCCTCCTGTAACTTTATTTTGCTGGTGTTTTGTATCTTCTTTGCTTCTCCATCTGGCTTTCTGCTTCTTGGGATGACTGAAGATCGCGTCAGGAGTGTCAGTGCACCAGTGCTAGGTACTGTATCCAAACAAGATGCAACTTTAACACCCATTTTGCTGCTTACTTTTTTCTTTCCTTTCCCCCCTCCCTTTCCCTCATAGTATTATGAAATACTAATCCGTTTCTTGGCCCTCTAGATTGAACTCCTTACGTGCAGTACTGAAATGAAGTAATAGCTCCTGCTGTATGGCATTCACATGGGATTTCTTTTTACGACACTTATTCCTGGTTTCATTCTGTTTTCACTGAAGTTAGAAAAATTCCCACTGATTTTGATGGAGGAGTTGAGGTATTAAGAGCAGGCAAGAAGACCTTCAATGAATTCAATTAATGTAGTTAAATAGAAAAGACTGAAATAACAAAATTATTTTACCCAATGGTTTCTTTTTTTTTTTTTTTGTATCAAATGTACAGCTGTTTTTTCACCTTCTGAGCATTTTTTTTTTAAATACAAGAACATTTTTATAGGTATCTGTACTTTTTTTATCATGTTCTGCATTTAAACATCAGCTTCCCAGACAACAACTTGATCAATAATTAGTATAAAATGTGACTATAATGCTGTTCTTAACCCAGGAGAAACAGAGAACATGGATGGCACAGTGGGCTCGGATGACATTTCACCTCTTTCTTTGGGAACGGATTCAGGCCCACAATCTCCATGGTCTCCAGAAAACAGAAAGAGTCCAAAAGGGATCAAGAAAATCTGGGGAAAGTAAGGTTTTTTTTGTTTTTTTTTTATTTACTGTCAAAGCATTTCAGCTGAGAATTAATCCAATTCCCAGCAAAATCTACAATTATCTATAGCAAGAATAACCTAAAATTGGGGGAGAAAGCAGTTCTGGGATTGCACGGGTGTGTCCTTATGTACACAGGGGTGTGGAAAAATGGCTGGGAGTGTTCATAGCATCATTCTGGTGAAAGAAATAAGGCACTGCTGTCATCTTACTGCTATTAATTTAGCATGCCAGCAGTTTTATTAGCCATGAAAAATTAAATTCTAGCAAGTTTTTCATTACAAAAGACACCAGGTAAAAAAATAAGGGAAAACAGAAGGAACAAAAAGCAGGGCACAGCTGCACCGTGTCCACTTGATCTGCTTCAGCAACAGCAGCCATTTCCAAGTCTGGTTTATTAAATGGATCAAAGTGTTATGGCTGCTCTGTGGAGCTCATTTTTTTTCCCCTCCAGAGTTAGGTCCAGACTGAATTTCCTAGAACTCCTTGAGCTACCTCTGGAATTTGGCATGTGTGGTTTCCAGGGAGATTACCAGAGCTGTTAGTTGTCACTGTAGTTTCCATGCAGAACAAACGTCCTCTGTCACCAGCTAATAGTCCTGTCGTGGCACTCTTGTCTTGCAAGAATACGAAGAACTCAGTCAGGTAACTTCCCTGCAGACGACCTGGGCCTGGCAGAGTTTCGGAGGGGTGGTCTCCGGGCAACAGCTGGACCTCGCTTATCCCGATCCAAGGACACCAAAGGCCAGAAGAGGTAACGGCTCCTCCTCTCCCTGGCACAGCCTGTCGTGTGTGGTGGTGTTAAATGTGCAAAACAGCCAAACCCTCCTCTTGGGAAATACAGTTTTCCCAAGCACTTCAGTCCATGTGGAATTCCACAACAGCTGGAAAGAATGTCTCTGGCGGCAAAGTCATCCTGAGAATCTCCCTGAGAATCTCCCAAAAAAAAACTCCTCCAGCTGCAAGTCGCAGCACTTGCTGCTTGGTGGAGTGTCAGAAATGTCACCTTGTTAAAGAACAAGAATTATCATCTCCTGTGGGAGTATCTGCATAATGATGAGGATTCAGCAATTCCCTTTTCCCTCTTTTCAAACAGAAAATGGGAAATTCTTATCTGCACTGCAACTGTTCACAGGTTGTGGCTGGGCTGCCAAATTCCCAGGACACCCCAGAACAGAGCACACCAACAGATTTGCTGCCGTGCTGCCTCTGGCACACGATGAGCTTTCCAATATGGGCATTCATTATTTCCTTTAACATTTTTCCAATGCTTCTTGTGCTTTTCAGTGACCACAATGCTCCATTTGCTCAGTGGAGCACTGAAAGAGTTTGTAACTGGCTTGAGGACTTTGGCCTGGGCCAGTACGTGATTTTTGCCCGGCAGTGGGTGACATCAGGCCACACGCTGCTAACTGCCACACCTCAGGACATGGAAAAGGTAATCACTGCTTCTCTCTACCTGTTGATTCTGTCCAACCAGGCCTCTCCAAACCATTGGTTCTACCTTTCTGAAATCCACAGTATCCATTTTCGTAGTTACCTAATGCAAGGAAAGGAGCCAGAGGCAAGGCAAACTCCTTGTTCATGGTTTTTGTTGCAGGAAATGGGAATAAAGCATCCACTGCACAGGAAGAAATTAGTTTTGGCCATTAAAGCAATAAATGCAAAACAAGATGAGAAATCTGCACAACTTGATCATATCTGGGTGACACGTAAGTGTTTGAGCTCTCACGGAATTATTTGGGAAGGAATTTCTCCCCCCCTCTATAAAAGGGCTGCCTGATACACATTTAAGCAGCTACCAAACATCTTTTAAAAAGCACTACATTTCACCATAGTAGAATTGGGGACTTGTGTGTTGTTCTTGACATGCAAATATGCAGCTTGTGGTATGTCCTTCCATGGGGAACTCTGTCAGACCTCAGGGAATTAAACGGGTGGGCTCAATCTAGGAAGAGCTACATTAGGCTGCAGAAGATGTGTTCCATCATACACTGTATTGTCAAGTATCATGGGGGTAGTGTGGACAAAGGTCTTTGATAGTAATTGCTTTTGGCTATCCTCAGGAAAGGGGAATAGGTAGAATGGGCTACCTGAATGCCTCCAAAGAAGCCAGGCCAGATGAGAGGGGAGAAGGGCTTCATTCTCACTGATCTGGATTTGGTTCCCCATTATTCTCACATCTGCAGGATGGCTTGATGACATTGGCTTACCTCAGTACAAAGACCAGTTTCATGAATCCAGAGTAGATGGGAGGATGTTGCAGTACTTAACTGTGGTAAGTACAATCCTTTTTTCATCAGTTTAACCAAATTTAACCTCAGAATAAGCAAACTATTTTACAATTTTACAATTTTGAATGTGAGCAGTTAAAGAATTTTTGCAAGACAGAAATAGTGCCAGTAAGAACTCCTTTGTGCTGCCTAGCGCATGGAATCTATTCCTAAGGTCCATAAAACAAGTCATATGTTAGGGCTAACTTCTGCAAAGTCCTTCTTTGAATACCATGTAGCACACCACAAGTAAAATGACCTGTTTTATGTGTAACTTCTGGAGCACATTGTTCTCCCCACACTGAGTTAGCAACAATATTCAGTAAAGCAAAAGCAGAAAATCCAGTGGTTTGTACAGCTCTGACCATATTCACAGCACACCATGAACCACACGCAGCCACCATGTTTTCTTTCCATATCCTAACCAAGCCTGGATAATTAAGGCCTGGATTTGCCTTAATAGGCTACACTCCTGCTTTCATTTTTTATCCAGGTCTTGCTATGGTGCAATGTTAAAAAAAAAAAAAAAAAAAACCAACAACAGAACCCCCCCAAACCTCTACCCTAACAAAACCCAAACCCTCTTTAAAGTATTAACTTTCATTTTACCTAAACAAGAGTTACTGTAGGGTTATGTAAAACTACACAGCAAATTCAAACTCTTTCTTCCTGGGGAGAGTATCTGTTTTGGTGTGTGTTCTGTGGCACCTAAAAGTCTCTCTCCTTCACAGAACGACCTTCTCTTCCTGAAAGTCACCAGTCAGCTGCATCACCTGAGTATTAAATGTGCCATTCACGTGCTGCATGTCAACGGCTTTAACCCCCACTGTCTACGCAGGAGGCCAGTTGAGGAGGTAAAAGAGTGTTTAAATAAATTAATTGAAGCAAGCATGAATTTGGTCCTAGCCAAAGGGGACAGAAAGGCAGCAGTGTACAGCGATACAACAGAATCATTGCTCCTAGGGACTTGCAGCAGTTATGCCACTTATTAGTTGAATCTCATGCATTTCTCTTTAAAAGTTACTTGCATAGTGGAAAAAAAGTTAATTCATCTTCCAAGAGAATAATTTGGACTGATTTGTCTTTGCCTGACCTCATTTATAAAACCTGTGAGGTTTATGCCTTACCTGATCGGCATAGCTTTGTCTTAGTATTAAACACTGTCAATAACACTGTTGTCAAAAAGTTCCCTTGTAACACCTGTAATCTGTAATCTCTACTGTTGCACTGCTCGATGCAACACATGGGGTTTCATCAGTACTAGACCAGGTCTGGATCTCATCAGAGGCTGTTTGAAGGGGCCTTGAACAGAAGCAATCCCTTAGAGTCAGGGAAGAACAACTGCCCTTGGAGGAAGAGGAGGGGAGGCTGTTTTTATCTGAACTGAGGATGCATGCTCACACACCCAGACAATGCAGGCCGTGGTGCCATCACCTTCTGTGGTCCCTCCAACAGAACAACGTCTCGCCTTCCGACGTGGTGCAGTGGTCCAACCACAGGGTGATGGAATGGCTCAGATCAGTGGATCTGGCAGAATACGCACCCAACCTTCGAGGCAGTGGAGTGCACGGGGGCCTGATCGTAAGAATTTACCATTTTACTACATCTCTACTGAAAGCTGAAGGCTGTAATATAAACCATATTTTATCTGATGTTCATCAAGCAGAAGGAAACAAACACATCTGCAATATGACAGCGTGATCAGGCCTTCTAAGGAGGCTCTTCATCTGATCCATGCATCTTAACTTTACAAAGGAAAACTAAAATAAAAAAGGAACAGCTAAAACACTTTTTATAATCAAAGCTGAGCTGGGCACAAGCGTTTGACAGCAGCACATAAAAGGAAAGCTGAACTGTGCTGTGTGAAAGTTGCTTATTGATAAGGCATTGCTGAGTGTTTCTTTGAGTGATTTACCAGAACTCTGAGCCATGCTAAATAACCACCCTGAAATCCCAGCAGCCAGGAATGACATTTTTTTAATTCAAAACATTCAGAACTACTTGCAGCTCACTAAAGTCAGAGTTCTGAAATACCATGATTCTACTGCTGTTGAATTTTTGCAAAAATGAAATAGTAGAAATCATATTGAGTTTATACTCCAAGTACAGCAGAAAATTCTGAAAGCAAACTTGTTCAACCCTAACAAATGTATTGTTTGATGATAAATACATATTTGCCTGATCACACTCAGCGTTTTTTCTTGGCTCCTTTCAGACATTTCCCATTCAAACCCCAGTGAGTATCATGAGTGAGCTATAAGAGGTTTAATGTGGACAGATACTTAGTAAGAGTGAGAAATCCTCTGCTAAGCACTGCAGTAGTTTACTATTGCAAACATTTCTATAAAAAATAAGCATTCTGCCCTTTTCCCAGATCCTTGAACCTCGCTTCAATGGTGACACGCTGGCCATGCTCCTGAATATCCCACCTCAAAAGACCCTCCTGCGCCGCCACCTCACCACCAATTTTAACGTGTTAATTGGGCCAGAGGCACAACAAGAAAAAAGAGAAATCATGGAGTCAGCAGCATACACACCTCTGACCACCACTGCCAAAGTTCGGGTAGGTACTGCTGCCAAAAAGGAGAAATGTCAGTGTCAGACTTCTCTGCTCTGTATTGTAAATGAAATAAGGGACAAGATGGGCAGGGAGAGGTGAATTCTACAAGGAGTGCTACATTTCTCTTAATTCTATATACCAAAGCTTTTACTATGTATCTGTTTAAATTAGCTCCTGAAACTTGCATGCAATCTTTTCTGTCTTTTATTAGAAGGAACATCATGTAAATGCATTTAACATCAACTGAAACTCCCCATTTGAAAACAAATGTAGTTAATTCACAATCTACGTACTTGAATGACTAGGGTATAGCAGTAAATAAAAAAGGGGATGATTTTGAATGCTTAAAGAACAACCTTACTTGTCTTACTCAAAACTACTTGTGTTGACTGCTTATTTTAGCCAAAGAAACTTGGATTTTCACATTTTGGAAACTTAAGAAAAAAGAAGTTTGATGAATCAACAGACTACATTTGTCCTATGGATACAAGCCCAGCTGCTACGAATGGTACTTCAAAAAACTATGGTGGCTACAAAGGACTTAGTCCTTTCACTGACAGGGAACTGGATCAGGTGGGACAGACAGACTGATGCCATGCTCATCTCATCCTCTCCATGCATTCCAAAGCTTGCCAATAACCAAATGTTCTCCTATAACAAACTCTTTGCTACATCCGCATGAACTCACTGAGAAAGTATTGGCTGTGGACACTGGAAAGAGTTCCAAACTAAGAATGTTGGGGGGTTTTCTTAATCAACATCATAATAAACTCATCCATCCTCAAGCCCTTTTTCAGGACTATGACACCTTTACACTGCGAAGATCGAGTTATTTTGTCAGTCAAGGGGGTAGCTGCAGTAAACACGAGATTTTTGTACTTCTAGCTTTCATAATCCTAGTATGGCACACTATTTTTTTTCATTATCTTTATGGGTGGTTTTTAATGTACTGAATTCTTTTGGACAAATTTGTACAAAGCTATCAAGTTATATTAAAGTACAACTGGATTGTATTTTTTATCAGACAGTAATCAAGAGAATCCAACTGAATTTTTCTTTCATTGTGTACAGTGGGGAGTAGTTCTGCTTAGACAATCTATGTGAAGACAATGCATCAGTAATGAACAAATTATTAATAAACCAACAGTTAATTCACTTTTGTTATGTAGCAGTGAACTTGTGAATGAAACTGTCTAGACAGCATACAGACAAATGATGAAGACTAAAAGACATCAAATTTTATTTCAACTTTGCTGTTGTGTAAAGGGATGTAAACCCTGAAAAATGGAGCGTTCTAGAGCCTTGTGTGAACTTTGGCAACACACAAGAGCCACACCGAGGCAGCTGGAGTAAACTGCCCTTTCTCCAGTGACATAAAAACAGTTTAAGCCTGATAAGAGAATGGTCACAACATTGAAAAGACTAACTGTGAAGGTAATTTTTCCATTTGCATGGTTTAGTGCATCTAACATCTCATATATGTTCATTAGCTAATCAAGGTCTTTTTCAATGTACTGCTCCTAAATAGGGAGAATACCAAACCCTGACTGTGATTAAGTATGGATGTCCACTTGCTCAAAGAGTTGTGAGGGAATGCATTAACTTTGAGCCAAGAACTCGCACTGTGCAGTTGCTCAAGCATGACAGAAAGACTGGATTCTTCTCTAGGAGCATGGTCTGTCTATTCAGCATGACTTCTGAGCATGTCATCCATGCAGGACATCACAATGCCCTAGAACTGGTAACATTTCTTTGTAAAAAGAGGTAGGACTGTATCAAGGACTTCTTGCCTGTGAAAAAAGCCTACCAGAAATACAAATAGTGTCAGACCAGTTGGAAAATATTACTTTGTATTGACAATATCAGTTAAGCTTTTTCTTTTTGCTTGTGAATTTGATTCCATGAAACTCGGCCTCTATCTTTCTTTCTCAGGATGCACTCTTCCTATTGTTAAATGCATTTTCACATACCTTGTAGCACAGAGGCATTTTTAAGGAGCTTTTAAACTTACCCCAACTTCATTTGTCCACGCACAGATCCCTCCCAAAGCTGCATGTAGAGTGAATAAAATTGCACATACTGTCTGATTTGAACTAGTTCCTGACTGCTTTTACAGATGGAACACTCAGAAGGCACAGTAATGCAAATAGGGGCTCTTTCTCAAGGCATAACCCACCTTACGGTACGTAACTCGTTCCTCTCTTGTTCTAAAGCCACAAATGTGTTCTGCTAGAACTTACTGAAAGCTGGTCATTGCTGGTGGTAATTAAGAGTAAGTGGGTCACTGTTCTAGAACCTCGTGGGACATTCAGTCAAAAAAACCTCTGCTTTTAAATCGCTCTAGAAATTAAGCTTCATTTAGACCTCTTTAAGTTTTCATGAACTCTGCTGTCTTTTTGACACAATGATGGATATTCATCCCCTTAAATGAAAAGAATTCTTCAAAGATTTTGCAGGTAACCACCACCTCAGTCACAGCAAAGGCTAGGAATGAGGTACAGACTTTTAAAAATTTACATGAGCTAAAACTGTGGAAAACAAAACACAACACCTCACTTCTGCATCCTCATTCCATAGAAGCTAATTTATTAAAAAAGTGACTGAAAGCCATAATGAAGAATTATGTAATATAGTTGAGTTGCATGCCACACACAAAGTCTCTAAGAATTTCCTCAAGCAAAGTTTATTTAAAGCTGTATTGAAGAAATTCCCTTTGATTGTGTGTGGCTCTCACCCTGCTATTGTGAGCCTGATCTCACTGCAGCTGTGTCTCTGGGAGCACAGGCCTCTCACCAACCACCTTCACTCCTTCCCATCTTGTTCTTTCAGACACTGCTAAGCCAGGATGAAATGCTGAATGACAGCAGGTTTTTAACACCGACCTTTGAAGACTGGAGATGATACCTCAGAGCGACCAAGAAAACACTACTCATACCTCATTCCTGTCAGGAGTGGCCAGGAGCAGCTGGATGCCGTGGAGCAGGAAAGCTTCACCTCTTTTCTGCCACTGACACCTCCCACGTAGCATTTCCTACTGTCAGTGTAGCCACACATTACAGGTATAACTCTCCTCTGTGCTGTTTTTCCACATAATGTAATAGGAAACAGGTGTTGGGAGAGGAGTGGGACTCAGATCCAGAGTCTGGAAAGCCAAGACTGGCAGTGTTTTACCCTTTTATTCAGTTGTCTTTTACATGGTATGTTGATGTACTGTTATATGAGAGATCTTTTGTAATTTTTTATTTTTATAATTAACTTGTAGTGCAGGAATCATTAACACATTATTGTACCACAGGGGCTAATCAGAGCTACCTGGAAATTCAGATGGATGCTGGTGAGAGCAGCAGTAATAGCTCACTCCCTACTCCTGTGGTCTGCCAGACTGGTCCCCAGAAAGGATCTCAATCTCTCCTCCCTTGCACTAGCACATGTCCTGCCCTCTTTTTATCTAAGGGCACTGTAGGATGGGAAGAATGGAATATAATACTGTCCACCAAGCCCTTGCTTTTATTAGGATGACGAGCTGCCATGTTCACAAATCTTTTCCTAAGGCAAAAACAACTGCAGCAGGAAATTGTAACTCTGAGACTACCAGGAAAGTACCAGAACACAACAGAGATTTATTTCTTTAAAAAACCTGACAAAATAAATCTGTTGCTGTGGTATTGAGCTGGACAGGACTGCATCAGAGGGAAATACGGCCTCTCACTTTTTGAGGGGCTGAGGGTGGAGCTGTCACCTTTACAGCAGCAATTACTTATGGCATCTGTTTACATGTACATCTCCTGTAGTAATGAGCTGTTAACAAGCTCCCTCAGTAAACAGACAAATGCCAGAAAAAAATTTCCTTAACTGTAAGGAAAAGTACTTTGTACAGGGCTGGTTTGCATTACTCTCTCCTTGCTGGCTGCAGGTGCTGCTTTAGATTCTAATAGAGCCTGAAGGCAGGTCACTGCCAGCCCAACCCTCCCAGATGAAGAGGGAACCTCCAGGGCTGTCCAGAGGATGCAGCAAGGGGTCTTTGAGAGCCACCTGTGGCATTTTTTACAGGTGATCTATCCTGGTCCTCACTTCACGAGTCTCTCATGACAGACCCTGCACTGTATGGTCAGGTATAAGAAGCTTAAACACATGATTTTATTGTCCAAAATGGTAAAATCAAGGCAAAATCTTTTCAATCACTGAAAACTGAAAAAAAAAAGGAAAATCCAGAAGAATGAGAAATAAGTCTACACATCAGCAAACTACAAATGTTTAATGTTTAATAAAAGGTATTAAATGTACCAGTCTGGCAATGCAGTCAGTGTTAGTGACCAGCTCAGGTACCATGGGCATGTGAAACACTGTGTCAGGTTAATTAGCCAGCAGACTTATTACAGCACTGCAAAAGGGACAGGCTGCTCCAGCAGCCCTGGGATATTCCAAACACAAAATTTCCTATTTCTTTCAGTGCTGGATTTACAACTCAGTGTGTTGTTGTGCTAACTTGGCTGTGAATAGTCAATCTACAAAACAATTAATTCTTTTTTTAAATATATGTAGTAAGAAATCCTAATTAGCATAACACTGGTATAAATGCTTATTTTTTAACTGTTATGAATAAATTCTGAATGTTCCCCTCTCTCTTGCTGATCATGGAATGATTTAACACAAATACATCTGGATGACCTCTCACCTTAATTTTTTTTCTTCAGAATTAATGTTTTTATACTAACTTCAGAGGTCAGACTCAGTAACTTCCACACAACTCAA
The DNA here is from genome assembly GCA_013398115.1 of Falcunculus frontatus. Classification (NCBI taxonomy): domain Eukaryota; kingdom Metazoa; phylum Chordata; class Aves; order Passeriformes; genus Falcunculus; species Falcunculus frontatus. The sequence goes on from VZRV01002982.1 coordinate 427,523, forward strand.
GATGAATTCTCAACTTCTTAGTATTAACATACACCAGGTAATTCTAAAGTTATAAACCACAGAAATTACATCAAGGGGTTAAAAAACACACACACACAAAAATGCTGCACAGTGACACATCAACTGTTCCTGTAGAAAAATATGCAGTACTTACAAAAAAGGTATCAGGTGACACCAATGTTAATAAGCAAAGGTACTGCTCTTGGGATAGCCAAGTTTGTCCAGGTTGGGCTGACAGGCAAACTGAATCATTGGTGGTGGCCCACACATGAGAATGAGGGTCTCACTGCCAGGAGGAGGCAGGTGGGCTTTCAGCATGTCTGCAGTGACAAAGCCAGAGCTGTACTTCCAGTCTGGAACAAAGAAATTAATTCAATTAGTTTGAACCTCTGTACAGGCTGAAGCCTTTTTAAACTTCACCAAGTAGCTGAAGAATCAAGTTATGGCACCATCACTGCAAGCCAGGAGAGGGTTAAATTTCTCACTCAGCTCAAAGCTAGCGATCCCCTTCCATAGGGACAACAAGCCTGTAGATAACAAAGATCTGGTTGATAAGACATGGAAGTCTAAAAATAATAGATGATAAAAGAAATGAGCAGGTAGGAATAAAAAGGAAGAGTGAATCAGCTTTTCCAGTGAGGAGAGGTCACCCAGTGGCAGGGAGAGGTATTGAGACTTGTACCACATTTTTCCACTGGTTTTTTTTCTGATAGAGTGGTGAGGTGACAAAGTTCTGTGATAACAAAAGTTCTGCCATGTAGTTTAGTGATAAGATAAAAAAAAATTAAAAGAGGAAATAAATGCTAAACTATTTCAAGCAGTAGTATTTCTGAATGCATCTGCCATTTGAAGTGAGCCAAGTAGGAAAATGATGCCTTAATCCATACACATGGCAGCTCTGTTTCACCAGAATCTAATCTGGAGCTGCTGCAAAACAAAGATGTGCACGTAATATTTACAGGTATTAAACAATTTAATGCCAACAAAATTGCTAACATAACCTGATGTGGGAGATAGCCCAAAACAGCTGAACTTTTGATGAAAATTCCCAAAAACTGAAATACATTAAAAGATCCACTGATTAACATGCCTGACCCAACTGAGGCTAATTACGAGTTCACACTTTTTAGGCCCACCTGGTTTAGATCACTTTTTAAAACAGGGTGTGGGGTAAGGTTTATTTCTGAGGAGTTTCAAAGTGTAATAAAAGAACACTTGATAATACTCTGATGTCCCCTTGAGCAAGAGTGAAGCTCTGACTGTTGCAGAGGGATGAGCAAAGGCATTTCCATGTGTCCCTACCTTTTGGAGGTCTGTCCAGTGTGTACCACAGCACAAACTGCTCAGGATGCCTCTTGGCAATGTCTTCTAGCTCAGCTCGCAGCAATATATCATTTTCTGTCTGCAAAATGAGAGTCTGTTTAGCTCCAAACCATCCTAGGAGCTCTCTGATGGCAGCTCATCTGCCATTCACAACAAATGCAATGATAAAAATTATGCAAGCCAAGAAAGTAATTTGTTTTTTCCCCCTTCCATTATAGCTATTATCGTTACAGGCTTCTGTAAATTGAGATTAAGAACAACAAACTGTCAGGCTTAGCAGCCACCTAAACACAGTCCTAACGATGGCAATTAGAACAACTTTTTAATCCAGGCTAAAATCATAACGAGCTGGATTTGTCCCTGATCCTGGCAAATTTATCTCTGGCCCTGGAAAATATGTCCCTGGACCAGCATGGTGAAGGTTAACTGCACAAACAGATTAGTGGAAACAAACCCTGTTTCCTTAAAAGCAGTGAAGGAGTATGATGAGCAGAGGGATCAGGATCTGTTCACAGTATTTATTCCCTAATACAGGAATTTAGTGAAACTATGAGGAGACACCTAAGTGTGAAAGAGTATGAAACGTGCCATCAGTTTAAAAAGCTCAGAGGTCAGCAAGAACAAGTGGGCTATTAAAGAAGAACAAAGAGATGTGTCAGAATATTCACCTGATTAGCAAAAAGGAGGTAACATTTCGTGGAGTCCTTAGGATCATTTGTGATCTGACGGATCAGCTGCAACATAGGAGTTATTCCTGTTAAAAACCAAAATTGTTATAAAATGGGAATCTCTTTCTATGGCTACAGTTTCAATATTAATGCTGCCTTCCTTCAGTCTTCCGTGGGAGCCTGGTTTGCACAGGGCTACACATCTCTCAATTTCTAATCCACACCAAATGCAGAGGTTTGGGGTTTCTATTATTAAAAATAGTTTCAAAACAAACCCACAATTCTTGTATGCAGGGCTTTTCTCTTCAGCATTCTCTATCACGTAATTTTACCCTCAAGACATTCTCCTAAAATATTTTTTGTCACTGATGAAGTGAGTTCTCTGAGGTCACAAGGTGAATCAATATTCAAACCTTCAGGTTGCTACTCCCCAGGACTAAACTCAAGCCACTAGAATGCCTCAGTGTTGCCACCATGAAAAGAAATTAATGAAAAGAAAGGCAGGTGTAAGTGCTTTGCTACTAAGGTACAGTGATAGTCCTCACACATATCCATAAAGACATTTTCAATGTCTAGACACTCCATATGATGGGATTCGTTTTACCTGTTCCTCCAGCTATCATCCCAAGGTGCTTTGCAACCTTTTTCTCTGCTTCAGACTTCTTATTAGGTTTGATAAGAAAGGTACCTAGAAGAAATATTCAAAACCTATAGGTACATTAGCTTCCAAACAAACATGGATAAAAATTCCATGGGAATAAATTACTAGAGCCAACCAATTAATTAAGGCAAACCTTTTGGAAATCCCTCACTTCCTCTGAGATGTAACAGATTCATCAGGAGACTGATCACAGGAGGTCAGGATGCAGAGAAGTGCTGAGCACTCTGAGGTGACACTTAAGTGCACAACTCCTCTCAGTCGAGATCAGTGCAAAATCTTTCACCTGTATCCTACAAGAGGATTACTTCTCTGAGCTCATTTCCTCACAGTCAACTCAGACCTGGTTTAATTATGAAATGCAGCAGGCTCTCAGGCAGCAGGTTTTTCACTAATACCACTGAGATTCTCAGTGGGCATTTTAGGCTACAATCTCACTTCCTTAAAAAGCATGCAGAGCATCTCCCTCCATAAGTATAGCTGAGGTATGATTTCCAGTGCAGACTTCTCAGTCATATATGCAATAGGAATTTTTTCAGATTTATAGTCGCAGGAGTGACACAGTCATCAGTTATTCCTTATAAAAGTACTCTTTCCCATCATACCAACTCTGACAGGCTCCTGGTCAAGCCTAGAAAAGGTGGTTTTTCTCTTTTCTACTTTAAAAAAAACCTGGTTCTGTAAAAGTTTTCAAGTTTTATAAAACACTTCTGAAAATATCCACTGCAAGCTACTCCCTTTTGCTCTCCCACCTTTGTGTCACAGTACCTGTCCCTTTATATACAAGGAGTCCATTTGGCCCTCTGAAATCAATGGTATCTCCAATCTTCATGTTATCTAGATACTGGGACATCTTCCCACCTTCTGGAAACTTGGGGTTCACATTTTTGTGGTAGACCTGTAAAAACAAATTACTTGCACGTTATCAACCACTAACTTTCCTGCAGACAGCATTACAAACTGTAGAACACAACACTGCAGGCCTGAAATTCAGCACCTGAGAAGGAGATCAAGGCAATTCTTTGCTCTCAGTTGTCTCTTGAGCATTGCAACAGGAAGCAGCCAAAATAAGTAAAATGTGCTGTTGGGCACATGTCCCTCTGCTCCCTGCAAAGAGCCAGGACAGCAGGAATGGGTGGCAGGGCAGATTATGTGCTGGTGCCCTCATTTCACTACTGCCTTATGTCACCCCTTTTTTGTAGCTGCTCCTTCTGAAAATAGCATGGCTGCATCTTTTCATTCTAAGACTTTCCCAGACTCTCAGCCACACAACAGCTTTTTCAGCTTTCAAGGCACATAAGAAGCATTAAGCAGTTCCTAACAATTCACCATGCTTGTAACATGAAGAACAGAGCATGCAAAAAAAAAAAAGCCTGGATTTTTGCCTAAGGACAAACTCTATCATAGAAAAGGATTAGGAAATCCAGAAGTCCTGGGATCAGATAATCCTGCATCCCCCTAGCTTAAAGGATTTGACTTGTTTTCTGCTTAGAGCTGTTAGCAGTAAGCATTAGCAGCAGCACAGGCATCTTGAGGGAGGGAAATCAGTATTCATGCACTGCCAAATGAAAGATATTAGGGAAGTTCCTAAAGTATTGCCAGGGAAGTGATTCTCTTCTCCATCTACTCTGCCATCCCTCAGTGCCACACAGCAGATACACGGGATACAACTTACTATTCAAGGGCAATGTGAAATGAGTTGTTTGCCAGGCAGTCACCCCATTTGAAAAAGATGAGATCTGATGAAAATGAAATGCAATGAAATTTGAGTGAAAGAAGATGAAATTTGACTACTAAATCAGAACAAACCATTTCACTAAAATGAAGTACCTGCCCTCCTTCCAGTTAGCAACTTAACTGTATTAAAGGAAAACAAAATTTACCTTTATAACTAAATCCACGTAACCTTTTGTCTCGTCACTGGAAACAGGAGTATAGGCTCGAATCACCAGATTACCATCGATTTTTGCAGAAAGGTAAACATGTTGGCCTGGGGAGAAAGAATTGCAATCTGATTATGTTTTTCATCCCTGGAGGACAAGAGAGAAAGACAGGTATTGTAACCTGCTACGCACGCAATGCCAGAGGAAATCTTTGCCGTATAAATGCTGTATGGAACATGCAGTTCCTTCTCTTATTTCAGCACAGAGCAAGAATCTCCCAGGAAATAATATGGCCATACAGTTTCAGGATCTTATTCCTAAATTCTTAAGAATTAATCTGGATAAACACAAGCACTGCAGAGCACATCTCAGTTGGTCTATCATTTGTCTAGTTAATTCACAGTTCCATTACTCTTTCCCATACAAGCCAGAAGTGAATTTGGAGAAAGACAGCCACCATGCAAGGACATGCTCACAGCATGGAATGGGATGACCCTGACACTTGTCATGCAGCACAGGGAACTGCCAAACAGGGTAGAACAAACAGAGCCACATCTGCAGATCAGAGAGAGAGAGAGACTTTCCCCTGCAGAGATAATCACTGATTCAAGGTCCAAGGTTCAGTGCTATCAGTGTTCCAGGGTTCAGGAAAGAAGGCCAATCCTAGGCTGAAATTCATGCTACAGAACTGCAGATAAAGTTGCATGGAAATGTGTGTAATTCAAAGGTAAGTGCATGCACAGAAAAGGCCCTAAATATTTCAACATCCTCCCAGGCAGTGGAGTTGTCCCCTTTCTCATTTACGAGCATGACTGTATTTGCCAAAACCATGAGGGCAACTGCCAAGAGACTGAGGGGACCAGATGGAAGTAGAATGCAAATAAGAAATATGAAAACGCTTTGACAGATACCACTCTTTGACAGACACCACTCTTATATCCTGACTGGTGATGAATTCCAGGCTCAGTTCAGTTTCACTGCTCCATTTCTAATCTATACCACACAACTGGACAAAGCACTCACAAAAGATCAGAAATACAACCCTCTGGGAAACCTGACATTTCTCTCTGAGACAGCAGCATTCAGATGCAGCTTTCCACTCCTTGCTTTGCTGAGCCTTAAGTTCCCAAACAGTCAGAAGTCCAAGAACTATGAGAAACCAGAAATATAAATAATTGTTTCCAATACTTACCTACAGGTAATCCTAATATATGATTTGTTGAAGGTAGCCCGAATCTGAATTTCTTAGTATCATGACTGATTTCCTAAAAAACCAAAGTTAGAATGAGGTCAGCATCACCACTACTTTGAATTTCAAACTCTACTCAAGACAATATGCTTTAGTAAGCCTACTCTTTGTTAGCATGCAAGCCACATGCTGGGAAAGGACACAGAAACGGCTTTGAAAAATAAAGTTTAAATAAATCAGGAGTTGTAGAAGCGGCTTTCTCCTCTTTACTTGCACAAGGAGTGACTGCTGCCTGCCTGCACAATCCCTACAGCACCTTTACATAGATAAAATCAGGAAACCCTGTGCCCAAGGCCAGTGAGCACATTCCATGCCTGTGGCCAAAGATCAGGCAAGACAGGGCGTGCAGAAGCGCAGGCTGCCGGGCTTGCTTCTCATGGTGCACCCGGATAGGAATCGAGGGAGAAACACAGCCACGACTTAAACATGCAAAGCATCAGGAAACAACAGTTCGCAGCGTGCCATAAACGCTTTCACACATCCTGCTCTACCCTGGCAGCACCACAGGGCGGCTGCGGGGGTCACAGCCATCCTTGGGGGCTCTGTGCCCTGCTCTGGGGATTCGATCCCTGGGGCAGCCCTCGGCCAAGAGCCCCTCAGGCCAGCTGCCCTCAGACCCCCGAGGCCCCAGAGCCCTCAGAGCCGCGGTCACCTCCTTGTCCAGCAGCCGCAGCGGGTACTTGGCGAGCGGGTCCTGCAGGGTGACGGGGCCGCTCGGCCTCCGCGCCGTCCCTCGGAGCAGCAGCAGCAGCAGGGCGGACGCCGCTACCACGGCCACGGCGATGGCCACAGGAGCTCCCTGTGAGGAGGAGAAGGGCAGGCGGTGAGGGCACGGCGGCGGTGAGGGCACAGCCTACCCCAGCCCCAGCCCCCCGCCCGGCTCCTCACCGCAAGCGTCTCCATGGCGGCCCCTCGCCCGCAGCTCCCGCCGCGCTCAGCCCCGGCCGCACAGGGCCCGCCTCGGGTTCCGCCTCGGGTTCCGCCTCCCGGTCCCTCCTCGGGTTCCGCCTCCTGGTTCCTCCTCCCGGTCCCTCCTCGGGTTCCGCCTCCCGGTCCCGCCTGGGGCAGGGCGGGGGCCGGACGCGGGCCGCTGGTGGGAGCCCCGCTCCTCCCTCAGCCCGGGCGGGTCACGCTGCCCCCCGGGAGCCGAATTCCTGATTTCACAGGATCGATTAGCTTGGAAAAGACCTCTGAGATCACCGAGTCCAACCTGTGACCGGACACCACCGTGTCAAGCACACCATGGCGCTGAATGCCACATCCAGTCTTTCCTTGAACACCTCCCAGGGACGGTGACCCCACCACCTCCCTGGGCAGCCCGTTCCGATGCTTAACAATCCTTTCTGTGAGGAAAAAGAAAGGGAGGGCCCCAAAGTCAAACTAGTCACTTCGGATGAAGAAATAGCGGTATTTCTGTGCACCCCATGCACGGCAATAAATGGATTCCTAGATGAGAAATAAACCTGCCCTCGTGCCACTTCTCGAAAAGAGCAAGGGAAGCAAAGCCGGGTGAAAAGAAAACTGGGAAGATTCAAGGAAAATGGGGTTGTCATGTCCTTTTGGGCAGAAAGGAGAGTCAGGAAAGGCATGGCATGTGTTATCTCCCGGCAGAGGAGCAGAGAGAGAGCAGGACATCATCAGCACACTATTCTAGAGCCGAACAGGACAGATCCTCACCTAAAAACTAAAATAGAATCCCATTACATGAACCCCGTTGAATGTATTTTTTTTTTACTTTTTTTTTTAATATCAGATTTCGTTTGCATCAGAAAAAAGTTCACATTATTGCTGAAAGATACAGGCACCTTACAAGAGACTGTAAAGGTGCAACAAACTGAAGCAAAACTAGGCTCCTTGTAAAATCATAGTAGGAGAAACACAAAAGCCGACATCAAGCAGCCAAGCAAAAAGTTAGTATCCTAACAATCAAATCAAAACCAGACATTTTAAGACAGAATTTAAGACAGGAATTTTCAAAAGAGATACCAATTTATCAGCATATAACCACTGCACTCAATATCAGCACAGCTGATACCACCTGTAGTTCTCCCCACACACTTTCTACTTTTCTGAACACATCCCCTTGAAATCCATGTCTTAAACTGATAAACAGATAAAAGTCACCTTGTTCCTGTTAAGCAAAACAAAATAGCAGCCAAGAGATAATACACATCTGCTCCCAGCATCAACTGATACAGTCAGCTAATAGCAACTTCCATCACAACTAAACATTAACAGGCTTCTATTATAAAAATTTACAAAGGATATTTTCCCACCATTCCTCTCCAAAGATCTCTTCAGAGAGTTTATCGAAGCTAGAACAAGCATACTCTATCAATAGTGTAACACAGCTGTTAATCTGAATCAATGAATCCGAATTTGCCCATAGTCCTTCCACTATTAAGTATTTTTATAGCTTCACAAAAAACTCGTGCTCAATATTTTGTGGGCTTTTGCCTCAAACTTTACAGGGAAGAGAAGAAAGTGGTGAAAAATGTTTACCTTATTCATTTGAGGATAAAGGCAGTAAAATTATTGTTGACCCAGCAACAGAATAAAATTAAAGATTTGAAAAAAAACCCCAAAGAGCATAAGTTCAAAACTGATATAATAAAAAAAGAGAGTCAGTGGCACCAAATGCTTGTATGGGAAAAACTCTCTAAATATTTTTGCCCTTAATATCAACAGAAACTAAATGAAATCTCTTACCTTCTAGTTATTATGTGGACCATTGAGTCAAAGGAGGATTATTCTTGTGCCACCTGTTGTACTATCCTACTGATCTAGTTTTAAGCACTAAAGCTAAGAGCAGAAGGGTCTGCAAAGCTCATTGGAGCCTGTCACCACACATTTTTGTGTAAGCAGCCTTTTGGATATCAAAAAAACTGCTATTTACAAGTTAATGCATAGATTAATTAGGATAACTGTCAGTTCTTGGCCTGTAACACCTGTCTTTTAAAACACTTTTGCTTAAACAATGCACAATTTGTAAAACCAGAAACTGCATTAAAAATATCCCGCAGCATTTTATACTCTCCAGCACTACATTCAAGGACATGCTTGGCTCATGTGGATTATTTTCCCTCTTTTTCCTTCTAAGATGGATTAACAGAGCGACAGAAGCCTGCAGGTAACTTGTGATTGCTCCAACACACAGGTAAAGCCAAAGTCAGTTCAGGTAAATCAGCAATAAATTCACCAGGGTAAATGTCAGCTACTCTGGAATCTGTTCATCAATCATGAACTGAGATGCTCCCACCAAATTTTGTTTTCAGTGGCATTTGTGCTTTGAAAGTGTTTTACAACGGGATCCATCAGAATCGTTCCTTTGACAGTCACACAATGGAAATGGGGAGATCTGAAAAAAGGAGAAAAACAGAACAGGGTAAACTTTGCAAAGATCATCAATAAAGACAGGCTGTGAACCTGTCAAAGTGGACTCAGCTGCCATCACGTGTCAGTTCATGCTTCTCTACTTCTCCCAACCCTGAGAAATGAAGCTCCAAAGCCATAGTAAGGAAAACATTCTTCCACACAAGAAATGCAGTAGAGACTGGAATAATAATACAGTGGGAAGAAATAAGATTTTTCAGAAATTACTATTGATTTAGATCTGTCTGTTTCTGGGCATTCAGCTAGGAGTATTTTAAACAGCCAAGATCTCAGGAAGTGCTGGACGTCCAAATATAAAAATGGCACCCTGGAAATGAGCTCAGGCTAAACATCTAGCAAAAGCAAAAGGATTAATTTAATTGTTGGGGTTTTTTTTAATACATACCACTACTATTAATATTGTTTTTGATCCAGTCAACAAAAAACCCAACATTGGTGTATATTCCGGGGTAGCTCTTCCTTCTGCATCCCAAGCCCCAGCTCGTAATTCCATGGAGGGTGTAAAATCCTGAGTTATCTTCTGAAGGACAAAGTAATGGGCCTCCAGAATCACCCTGCACAAGGACAAAGGAATCTTGTCATGAGCCACCATCATTCCTGCTGGTTTTAAAGTGTCAGTTCAGCAAGGAGAGGTCCCAGCTGCTCATGTGCTTGGGGGTTTCTGTTTTTAAAAGACAAAGAAAGACACAACCTTTGTTCAAGGGAAGTAACTCTTTTTGCAATATGAGTAATTAAAATCTGACTGCTAAGGAGTCTCTCACCGTAAATCACCACAGTCTGTTTGCAAGAAAACAGCTTTGGGAGGTTTTACACTTCCCTTTCTAGAACCCATCTGGCCATATCCCAAGGGTGATGCAACTTACTGTGCATGAGTCCTTGCCTTCTTCCAGAGGGAATCCAGCACAGATCATCCTCTGGGTCACTTTATTGGGAAGGTTTATGTAATAGCTCTGACATATGTCAAGTGCCAGGACGGGGACTTCCAGCTGCTGCAGTTTTTTCCCCTTTTCTCTGTCTTGAATTAAAACACATCATCCAATAGAGGCAAGAATTAGTGGTTCCAGAAGGAAGCTTTAGTCCTCTCCTTTTCAAATGGTCTAAATCTAAATTATCTGATTTCTCTCCTCCCACCCATGTCCCTTCAAGTCTAGCTGAGCTTACACAAGTGAAAACTTTTTGACATGTCTGTTCTCCAAAAATTAATGTATAGACAGAAGGACTGTTTCAACACAGAATGTGGTATTTAAAACACAGCTACAACATGCCCAACCAGCAAAGACTGCATACCTTCTTCAGGTGCACCCCACCCTGTGACCACACACATCCTCGAGGGCTGCAGCACCTCCTCCTCAGCAGGAAGGCACACTGGGAGCACTGAGGGGTTGAATTCCAAGGGCTCAGCCAGTTGCAGAAGGGCAATGTCAGAGTCCAGAGTGGTCTCATTAAAACTTGGGTGTATAATACACTGCTTGACTGGCATTTTCTAGGAAAGCAAAGACATTGACATTTTCTGAATGACTTGGGAATGTGAGGATTTTCAGTAACTTTTTTATAAATTTCCAAGATGCCTTAAGAGGAGAACACATTTAAAAGCAGCTCCAGAAACCACCAGCTTTCTGATATTAACAAGTCAAGATTATGCACCTGTGATATGGAACAGAGAACATGCAGAAAACTCCATTCAGCAAGGGTACGAAGAGAGTCTTGGAAAAATGTTTATCCAGTGTGAGCAAAGTGGCAACTTATGCCCCAATTATTTCTGTCTTGGTGACAGTCACCAGTGAATACAGAGACAATACACTTCTCACTCCCACATCCTCTGGGATACTGAGCTTTAGAGCTCAGTGAAGGCACAGTGTGTTGATAGTCACACAAAAGCTGTTGTGTAAATGCAGATTAGCATCAGCGTGCAGGCTGTTGGATTGCTGCAACATGGACAATTTGGGAATTGCATTTACATTAAAAACTACTTTGCAAGATTGATTTGTATTTCATTACTAAGCAGAGCACACAGTACCTGTCTGTACTCTTGCTCTGTAAGATCATGAAGTCCTGTTACCACCATCCATAAGTCTCTGTATGCTTCCCTAAGGAAAAAAAGAATGTTCATTGTCGGGCTGATATAACAGCAGTCTTGAAACCTGTGAATCTTAAAATGTGTTCCTAGCACACGTGTGTGGAGCAGAAGAATCTAGAGCCAGTGCAAGCTGTAAATAGGTGTAACCAAACCTGTGTCAGTCACCCTGGACAGAACCAGCAGGCTGCAGGGACACACCATGAGTTACAGACATTCCCAGGGAAGGGCTCATCCCAGTGTACTTACCTGGAATTAAGGCAGTGAGCAGCTGTGACAACCCATTCTTTGGCAAGAACTGCTCCTCCACAGATGTGCTCTTCTGCAATTTGTAGACTGGCCTACCAAGGCCACGAGTATGGTACAGCTTCTTCACCTCCAATTATCCTACTGAAGATGAACCTGGGCTGATTTGAAGGCATTCCACAAACATCCTCTGAAACAGAAAGCGCTGATGTTCCAAGAAGCATTTAGAGGTTGAGATTTGGAGAAGGAAAGAACATTCCATTTGAAGGCTACCCCACAGCTTCTCAAGCTCCACCTCCCCCTTTTTTGCTAAATCTTCCATCTTACTTCATTAAATAGGATCCAAATGTTTAGACCAGCATGAGGAGATGATCTTAGCAAAAACAGAGCTTCACCAAGATGAAAGCTATCACTTACCTATAAAAGTTTTAGCCTCAAACCTACAATGAACAGGGACTCATCCCATTCTCCATAGAGTACTAGAGGAAAAAAGGGCAGCTCTAAAATGCTGGTTATTATTTTCAGTTACCCTGTAGTCTTTGCAATTGTTTTCCCCAAAGGAAGTAGGTGTAAACTGACATGCAAGTTGAAATGTTATTGCATTGCTGTACATGACTTAGCAAGATGAAAGAGACAATAAAAATTAGGTTCTGCTGAAGCCAAAGCGTGTAAACGTCACTGTGCATCTTTTTATTTTCTCAAAATATCTTACTAAAAAAATCTGGGCCAACTGCAACCATTAAGTATTTGAAGAATTTATAGTCCAAAGGGTTCTCTCTATTCCCATGAAGTACGTATAACTCAGGCTGTCTCACCTGTTGTAACCTGTATTTCTTCTTCAGTAATATCTGTATTTTCAAAATCTTCATTAGTTGAATTCAAAGTATCTAAATCTAGAAAATGAGGGTGGTGAGTGTGTTAGCAGGGTGTCTTGAGTAATACTGGTATTATAGAATCACTTTTAATACCTTATTTATTTTTGTAGAAGGAATAGATTTCTGCTGTAGGGATCTGTGCTATTATACTTTACTATTACAGTGGTAAAGTGCTGTTTAAAATACACCACAAACAAAACTCTCCAGTTTTGCATAGATTCATTGTTTGTCTTCACCATTCAGCAGGCCTTTGTTTAATGCCTTAAGAGGGTCACAATCCATTTTTTTCACTGAAACAATTTGTTAGATGAGACTCTCCTAGAGCAAAACAGTTCTGAGCAGTCAATTCACTGAGGAGCCATTTGTGCTGCCCCAAGGAGTCATTTTCCCAAGTTTCTTCTATTACCTGTTACATGAACAAAGGAGACTGTAGCTCTGAATCCTCCAAAGGTCTCTGTTTCATCAGAGTGGAAGACAGCCAGCATCCCAGCAGAGGAGCTTAGAACAGGTGCTGGTAGGGCAAATCCACAAGACTTAGCTAAAAATGAGAAAGCAAAAGCTCGCTACAAATTAACAGGTACTTTTTAATCCTTCTCCATTTCAACGGCAGGTACACAATATTTTGTGTATTCCAGCTCTCAGACAGGAATGTAAGAAATAACCACAACCAAGAGGTAAGCAGACTGAGGCTGAAGGACTGTTCTATTATTCCTGGCAGCCTTTGTTCAGCAATTACCTCATCAGAACAAGGAGTCTCTGGCATCATTTCAGAGGTCTATTGCAGCATCCACATGTTGCCATTACACATGAAACACCCCAGCTACACAATTTTCCCTAATCTAAGCACCAGCTTCAAGCAAATGCTGAAAACAGTTTTTTGGGATAGGCCTTCTTCCCATTCACTCCAAACCAAGTGGCAAAAATTATATGAATGATGCTCTGGAGTGAAGAAGAACTGGATTCTGAAAAGGAGAGGTCTTGGGTGCTTTGTGTGTGATCATCACTATAAACCCAAATTACTGTGCTAAGTCTTTTCTTCATTTACGTTAATTCAGAACTGCATTTCACACAGAATTTAAACACTCAAAGAAGGTTCTCTTCAACGTGGCTTTGCCTCTGTAGGTTGAGAAGAATTAGCAATACTTGCAAGCATTTTTCAAGGTACTGAAACTAGTACATATGACATAACCTGATACTCTAGAACTCGATTTTAGGCTGGACAACAGGACTAGTAAAGAAATAGATCACCCTCAAAATAAAAAATCAAAAGTCAAACCGATTTCCTCCTCTTTTCCCACATCTTCATACACAGTCACAGCATCATAGGAGCAATCTTCACTCTCTTCTACTTCAAAAGACTGGTATGTAAGCTTTAAATAGAAAAATGGAAGAGTGAACCCTGTTGTGAAAGTCATATGGAAAAAATTCAAAGATCTACAGGGTCTTTAGTATTCTGAGTGATTCCTGCAAGTTATGGTTTCTGTGACATTCAGACCTCTCACAGGTGATACATAAATATTAAATTTTCTAGAAGAATCTGTCATGATAAAATTTAACCCAGGAAATCCTATTTTACCGTAACCTAAAGGACAAAGCCAAACCTATCTGTCTTTTGGGATGGATAGTGATTCCTCTTAACTGCATCCTGCAGCATTATTCACACTCATGTTGCTCCATCTTGTTTGTCCTTAGCTGCATAATTTCTTGTTAACTCAGTGGTGCCCACTTCCAACCTGCAGACACGAGAAGGGTTCACGTTATACCTTGACTACGTGGTCCTCTGGAGCACAGATAATCCACTGACAGTCTGCCACGTTGCTGTAGTGCTCTGGGTAGTGCAGACTCTCTAACACTCCTTCTTCAAAAAGGACAGCTAGGGACCCACAGCCAGCATCTGGAAATCCAGGAAGACAAAAATGGAAGGGAAAGAACCAGCTGGAAATGCTGCCAGAACAGGAACAGCAGGAGTTTGTTTAACCTAACAAGGAGTTTGTTTAGCCTAAGCAGTTCACCCTAGGGATGGTGAACTGCTGTGCACAGCAAAACCAAAAGCAATTTTCTATGAGGTGTTTGTGCCTCAGCTACCTCTCTCGAGGCCCCCCATGAAAGCATCATCCACACAGAAAGAGCACAGGAGCTTCCTCTGATTTATTTTCTCCTGACACTTTTTTTCAGGTCACCACCCAAGAGTGTAGGCAGGCACGTTACTTGGCTTAGACTTACCAGGAAGAATATCTGGTGTAAGAGCTTTGTAGATAATGGAAAAACCAGTTCCATAATCCTCGTCGTCAGAAACAAATTTCAGCCTTATGCTATTGGAGCCAATCAAAATAGGCAATGGAAGATCTCCTCCACAGAATTTCCCTGAAACATAGTATTAGAGAACAATCACTGTTGAAGGCCTTCAGTTACTTGAGAAAACTTGCATGTACCGTTTTTAATACTTAGCTATAAAAATTTTAGGATGAAAAGGAAATTTCCTATTCATCCCTCTATTTTCCCTATTAATCCATTAGCCCAAATAGATTCACACTATTAAAAATTGAAAATCATTGACACCAGAAATGTGATACAGTTCCCTACCAGGCATTTTCCAACCTCTTCACCTCCTACACTCTTGCTCTTTTATTTCAGATCCTATGTCTCAATGTATCAATCGAGAAAATGCAAGTGAAACATAACCAACCAGCACATCCTCACTGGGTGCACTTGCTGTTAGAATAAAGAGTGCTCTGACAGGTTATAGATCTTAAAGGTCTTTTCCAACCTGGATGATTATTTCAGAGAACAAGGGGGCAGCAACTCACCCACGAGTCTGTCATCTTATGAGTAGACTGATAAAGAATCATAGTCACAGAACGTTTCTGGCTCCACATCAAAGTGGGAGAAACGAAGCCATATGTAATTCCCTTCTGGCACAGACAGAGTCCATACACACAATCTGGAATAAGAAATTAGTTCCCATTCACAGAAATGCAACCAAAACCACCCCAAAACCAACATAATCTATGCTTGTATAGAATATTTTCTGGGGGAGGATTGTGTTTTCTCTACTTACTGGTGGTTTGGATAGAACTGGTCAGGCCTTCCAGGAAAATGTAATTCCCCATCACTGTTGCAGAGTTTGCCATCCTGAACACTACAAAATGCTGTGAGTTATAACATAATAGAAGGAATCAGGCTTCACATACGCAATCAGCTGTTCCACCAAAAAGCTTGAACATCTGGAGGATATTGTGAGACAGGATTGCTCAGCTGTATTTTGTTTCTGCTGGCAGACTGAGGCTGTGTCTTCTCTCTTCTCTCTTTTATTTGGAATTATGGTAAATCAGCTTTAAACCCCATAATCTGGGAGCAAGAATGAAGCCCTGCCAATAGGCTATCATTTTTTTGTAAAAATGGCAGTGCTTGTTTTTTATCTTAAGGAAACTCTTGGCTACGTGAAGATTTCAGTACAAATAATTTTCTGTGAGTTAAAATGGATACCCCAGAGCATAACAAAAGTGTTCATGGCAGCCCATTTGTAATAATGCCTTTAGTTATGTTACAGCAGGAGCTTTCACAACTGTACAATGTGCTGTTAAAAACACTTTAATAGAAGAAGGGGAAGCTTTCCTCTCCAGCCAAGTGTCAGCAGAAACACAGTAACTTACAAAAATCTTCTCCTCTTGCCCTTCCTTCTGCTTGCAAGGTAACCCAGTAAAAGCAACTATGTGTATGTAAACAAATTTAAGGAGTCAAGTATTTATAAGATTGTTTCCCCTGCAGCATCGTGGGAAGACCAGTAAAAACTTTCAAAAAGCCACAAACTGCACTTAAATACCCAGTTCTCCCTTGCCAAAGCAAGTCTACACTAACTGACAGTGTGCCCATCATTTATCATCTGAGAAATCTCACTCTAGGTTACTAAAATTAAAGTTTTAAGGTCTAGTTCACTAGATTTGTTCCCATTATCTTTGCATGAACTTGTACCTAGATGAACAGGATGAACATTTACACGGCTGAAGCAATGAAAGATCTAAATTTTAAACATGTTACATTTGGCGTTGGGGTTTCATGGGGCTTTTTTTTTTTTTTTTTTGCATTTTATTCTCAGAAATGGAAAGACAAGTAAATAGAGTCACCCCAGACTGTGCAAAAGTATTACTAATTTACCTCACACTTTCTTTTTGGAATATACATTTTTATACAGTATTAACTTCACTAACTAGGTTTCATGCATTACTTGAGGTTCTGTTCTGCATTTTTCCCATTAATTTTATTTATATTTCAATAAAAATATGGCCTTATATAAGTAACTGTCTTAAAGAAAATTCCTTTCTTTTAATTAAGTCACCAATACATAAATAAAACCTTACAAAAGTAATTTTTAATTTTTTTTTTTTTTACAGAGCCAGGACAAAAAACATATCTATTTAAATTATACTTTTTAAAGTGTTTTAATGAGTCAAGCTCCTTCACGTTTCTTCCTTTATAAATTATACAAACAACTATTTTGGGGGAACTTTTTATGCTCCAACACAGATAGAAGATACTGGGGAAAAGTGTTGTACTCACCTGTGGAGCTTTTCGCTTTCAGATCTGATAAAGCAGGGATAGGGAAGGGGGTAGAAAAAGAAGAAAAAATTACTGTGGTTTTATATTCACAATTTACTTTTGTCCATGTGAAATGGCAATTTTGTACAGCTGGCACTGAGGTAAATCCCAGTGGTTTCTGGGGGCACAGTGACTGCAATAAACTAGGGCTTGGAATCAAAACAAAATTGCAAGTTCAGGCAATTCTGACCTTGGAATAAACAGTTCTGCAGTAGCCACTATGAGAATGAACCATCCTTTGACAGGCCATTACTCAGTCTGAGCAGCACTTTTTCAGAAGCTAAACCCTTTTCATTTTTCTCTGACACTTTGTGAGGGTTCCTTCTTCACAAACTGAAGATGGTTTCTAATAGGAAATTTTATTTTTCCCCTCCCAATTTTTTTCTTCTCATTGACTAAACCTCTTAAATAACCCTCCCTCGGTTTTTCAGCTCTCTGTGCAAGTTTTAACACACTGTCCAAAACCATTTGACAGAATTAGCCCAAACTAGAAGAAAATATCCATTCAGTTTCTTAATACTCTCAGTAAAGTTCACCCCTGCCATTTATATCTCCAGCTCCATGACTTTGGAAGTGGTGGCTGATTGTTACACTGTTCCCCAGCACAGAGGGAATTCACGGCCTTTTGGGAAGAGTGAATAAAAGCACTTCTGAGTGTGACTTGTCCCCATGTTGTCAGATGTCTGATCCAACATGTTTTAGCTGAGAAAAATGACAAGTGACTTCAAAGAAGTGCATATGGAAGCTCTGACACTTTCAACTGGTTAATTTCCACTAAAAAAAAAAAAGAAAAAATGTTTTTAAAACCATGCTAACTGGCTAGCTGCATAAAAGGACCATTCTTAAAAAAAAAAAAAAGGTTCCAAGTAAGAGGCAAAGTGGAAGAGAAGCAAACATTTACAATGCTCTCAATTTGGTTTTGGCAACTGCCACTCAGTACCATACACTTTAAAGGACTGTGAAATACTACAGTGCTTTGACAGGAAAACACGTAAGTTCTGGATCCTGAAAAAAGATAAAATTCAATAAAATGTTCTGAGACAGGCGATTTGTCACAAGCGAGGGACACATTGCTGTGGAGACTTAATTACCAGCACTCATGTTCTCTTGAATCCAGGAAAGCACCATGCTGAGGTCTGTCAATATTCCCAGGGATCCTCTGTTGTAATGTTTCTTCTTCTCATTCCTTATCCAGCCACGGGCACATCCCATACCCCAGGAGATGACACCAGCAAGAGTCCAGGCACTGTGCTTGCCTCGACACAAAAGGGGGCCTCCGGAGTCTCCCTGGAAAAAAGCCAAGCGAAATCCCAGGAGTCAGAGCTTGTACAAGCTTTAAAGAGTTTGCTGAGGTCTCTTTTGCACCTTGCTAAAAACCTGCAACATAAGGGACAGTCATTTTGAAAAGAACTGTGAAGACACACAATTTTAGGGTGTTTAGTCAGGATTGTCAGGAGGGGGAGAGACAGATTAATTACCCCATGGGTGCATCTCTGACGTGTTTGAGCACGTAAAAAAGGAGTGAGGAGCAATCATTTAACCTTTATCCCACTTCCTTTCTTTCCTGTAATCCAATTCTTTCTGCTTTCATCCTCAGGATCTTTCCAACATTAATTAATTTATGAAATGTTCTAAAGTTAGAAAGCCCTAAGCATTATTGCTCTGGGGTACATTGCAAAATTGCTCTCAGGAACCTGTCCTACAACCCACTCAATAATTAATATGGAATCGTGTAATTAAGTACATTGCCCCATAGGGAACTTTTGAAAGAATTCATACATCCAAACCTCCCAGCTTACAGTGTATTTATTTACTCTGGCACACAGAGCTTCTGAGAAACACTCCTAAGCACACAGGGCCCTCTGTTCTGCTGACCTGGCAGGCATCTCTTCCTCCCTCTGGAAATCCAGCACACATTATGGTGTCACCTTGGATGGGTTTCTTTAGAGCTGACAGTGCTCTTGAACACTCCCTGCTGTTTAGGATTGGTAGATTGACTTTGTACAAGACCTGAGGGAGCAGTCCATCTGAAACACAAATAAATCTTCATAAGAAAAGCTGGAAGGTAAACTTAATGTCACTGTCAATACACCACAAAAACGGGTTGGGAACTTGCTCCGAGCCATGTTGTGGTTACAAGCGTGTTTTGGCAAACATCCAGGTTTTTGTAAATAAGCAGTTGAACTTGAAAAAATTCCAAAATGTTTCAAAACTGAAATGCAGGTCCAGATTTTGTGATTATGCTTTTGAGGTAATTTACAGGTAGGCACAGAAGCAAAGATTCTGTTTTGAGATTACAATTCTTAAGACCCTTCGATGGTTACTTTTGGTCTGGCCCTGACCTGTGAAATCAAGATCTTAGTTTCAGAAAAGAAAGAATAATGTGAGTGGCTTACTTTCCTTTAAACGGCCCCAGCCACAAGCAGTGCAGATATATCCTGCTTCAAACTTTTCACCTGGCTGAGGAAGACATGCTGGCAAAACTGATGAACCTGCCACACAGAGACATGAATTTTATTGGTAAGTACTTGAAAGAACAATTACTAAAAGCTTCCTTTGTGCGTTGGGATTTTTTTAACAAAAAAACATATTATTACTTTTGTGCAATCTGTAAAATCAATCTCATATTGACAATTTATCTTCTGCATGCAAAGAACAATAACTTCTTCCTCACGGAGAAGGAGATCACAGCTAACTCTGGCCTTACTGAAGTTGAAGGTGCCATCCAGCTTCAGAAGGGCAATGTCATAGTTCATTGGAGTTCTGGGGTCAAACTTTGGGTGCTGAATGACAGATTTGACAGGCAGTGTCTGCTCACTGTCCTCCTTGAGCCTCAAGTCATGCTCTCCTGCAGTGACATGCAAATATTGCAGTAGGTTCCTGTGGAGTAGGAAAATCAGAGTTCAGCTATTCAATCTTCAATGTGAAAGGAAAAAATAGGGTTGTTTTCAAACAGAGAAGTTATTACTTCTGACACCCAATACCTTTCATCTTCAGATTTTAGAGCACTTAATATATGGAGCCAGCAAGAGCTGAGTAAGCCCTGTAGTAGGAATTGGGGGATGAAAAGGACTGAGAAGAAAAATCATTTTGCTACAGACTCCACCATGGTTTGGTGGTCCACTAAGGAACCAGGCCTTCTTACTGCGTTTAAAAGTGTTTAGACACACTGCTTTCTGATGGAGGAGGGAAGATTTGGGCATAGGAAAGTACAGAAAAAATAAGGTAATCTCTCTATGATTCTGAATTTATTTTAAAAAACCATAAAACCACAGTGAATCCTGTGGTTTTAGGGCTCCTGGTACCACATCACATGTGCAGCAAGGGAACACAAAAGCGATGAGTATAAACTTTTTATTCTGCTTCAACTTAATTTTTTTACATAGACTTCCAAAATCAGTCTTTGCCAAACTCTGCAAGTTTATTTATTCATTATTTTGAGATGTTCAAAGGGGTTTTTTCTCCCTTTCAGTTAAAACACGGAAAATAATGATTAGAAATAAAAGGGTAGCACCTGTAAGTAAGCACCACAAAGAGATGCTACAGCACACACATTTCCACTCCACGCTTTCCTGCACCTGCAGCCTGCTCCTGAATTCCTTCTGCATCCATCCCTGTCCAGGGTGCAGTGAGCTGCTGTGACCACCCACTGAGCAGAAACAATGGTGCCTCCACAGAAATGCTTTTGCCTTCTCTTCAGGGAAACCTGCATCACTTAAAGAAGGCACTCCCAATAAAGAAAATCTTTGTACCTGCTCTGATTACCTTCGGGGAAGAACACAGAGTTCACACACAGGTACTCTCCGAGGAGTCACACAGCCAAAGCACGTGCTGCATTCCCAGCACACACACTTCCATGGCATTCTCAGAATCCCTGATCCTCAGAGATCCCAAACCTCGCTGTTCTCCTCTCAGCTGTGCCTTGGGGCCTGGAGAAAAGCAACACACCTGTAATAAATGCCAGGTCACTGAGGTACTTGGCAGGCTGTGAAGGTGAGTGGTTGGTTGAGAATTTTCCCTTTGCGGGCCCCAGGGAGTGCTGCAAACCAAGGATGCCTGACAGCAGCCAGGAACTTGGGGTGGTGTCCTGTGCCCTACTTTTGAGCACTTTCACCCATTTACAACAGACTCATCTACAGATGCTCTTCCAGAAAGAGTGATAAATAAAATAAAAGTCATAAACAAAACTTAAACGGGAAGCAGGACAGGTTCTGAGTTCTCTCCACCTGCTTCACTGCTTTTCATAAAAGCAGGCTGGAGTTCAACAATACATTATCATACAATGGCTTGGGTTGGAGGGGACCTTAAAGATCCAATCCCCCCTGCCTTTCCACCAGAGCAGTCTTCTCAGAGCCCCATCCAATCTGGCCTTGAACACTTCCAGGGATGGAGCATCCACAGCTTCTCTGTGCAGCCTGTGCCTCACCACCCTCATTGTAAAGAATTTTTTCATAATATCCCATCTAAAGCTACTCTCTTTCAGCTTGAAGCCACTTCCCCTTGTCCTGACACTCCATGCTCTCATTAGAAACTCCTCTCCATCTCTCTTGTGGGCTCCCTTCAGGTACTGGAAGGCTGCAATTAGGTCACCCCAAAGCCTTCTCTTCTCTGGGGCTTTGTTCTGCAGATAAAACCACATTTGCTTGTGCAAACCTGCCATGGGTGTGAGCCTTGCTTCACCTGGGTTCCCCCAACGATCCGAGTGAAGAGGGCAAAATAACTCCATGGGCTGGTCTCTTGAGCTTTCTGCCCACACTTGGGATCTGAGGGGGAAAAGGGGGAAAAGAAGGAAGGATTCAGTCTGGATTCAAATTTTACTTCTTTTTTTTGGTAAAATATAATTGGAAGGAGTGGCCTGGTGCAAAATTCAGTCCCTCTGCCATGTCAGGAAACACATCTCGTAATTCCCACTGCAAACTGCTCAGGCTAAGGCTAAACTGGGCTAAGAAAAAGACAATGTACTTTATTTTGCAGAAGTTCTCCAAACGAGCGTATTTTGGTGCAATTGTATCAGATATATTAAATTTTGCCTCCCTGAACAAACACCTGTGCAGATATTCTCTTTCAAGCAAGTTTTGGAATTATTTTGAAACTAAATCACTGTTTCATTATCAATTTCAGAAATCTCTTTACACCCAGTGTTTGTACTGAAAATATTTTTGACAAACAGAGACAAAACACAAAATACACAGACCCTGATG
Source organism: Falcunculus frontatus (assembly GCA_013398115.1). NCBI lineage: Eukaryota > Metazoa > Chordata > Aves > Passeriformes > Falcunculus > Falcunculus frontatus. Next base: position 449,689 of record VZRV01002982.1, read on the forward strand.
GCCAACAACAGTGGCAGGATTTCTCCAGAACATCTATAACTATGCCAAATTTACTTCTTCTTAACTCACTGTTATTATCATCTACTATGGCTGAGTGAAGCTGATAATCTGTATGTATTTCTAAAGGAGAATATTTATAGAAACAATTGTCAGCAGTGATAACTGCTCATTTGGTACTATTTTAAGAAAGACAGAAGCACAGCAACCAGTTCTGCCCAGCAGCAAATTGAAAAAGAGGAATTCTTTGTAGTGCATTTCCCAAACCCAACAGTGGCCACAATTTTATTTTTTTTTCCCTTAAAGATGAAAACTTCAATGAAAACTCATTGAAAACACATCTCTAACAGATTTTACTATGAATTCTGTTAAACTCTCCATTGGGAAAAATATAGCATCCATAATCTTGGACCATTTTGTTGTTGCTTTGGCAGACAGGGGGGTGTATTCCAAGGATGTCAGACCAATACTTGTACAAATTGTCTGGGAAATGTGGAATTCTCCAACCTACCAAATGCATCCAACATCTGTAAAAAAGGGTTTTGCTGTCACCTCAGGATTAGCACGGCTGATGCAAGTGATTACAATAATGTCACAATAATGCTGACACAATGCTACTTACACCTCTAAAGGCTTTTAAGGCTTTTAAATAAAAAAGCCTTTATATAGAAACAAACCAGTTCATTTATCTGGTTTTTTCCTTTTTTTTTCTAATTATAACTCCACACACTTTTTTCCTCATGTGCAAAGACACAAGGAGGAAAGGGGAAAGAGGAGACAGAGACAAAATTTTAAAAAAATTGATTTAGGCTTTACCAGAAAGAATTTGGTACTTGGCAAATGGGAGTAAATAAATAAACGAATGAAAAAATCGGATTCACAAAATAATTTTTTTTCTTTCAGCATTGAATAACTCTATCCTCCTCTGCAAGATTAGTTTTAAAGTGATGTTAATATTTTTATTAATATTATACCAAACTTTCATTATCTGTGTTTTGACAAACTCTAGAAGCCCCTATGCTATGCAATTTTCAATCCCAAGAGATTCCTGACTGCTTTACAGGCTGCTGGTTTCCATTCTCATTTTCTATAAATTAATAAATCTTCATAAAGGAGGCAGGAACAATTGATATTATTAATTGTTCCAGAAAATGAATACTCTGGATTTTAAGATATAAGGCAACGGAAGGGAGGACCCACTGTGTTCTGTTTGTAGCCCATGGGTAACATTTTAAACTGTGACCTTGATGCAAATTTGAAAATATTTAATTTTATTTATTTAATCATAAATCAAGTTAACATTATTTGTTCTGAATCATCAAGGAATCAGACAAAAGTTTCATAAGAATTATTCATGGAAAGAAAACTTTCATGTAGATAACTCAGAGGGTGAAACCAGTGCAGCTTCTTGATTTCAGCACTGCCTCCCAAGCTTGTCGCTGCCTTGGAGCAGAACCATCAGAACCCAAAATTGTTAAAATGGGTGTGAAATTTCCCTCCTACCTTTCTGAAGAGCAGCTGGCACAGCATGAATCTCTGTGACACAGACCAGCCCCAGCAGCAGCAGCTGCAGCTCTCCAGGGGAAAAGCACATCCTGGGGCTGAGTGAGAACATGGAGAGTTTGTGACACAGAGAGGGAAATCCAGACCCAAACCCTGCAGGGGAACAGCAGCTCCTTGGAGGAGAAGTTACTCATTAATCCAGCCACAAAGCACTTACCTCCACTAAGAAGCTTTCCAGATTTAATAGAGCATGATTCTTCCACACATCATCACTGAAGTCTTTGCTGTAAAATACTGACTGAAATCCTCTCTGAAACTATTTTTTCTGAGGCAAAATGAAGTTACCATTGCATGCTTTGCAACGCTCACCCAGGCAGATCTGCACATGGAAGTGGAACTCACATGAAGAGAATATCAGTTGCAACTTGCCCCAACAATTTCTACAGCTTTTTAGGAGGCAACACTTTATATTTCCTGCACACTTTATATTTAGCCAGTTTTACAGACCTGGGAAACACACCATGAGTTTATAATGTTGTTGGCAGCATGCTCAGTGTTTTATTGTTTGGCCAAGGGCTTCACAACAACAATCCCCCCCACAATCCATCATCAGGGACCATCCCAACAATCATTTATGTGCTTATTCAATTCTAGTTTTTCATTCTTTCCTCTGCCAGTCAAAGGATAACAAACCCCAGCTTTTACTCTGAATATGCAATTTTATAACAACTGAATATAAACCCCTGAGTTACAGTTGGAGTTTTTTTCTGTTATAAATACAGAATTTATTTAGAGTGCAGTTTTCCTACTAGTCCTGGGGAAATCTCCACTTCTGCGACTTCTGAAACCTGTATCACCAACAGTATTCCAGCTCTAATCAAAAACTTTTGACAGCTGCTTTCCTTCAGGGATTCATTTGTATTTTGCAGGGACAAAACAAGCCCTCCAGACCCCCAAACCAATTCCATGTACAGCAGAGCTCTCTGCTCATCCACCGCAACAGGATGGTATAAAAACAGGAATAAACGATCTCCATGGTTATGAGTGATGCTGCACAAGCCACTGGTGAGAAATAGAAACATCCTGCCCAATGGCAAATGGAGAAACAATCAGCACATTCCAATTTCTCACAGAGAGGCAACATTTCCTGTACAACATCAAAGAGATCAGACAAAAAAGGCACAGAGGGGGACGTTCTGTATCAGTTTTGTACAAGCTGCTCCTTACCTGGGACAGCAGAAGAGAAGCAGAGGCTTTCTTGTCCTATTATTCCATGTTCTCCTCTTCTGCAGCCTATTTATAGTTCTCTTGAAGCTGTTCCCTTTATCCTCTGTGCAGACAGAGGCATCCCCCCACTGGGGAGCTGCTACAGCTCCTAAAACTGGCAGCTTTGGCAGGCAGCACTGCCAGCATCGCTCCTGACCAGCATCACTCCTGACCAGCATCACCCCTGACCAGCATCACCCTCACCACAGGCAAAGGTCAAACCTCACGACTCGATCTCCATCCAGGCCTTTGCCCTGAATCTCAATGCAGAGCTGGCTCTGTGTCCCAAACCTTTGCAGTGAGAAAAACAAAGCCACTAAATCACTAACTATCCCAAAGGGCCTCAGCCAGGTTTTAGCAGGTAGAGCCAGTTCCTGCTGGCCCCAAAATACTGGCACTAATCGATGCTCATCAGCCTGGGCTGTCCCTTCTTTTGCTGTGCACTTGGAGAATAAAACGCTTGTAAATCAGTGTGCTCTGTGCTGTAGAAATGCACAGCTGCTCCTTGCTATGAGGTCATTGAAAAATAATCACGCATACATGCAAATAAGTTTAAGTACAAGAGAAAGCAAAGAATATTGACAATACTCATCATCAGAGCCCTCCAGTTGCTTTTTCTCCTAGCTTGGAAGGGTTTTTACAGGGGTCAGGAACTGGTAGGAGGAAACTCAGGCTGCATTGGGTCAGTGGACCACTGAAATGGCCCTGCTGCAGGACAGAGAAAGTTTAATTATTGCTAGAAAAGCTGCTTCTTGTCCTGCTCCTGTCCAAGGAGTAAGAAAGGTGGAAAATATATTCACCCAGTGACAATGTGAAGCTTAGGAGAAGAGGGAACAAGGAGTGAAGGGTGAAATGAACAGCAAATGCTGTTTAGTAATCAACCTGTTAGAAGGTCAGTAGAAAAAACAAGATTTAAATGGGATTGGTTTTTTGTTGGGTTTGATTGTGGGTTGGTTTTTCTCTTTGGTTTTTTTTAAATACAATGAGCTGTGCTTTCGAGGGGCACTGATCACATCCTAACAGTTGCAAAGTCACTGCTGGAAAACCTCTAAGCTCAATAAAATTAGTGGTCTCATATTTTAAACAAGATATAATATGTCAAAATATTAAACTTCATAAATCATATAATTCATGTATTACACTTCTGAATCCAATAGTTCTTAACTGAAAGCAGATTTAGTTTTAACATGGACTGAGTGTATTTATGTTTGGATAGTCAGGCAGGAATTCTGTTTCTCCAACAAGCTTATTTTTCACCAGTTTTAACCTATTGTAATTCCAATGATTTGATTCAAATTACACCCAGGTTTACTGTAACAAAAAAATCAAGTCTAATTCTCAGGGTAAGCCCATTAGTGCCTACCATTTCCCCAAAAGCTTATGGAAGATCCTGAATGGCACCAGCACAAAACTCCCCTCAGTTTTAATGTGCTTTAAAGGCCACCATCCACCCTCACAATGAGAGAGGGGAGCTTGGCACTCACTTTTTTCAGCCAGAGCCTTCATGTTACTTTGAAGGTCAATAAATTGAAAAGCTGAGGGAATTAGGGATTCTCAATTCTTAAAATCACAACTTTAAGTACCTCTGCAACTCACAACCACGTTTTTACCCTCTCCCTCTGTACAACGTAAGTCACAACTCAGAGCAGAACCGTGTTACACCTTCATTGGGGTTCACATTTTTGGGATTCATGTGGTTTTTTAGACCAGCAGAGATCACGGATAAATACACCTGACTTGCAAAAGACAAACTACATGATTTCAGCTCAATATTCCTACATGAATCCTAGTTAAGCTGGTCTTCTAATTTAGGGTTATAGCTAGGTTTGGACAAAAATTGCCAAAAAGACCTGCAAACTAAAATTTGCAGTAGAAATGTTCACCGTGCTATCAATTCGTTTTCCAGAAAGATTCATATCCGTGATTTTTCTGTCACCCAAGCATTTTTTGGGGAGCAAATTGTTTGCCTGAAAATTAAATAAATATTTATGTACAAAAAGATCAGAGACAAAAGTTTTAAGCCAGTACCATTTTGAATCTATTTAATTCCTTCTATTAATAAAAATGGTGCTGACAGATGCTTGTTTCTGTACCAAAGACAAATTGACAGTCGAAAACCACGAGGCAAATCCTTCACAAGAGATCCAAAAGCACTGGTGTGAGTTCTCACAGTACTTGCAGGCTCCTGGTGGCTTTAAACCCAAAATTAGGCTGCTACCAAGAGGGCAGTTGTGCCTCATCTCCCACAGATGTGTGCTGCTGCCATTCCCCACGTGCCAGTCTCAGCTCTGGCCAGGCTCTGCGGAGAGCTGAACTTGTTTTACACAGCTGGATTTGCTTTTTATGGCTGGATTGGTTTCTTGACCAAAGCTTTGAATCAAAAATTGAATGCCAGTGCCAATGCACAGGAATGAATACATGCCCTAGACAGAACAGCCCATTCCTTTCAAATGTAGCCCCCACTTACAATTTAAAACATCAAAACCCATCATGAAACTTCAGCCAGGCTGTTTTAGACACAGCTCTGTCCTAAGAGCAGATCCAGAATTTTCAGTTCTGCTCCAAGCTTTGTGACAAGCTTGTGTTCCTGTCTAGTTCTGCTTAATAAACATCCCTCAGCTAAGTATTCTGAAATGTTAAGGTATCACCTATCCCACTCCAGGGATGATGAAATCCCTTTTCTTTGGGTGTGAAGATCCCTGAAAGGGCAGAGTATCTTTATAGACTTATAGCAGCACAGCAGAAGTTAAAAGTCACCCAGTGACTCTGGAGTTTAACAAGGGAAGCTGCTACCACCCCTGCACAGCTTAGGTCTGCTTCACATCCTCCCAAGTATTAGTCAGCCTCATGGATCAGATTCACTTGGATGCAGAGGACTTTCTGAGACTTTGAACACTTCCTCCCTCATTCCCACTGTGCTCCCATCACAGCCTGCCCCAAAACTGAAAGGGCTGAGGGTTCTTCCCTCAGAGAGACACTGAGTTTTGTTTTATTGCCTCCAATTAACTCAAGCAAGGACTCAGAGGGAGCAGTAAAACAGAAAGGTTGGCTTTTGGTAATGTTTTCACTTCAACTCTCTCCTCCCTCCTAAATTCTTCAGCTGGCCCATCAGAGCACAGAACAAAGTGCACAATGGCAAGAACGTTCAAAGGAACACTCAGGGCAGTAAGAACCTGCAGAAACCCCCCGGGATGCCATTTCCCAGAACATTTGGTCTTCAATTCAGGATTTGGGATATGCATCAAGATCTGTTTGACTCTCCTGTGTGAAAAAAAAGGAGTGCAATTTTAATGGAAAAGGCACTGAGCTCTTTTTCATCCCTCAATGTGCAATAGCTGATGTACGAGCCAAAAGTAACTGGTAACCAAGAATCAGAAGAAACAGCACCTGCTGGCCTATTCCCACTCCTCACTGCAGCTCCATTCCTCCATTTTCTAATACATGAGAATTACAGATACAGGCTCAGCTACTGGCCCCTGTGATGAGCCATTTTCCTGTTATAGCTGAGTCTTCCCCCAGACAGAGATTTCACTTTTGGAGCAAACGAGACCAAAACCAAACAGGGTGGACAATGTCAACAAATCCTGAAATACTGCAGGCTATGAAGAGCACAATGCACTGAGATATCAGCCAAAGCTTCCCTTGGATAGAATCCAGCCTTACATCTACCACAGAACTGATTAATTGGGAAAGGACAAACGAAGGAAGAGAGAGGGAACAAAATTGTGCTTAGCTGAAGGGTTTGACCTCAATATCTCAAAATGCTTTGTAAGGACAGATCAATACTAATGTTTTTCAGCTAAGATTTGGCATATGGATTAAACAAATCAGCAACAGTCAGAAGCCAGTTGGTCACTTAGCTCCCAAATGTATTCCCCTCGGGAATGTTCTGTGAAATGCATAGTCTGAATAGCACAGTGGCAGCTCCTCAGTGTAAATATAAATAAGAAATAGAGGAACATTAAAGCATTTATTTTGTGAAATGATATTATTTAATGCATATTAGCAATCACTGCAGGTATCCAGACTGTGTATTTAGCACTCTGTCACATCCAGAAGGATAAAAGCTGGAATGTAATGAGCCCAAGCTCATGGAACTTTGCACCTCAGGGGAGCTGTGACGAGCACAAAGGGTGTGAGGTCCTGGCTCTCCTTGCTCACCAACTTATCAGGAAAAGGTTTTCCACCCGGAGGGTGGGTGGGCACTGGAACAGGCTCCCCAGGGAAGAGGTCACAGCACCAAGCCTGACAGAGCTTGAGATGTGAAGCACTGGAGAAACAGGCCCTCCATTGCTGGCAGCTGTCCTGCACTGCTTTGTGCACAGAGTCCATCCATCCATCCATCCATCCATCCATCCCTCCATCCATCCATCCCTCCATCCATCCCTCCATCCATCCACCCCTCCCCTGTCAGCACTGTGTGCTCAGAGAGGAGCCCTAAGGGAGCCTCACACATGCAACTGCTGCAAGACAAGCACCCCAATTACCCAGCACATCTTTGTGGAACACCACGCTTTGACAAGGACAGATTAAATGGTGCTGCTGTGATTTGGCACTATTTGGCTGAACAAACATTCCTCAAACAGGCTTTGGAGATCAGGAGACTGAATTGGTTTTCACAGGAATCTAATTTCTTTATGTCAAAACAACTGTATATCTCATATGAAATTGATGCAACCAGACACATGGCCCAAATTAAATCCAATACATCACCTGATTTTTGGAGAGCACTGTGAATACATTTCAGTGCCTGCTTTTAACATGGGTAAAGACTTACAGTGATTACAGAATATGCTCAAAACACATAAATACTCCATCTCAGGCAGGCAGCAGTGAGATGGATCCAAAAATCACCTGATTTTTGGAGAGCACTGTGAATACATTTCAGTGCCTGCTTTTAACATGGGTAAAGACTTACAGTGATTACAGAATATGCTCAAAACACATAAATACTCCATCTCAGGCAGGCAGCAGTGAGATGGATCCAAAAATCACCTGATTTTTGGAGAGCACTGTGAATACATTTCAGTGCCTGCTTTTAACATGGGTAAAGACTTACAGTGATTACAGAATATGCTCAAAACACATAAATACTCCATCTCAGGCAGGCAGCAGTGAGATGGATCCAAGCAGATTTTTTCAGAAACATACTTAAAATAAAAATGTGTTATATCAGCCTGGCTATGCTGTCAGTCATGTCTGCACTTCACATCACATCAAGAACAGGACATGAAAGGAGAGAACTCCAGGTGACTCCAGGTATCACTACACAGCCTGTTTCACAGTGGGTGTCTCTGCCCTGCCAGGAGATGGAGCTGAGTCCAAAGAGCAGGAAGAGATGAATGATCTGTCGAAGGAGTAAAGTGCAGGAGAAGGAACTCCAGGAGTGTTTGTGTTTGGAAGTCCATGTCTTTGCTCTTGATCAGCCGAGTGAGACCACCTTCCCCTGTCACAGGAAACTGGCCCAGGGTCTGTTTGCTCTTTTCCAGGTTCGGTCTCCATGGCTAAATAATTTATTTTCAGGACACACAATCAAATGCAATCAAGAGCAGGCTCACAGCCCTCAGCTACTGGGAGACCAAGCCAGAAATGAGGAGAGGACAGTGAAGAAGTAGCATGCTCATAAAGCTATTTACGTTGTGCCAAAAGTGTAGAAAGGTGGATTTAAAACTCCTTGTGGGTATTTCCAGGCTGAAATGTGGGGAGTGGGTTTGGATTCGTGAAAGACTGCAAGATGCACAGCTCCCACTTTTAAACATGGAAATGGGGACACCGAATAAGAGAGACAGAGAGGGGAACTGCAACAAAGTTAAAATCAGAACTTTGTCCTCTGTTCCTGACACTACCAGGGCAATGTGAGAGTGTGGGAAGCACAAAGAGCAAGACGTTTCAGAGAGATGGGGAAAGCCAAGCCAGGCAGGATTACTGAGCAATGACTGCATATTTCCTTCATTTGCAATTAAAATACAGCCAATAGCAGGTTCCCTTGCATTGCCAATTTTCCTCCTAGCTGCCCCACATGGATGCACCCGCAGTAACCCGCACTGGAATGAAGGCAGGAGCAAAGTCCTGTTCCAGCTCTGCCATCAGATGGCAGAACAGCACCAGTCCAGCCATGGAGGTGGGTGAGCAGCATCCCATGATTTGGTGTATAAACACTCAGCCATGCCAGCAGCTGCACAAATCAAAATGAATCGTTTTCCCTCCGTACTGCAAGACAAAACTCATTCAAATACAGTGAAATGTTTAAAGCTGTATCAAACAAGTTTGGTTCACAATTCGTTTAAGACTCTGTAAAAATTAATTTTGATCTGTTTTCATGGTGGCAGAGAAAGCTGAAGGAAAGCAGAGAAATCTGCAAAGTTCTCTAACCATAATGAGGAACCACATGATGAACAGCGGTGACACACAGTCAGCACAGGTATTGCTGCAGGATTTCTGTCTGTCTCTGTCCATTTTTTGTTCATTCTCAACGTTGAGGGTACAAGGGGCAGGAATTTGCCAACCCTTTCTGCCCCACAGCAAACCTGAGCAGGATTCACCGTTGCACAAGTAGATGCACTGACACAAAGTCAGCTGGGTTGAAGCTGGAGATCGCTTAGAATTCTCCAGCTGGATTCATATTCCTGTTTTTTCACTTTCATAACCAGGCTCCTGCTCACAAGCAGCTTCTGCCACTGCAACCACCTGCAACATCTGCTGCCTCACAGCTCAGGTATTACCAGCAATGATACACTGGTTCTTTCCTGCAGGGAACAGACATTGTGCTACAGAAAATACCCCAGCAGGGTGAGAGAGGGGAAGTAAAAAACTTTTGTCTTGAAACCGAGGGGATTCCCTGTCTCTGCAACGGTTGATGTAGCTATAAATAACGAGGAGGAAATGAGAACTCTGCCGCAAAAATATTCAGTACTTTGAATGTCCAAACACAAGTGAAGCCTTTGAAAAAATAATTGGGAAGGAAAGAGGCAAAAAGAATGAAAGAAAAAAGCTAAATAGTGAAGCTAGTAAAAAACCTAAAAAGTCCTTTGTTGTTTGTAAGTAATATGATCATGCAAGCTGTGAAGCAGAGACGTGGATGTTCAGCCACCCCACCACACGTCTGCTTTGGAAGGGATAAATTTCAACTGTCTCAGCAATATTTGGCAAAGTTGACAGAGCTTCAGGGTTTAGGTTACTCCTGTCAGGCCTGCAATGACAGGGCAGAGCCAGCTCCCAGCAGCACATTGCAACAAAACGATCACAGAAGAGTCTTAAAAGCTTAAGAAAATGGATTTAAGGGAGTTCCAGGGCCGCAGTGAACCTGCAGTGGGTGGAGAGCTGAGCTGTGCCACTGGTCCGTTCTCTTGAGCAATTCAGCCAAGAGCTGAGGCCTCTAACAAACGTCACAGAGCACCACAGAAACCACAGCGTGCTCAAAGGCAGGAAGGCTTTTGCCTTTCGTCAGCAGATGTGAGAGATCCACACCATCAGCAGCAGCTGAAACTATTGAATTCTTTGGAAAACGACTGCAGTGGAGTCCTCCTAAGTCAGGCAGGCAAGTTTTGATGCCAGCCTTTCTTGAAGACGTTTGCTTCTGACATAGTGGCACAAGGAGATCGGTCACCACATTTATTCCTGGCTCAAAGGCAGGTGAATTCAAGCAGGGCACACACACTGTTAATTTAAACTGGACAAGCTTTGCTCCTAAGTTGGTGTCAACAGGAGATTGAACTAAACCAGCTACAAATTCTGTGCATGCTTAAGACTTCATGGCCGTGGGGGTTGGCCACAGAGTTGTGAGCAGCACTCTGCTGACTGTGCAAGAGCTTTGGCCAGTTCTAAAAAAATAAAAAAAGCCAAAAAAACAGCCACACAACAAAGTAGACAGCAAATACTAACTCCCTACAGTAAAAACAGCTGAAACACACTGAATAGCAGCGTTTCTTTCACAACTTTGTGCACAATGCAACCCTTTTCATGTAGGAAAGTGCCATGTCAAGCCCTCAGAATGCTGCAGTTCACAAATACTGCAGAATGTTGTAGTTTTGTGCCACTCTGTGCTGGTTTATATTGAATTAGCACACACCACTTTCTGCACCGTTCCTTGCTCTAATGTAATATGTATGGGGTTCCATCACTAATTCATGGGTTAGGAACTCTCTACCTTCTCTAGAGCAAGGGTCAGGGGTAAACTGTAGTTTTTGGTATCTCTTTGTGCGAACAAAAAAAAAACCCTCAGCACAGAAAGCTTGAGTTGGTACATTTGTGCATGGGCAGATGGATGAGGGTAATTGGGGTAGGAGAGAAAAATAGCACAGCAAACTTCAGTGGGGCACACCTTTACCTCCAGAGTAACCTACCAGAGGGAAAAAAAAGAAAAAAAAAAATGGACAAAATCGGCAAGCAAACAAAACACCACACCCCAATATTTCTACCTGCAGTGCTAGAGGTCCTCTGCGGGCTTAGTAGAGTCTTTGGCAGCCTGAACTGTTCCCAGGCAGCAAGAAAGCAAAGCAAAAGGTTCCTGCAGCTTCAGACCCTCTTTCAGCCTGCAGGAAGGATGCTGGGTTTAAGACTATGAGGAGTTAACAATTCAAACAGCCTCCAATATTGTCATTGTTACAGGCAGGAAAGAACCACGCAAGAAAGGAGTGGTTGCTCCCTAGGTGTGCTCAGTGTGAGTCATTTTCCTAACAGCAGATTGGAATTGAAGGCTGAGGGCCCCAAATCCTGTCCCATGGGCCAGGAGTCACCACTGAGCACAGCAAGCTTCTGGTTACAGCCTGATTTTCTGGGCTTTCACAGCTTTTGTCTCTTGTGAGCTGTGTCCAGCCAAGGTTCTCCTGACCAGATTAGGTTAAAAATAAAGTTGATACACACAAAGCAACTGTCCAGACTTCATAAAAGTGGAAAAACCTCAACAAAAGAATTGGGGTGCACTTTGGCTTAAAACTTCTTAAACTTGAAATTTTATTTTTTATTTATATTCATTCATTCCTCATTCTGAAATCCCTAGTACAAGATTCTATTATTAAGGGATACAATTGAACACACAAAACTAGAATTTCATATCAATTAGTGTTGCATGAGTGGCTGCTGCAAAGGTTAGAATAGCAGAAAGGCTAAAATAATTAAAAACAAGAAAAACAAAAAAACCAAAATCAGTTCAGAACCTCTGAGATGCCACTCTTCTGTTGCATATTTTATACACATTTTTGACCATCTGGACACTCAAAAACTTCAGTCTGTACAACCCCAGCTGAGGAGCTATAGAGGAACTCTAGAGGAGTTATGAGAAGTCTAGCTGAGGCTTAATGACTTTGACTTCTTGGCCAAGCCAATGAGACCATAGAAAGCTCCATTTTGCATCATTTGATTGCTATTGGCATCCAAACATCCCAGCAAGCAGTGCAGACTTCATTCGTGCAAAGTTCTCTCCTACAGAGAGCTTATGATTCTTGAAGCAAAAGGTGCTGCTTTTAGAATTAAAGTTTAAACTAAATCATCTGCTGCTGTGTAGTATAATTGGCCAACCTCAGATGGCATCTGAGCTGGGGTGTTTGCCTGTTTAGACATTTTCTTTCCTTTCAGGAAACTTCTCTTTAATCAGAACACCCCTCTTACCCAACAAAACGTGAAGTGTAATAGTGCACAAGAATGACGGAGTGGTTTGGATTGGGAGGGACCTTAGGGATCAGCCAGTTCCAGCCCCCTGCCATGGGCAGGGACACCTCCCACTGCACCAGTTTGCCCCAAGCCCCATCCAGCCTGGCCTCGAATCATTGACAGGAGCTGGTTTTGCCATTCAAATCTCCTTGATGCAACATCTGTTTCCACAGGAGGCTCACTTTGCTCCCACCCTTTGCGCTCCCAGGTTTGGAGCCGAAGCAGCAGGATCAGGCCTGGCCTGTTTGCCAAGTCCCACCCGGCCTGGCTTTAGGCTGCAGAGCTTACCATGGAAACCCTGAGAGACTCCAGACCAGTGGGGGCTCTGGGAGATGCTGCAGGAATGGGAGCACCTTGGGGCTGCCTCCAGAATTTCCCGTATTCCCTCTCGTTCAGAGCTGCGTCAGCAGTGATGGTGTGAAGCCCTGCTGTGCCACGGGAGGGATAAAACAGGTGTGGGATTAGAGCTCTGCCAGGGCACCCAGCCACTGTGAGAGAGACACAAGAGAGTCAGACAGGGGCAGAACAGCAGCCCCTGTTTGTGTCTGATGACCCAACTCAGTTTCCAGGAGCAGAGCACGCAGCAATCACCACCAGCAGCACCCTCTCTGTTCCTCACTGCCTACTCAAAGGTCTGCGTGCAACAGCAGCCCATTGTAGCAGCCCCTGGTAACACCTCCTCTTTTGGCTCATCCTCCCTGTTCAAATGAGTTGTCACTCCAAAAAACCCACCAGAGCAACAGCATCTGCAATATTGTTATTAAAGGGGTAGCAGCACTTTCTCTCGACCACTGCTTAGCTCTGCATTCAAGCTGGCTTTAAAAATGAACTCTAGAACACAGCTCCTACAGAGCTGTAGGAAATGTAAAACTAAAATGCTTTTTTTATCCCCTCAAGTGTGTGCAGTTACAAGGTCCCAGGTTGTTTTCATTAACTGGCAGGAGGAAAGTGCCTTTCGTGCAGTACAACCAAACCTACTCCTCTACCTTCACCTCCCCATTTATTGCTACCTGCTCAAGCACATACAAAGAGCACATTTAAGCTCTGATACTGTCTCTCAGAAAGTTCATTTACCAATTGTCAAGCTTTCAACCCCACCAGTAAACAAACTACAGCCCACACCTCTTAATGTAGCTATAAAAATAGCTGTTATGGCATAGTTTTTAATTTTTCACACTCTTTAGTAATCCTTTCTATTCACAACTCAGTTGTCCTGGAGCAGAGCTTATTGACAACACATGCACTGGCTCTCTGTGCAGTCACTAAACAAACCCAGAGCTGTAAGGCTCCAAACTGCATTCAATACACCTGGAAGGGTGAAATGGAGATGCTAAACCTCCCAGCTCCTTGGAGCAGTGGAAATCTTCTTGCACTGCAAGCACTTGAGCTTTTGCTACAAAGATGGATGTTGGAAAGGCACTCATACATTTGTGTAAATACATGTGTGTATACATATATATGCTTCTAGAACTCACACCCAAAAAAGAGAAAATCATGTAATTTAGAGGGGACTGTTTTTATTTGGAAGCTGGCACCAGCATTTTAATCTGCTATTTAACAATGAGATAGAAAATGTTTCATTTTAATACAATTCGGCCTGGCTAAAAAGCACAATATAGTGTTGAACTTCAATTAATTTGAGAAGTATTGCCTGTATAGATTATTTACTCAAGTACTTTTAAAGCACAACATTGGTACCAGGCACCACTCACAAACAGTCCCCTGAGGCAAGACTCTGCTTAAGAAGTTAATTACCAGGTAAGAGTGATCTGGGCTCTGTTTCTCAGTTCCCAAACAAACAACTAATCTGCCGTCATTCGTTTCCAAAGAAAAAGAAGTGAAAGAACAGCAGAAAAGTGCCAGAAAATCTGTTCTGATAAAGTTACAATCTGAGTACATATCAAGGGTAATTGCATGTCACTTCTTCAGAACACTGAATATTGCTTTTCTGGGAAGCTTAATAACACACACAGCTCAAAATGTTAGTGCTGTTAAATCCAAGCAGAGCCTACCAATTCACATCACATGTATTCCAATTATTTTAGCCCAAAGACAGCCCAGACAGTGGCCAAGAGTCTGTTGTTCAAAACCTGCAATACAATCAAATTTCACCTACAGCCTTTGTACTTTTTATCTTCCCTCAGATAGTTCATTTTGGCAGAACAGAATTAAACAGCCTGAGACATCAGCCTGCAGCAATTTTACTGTAAACTAAACCAATTCCTGCAGGAGTAAGAATCAGTGTTTGCAATAATTTAGTAAGGGTGTTTACTTCCCAAACACAATCTCTAAGGCAGTTATAATTCCCACCCTTAAAGGAAAGGACAACAGTAGAAAGATTTTAAGAGCAGTGATTCATCATCTACCTTCCTTTTTAACTTTCATTTTCCACTCTTCTTTCAGCCAGGTGCAAATACTACCACAAGCTCTGTAAGTTTTATTTAATCCAATTGTATAAAATCAAACACTTTTTTACCACTTTCCCATTCCTTTTAAGCACAAGTATTTCTTGCTACCAAAAGGTAGCAGGGCAGAAGGCTTTAGACAAGACTCAAGCAGTAACATCTGCAAAAAGCCTGAAATGTGTCCTCCCATCTTCCACCATCTCCCACCTGCAGTCTGCATCCATCTCCCTCTGTGATTGACTTCCAAAGGGATCCTGTGAAACTCCTGCTGCTGAAGGGAACAAGCAACAGTTTCTAGAAGGGTGACTGAGAAGATGCAGCAGCTCTCAAAATCCCGTGAATGGAACAGGAGACACTCTGGGCAGGAAGACTGCCAGCAGGTACCCTCAGTTTGAAGTGGTGGCAGCCCCTTCTTTCAGCATCACTTGAGGCACAGCTGAGCTCGTTCTTCTGCTGCTCTGAAGCCCCAGGCAGTTACTGTGCAACACCTGTGTCTTTTTGCAGCAGCACATGCTGATATTTACCTGCTCTAAACTCTCCCACCTGGGTTTCTAAAAATAACAAGGTGATCTTAACATAGGAGCCAGCCAATGTGTCATAGCTGGGAAGAGGAATGGGAAAGATGGGAAGGAAAGATGACCTGTAAGAAGATTTCGTGCTTTAAAGATTATAATCATCCCTCATGATGCAAGTCATCATCTTCACTTGTCATGTTTTAATAGCTTTATGACAGCAAATGCAAAAAACATTTCAGTGTGGTGACAACAACCTCTCAGGACTATGAAGGGTGTTACTTTGAGTGTGCAGGTGACACTGGCTTTCCACTTAGGGTGTTTTTTCTGGATCTGAGGTGCCTGAGGAGATGGCTCCTTCCAAGGCAAGTTATCTTACCATGCCATCACACACCCAGCTTAACCCTAAAAGATGCCTGACATAAAAAGATTCATTGCTAAACCTGCATGCCAAGCACCTGGAAAGCTCCCACAAGTGAAAGGAGCATCTTTTTCCAAATTTTTCATTCAGCTTCTGTGACAGCAACACTGATCACTGCTGGCTCCCAGGATAGTAACATTTCAACAAGACAGGAAGCAAAAACCCTAAGTTTCCACCACAATGACTAAAGTGAGAAGACTGCATGAGCCTAAAACAAAGAAATAAAGAAGTGCCAAGAAGAACTGGTGGATGTTTTTGCACTTGGTTAAAAAAAGTTCATTTCTAATTAGAAACAAAGGTATTTGATAGGTATTAGGACCACCTTTAAAGAGAAAAGCACCAACTGCTGCCATATTCTGTGCCTCTGAGTTTTCAGAGCATTTTTCTTTTTACCAAGTCATATTAAAAATAATTTAGGTCATTAATTCAGACATAACTAGTATTTTCTACTAATAGTTTAACTCATATAAGTACCTTCCCTGCAGTAATAGCAGAGACTGATAAAACAGGGAGATCACCTAACATTTGAAAACATGAAACTGTTCTCTGTCTCTCTAACCAGAGGACTGCTATAAAAAAAGCCCTCACAGAATTCTATTGGAGTAGAAGTCCCTAAAATATCTTCAGCCACCTAATGTCCTATAGAATTTCTAGTCACATTTCATGCTCTTTGAACTCCTACGTAGGTGCTAAGCACCCACTGGCTCTGAAATGCAGAAACCACATGGAATGCAGAAACCAGCAAAGCAGCAGCTAATCTATGCAGAAGGTGACTTACTGGGCTAAGTGCAGCACATTCTTATTAAAAATGGATAGACTTGGTTTTAAATTAGAGTCGCAAAGAGTGGAAGTTACCTTGCATGTTTTTCTTTCCAAATCAAATATTTATCAGAGGAAAACCACAGGTGTCACTGACAAGGAGAGATTAGCTGTGACTTAAAACCACACACCTGGATTGAAAAGTGGTGAGACATGCTCTGCTTACTAAGTAACCTTACAAGTGCATGTGTTTGCCCAGGCAAATTAGAAGCCTTTCATGTGTTTTCAAGAATTAGAATTTAATAGTATTACAACTCCAAAGTGGCATTTACCCTCCAGTGCCTGGCATTAGTGAAGTGTTTCCAGCCAAGAGCATCCAATCTTTGTGTCTCAAGTCAGCTGAGTGGGTGGCAAGAGCAGAGGTCCCAATGGCAGCATCTGGGGTGAGGATGGAAAACAAAGGAGCCAACACTTTCAAAGAGTTGCTTGGCTCAGTGCAGTCTAACACTCCATAAAATACTCCAATACCAGAACTCACTGAAGCATATTTAAACCCAGAGCTCAGGTCTTCCTTTTTAAAAAGCCTCTTCAGCATGCAGACATGGAACCCAAGACCTAAACATGGAAGTTGCCTACTGGACTGTCATTGCTGCAAAGTGACACAGGAAAAAGGTGATAATTGTGAGTCCTACATTAGATCTGGCCTGAAGCTGACTTGAATTCTTCCCCCAGTTACTAGGCACAAGATTCTGAACCTATCTGCTGTGTGCATCATGCAACAAATAGCAGGTTTCTGACCTAAATTGGGAGAGACTTTATGAAACAGGAAAGGTTAAGATGGGTCTGAAATATACAGGCAAACAAAACCCAACCAGTCTCTCTCAAAGTCAAGGTGACTTCACACAGTTGGAGAATACCTGAGAACAAATACTAGCCACATTCAGCCTGCTTCTTCCTTAATTTAACCATTTCCTTTTGTTTCCACAGGTCTCTCTCTCTCTCTCACCCCACAACGTGACTGCTTTTGCAAAGCCTCTGCTTATTTTAAGCATTTGCCTTATGATTCTGAATCACACTGAGAAAGCTGTATACTAGAGGAAGTCAAGTCTCCTAGCTTTAGATTCTTGAATTCCACCCAAGTAGGTGCCTAAAACAGCAAGCATAACTATTTGTGTCCCTGGACATCCAGTTCTGGGATAATTTCATCAGGAATGAAGGAAAGGATGAACTACTGAGTTTCATAAAAATAATTCAACTACATTATGCCATCTTGAATGTGGATTAAAGCTGACACGATACATGAAAGTTAATAGTGTCCAAGTACTGAACAGTTTTCACTGAAGTGGCAAATCAGATGTTTGTTGATGCAAACAAGAATAGCACAGCTACTTTCTGCTGCTGGTGGACTGGACTGCTACATAGAGGACATAGCAGAAACTCCTATCATATGGGGCGAGGGCAGTTTAAGATTTAATGCTCATTCTACACCCCAAAACATTGTAACTAAGTGGTGGTTTTCATTGTTTAATTTCCAAGAATCTGTGGCAGCTTTATTTTTTTTCCATCTGCTCGCTAAGAAGCAAAGGAGGCCTTGCTTCTCCACGTCAGGCCATGAATTTTCCAAAAGTGAGAGCAGCTACAGAATCACAATCCTCAAAGGTGTAACAGGTCAACTAGAACAACATTAAAGGCTTATGGTAACAATCCCAACACTTGAGGTTAATGCCTGTAACTGAATCAAGAATAAAAAAGTCCCATTCACCCCACCTAGGGCCCATGGCTCTGAGCATTCCAGTGCATCAATGTGTTGGAACTTTTGCTTTCACCAATTAGTCACAGTTTCTCCCACTTCCCATAGTAAGAATAAAAGCTGCTCAAAGCTGTCATTGTTCTGTATTCCAGAAGAGATAGTTGCATAATTACTAATTACCTACCAGTGAGTTACAATAGTTGTGGAGCAGGGAAAGCCAAAGCTCCTGCACTGAAGAAAAGCACTGAGATAACATTAAGGAGAAAAGCATTTATAAATATCTTGCAAGTGGAAGCGGGGTTAAATTTAGTTCGAGATGGCACAGCAGCAGCTCGGTTATGCAACCTTTAACTCGCAGAGCTCTGCAGGCAGAAAGGAGGCCAGGGCTGTCTGAGGGGCTGAGCACTACCCCACAAGAGAGGAAGGAAACCTGGAATTGAAAGTGGTAACTGGGACCTGTCAACCTGTGCTTCTACATTTATGATGGTACAGCATATCTTGAAAATAAGAGCTGACAATTCGTATCAGCTCCGCTGGAACTATGTCACTGTTTCTAGAGATTTACTCAAACACACAGTGAGTGTCTCCAGGCTAGACAAAAACTGCACATGCTTCAGCACAAAGAGATTGACAAACAAAAACACACTTAAACACACTCACATTTCTCCAGAGGAGCGATTCTTTGGCAGCTTTTCTTCATTTCTGTTTTCAAGTCTGCTCAGCAGGCTGGGAAATACATACAAATATTATGGGAAGTTTTACTTCCCAGCTCAGTGCTGGGAGCTTCTCAATCCAAGTTACCTTTACAAACCTGTTCTTTGTGTCTGAACAATGTAGGACTTAATACTGTACTATGAAGAAAGGGCAAAATGTTCAACAGCACAAGACATAGGGGACAGCATCTTAAAACTTTTTTTGCTCCTTGCTTCCAAGTTTGAATTTGAGGCCAACAAAAACCATCTCTGGTAGTTTTAGTCTTTAAGGAAAGGTTATGCTTGAAGCTGGCAGACCCTAAACCAGAGCTTGCAGATCTTTAGGATTGCATTCTTGACAAAAAAAGGAGTAATCTGTGAAAACTGAATATTCTAAGAAATAAAGGTTAACAAACAAAAAATGACCAAAGTGTTTTGGTGATGCACTAACTTAATGCTACCTTTCCCTCCCTCACCACAAAATGTAGATGCCATAAAGTAACTGTAGTTGCTCGAAATGTTAATCCTAAAGCTTCTGCAAAACCACAGCATGTTTTTTAAGCCATATGAAAAAGCAGATGGGTTTATACTATTTAAATAGATGTGAAAGTAATAGTACAAATGAACAAGCAATGACAGCGATAGGAAAAGTGG
Organism: Falcunculus frontatus; assembly: GCA_013398115.1. Lineage (NCBI taxonomy): Eukaryota > Metazoa > Chordata > Aves > Passeriformes > Falcunculus > Falcunculus frontatus. Next base: position 469,296 of record VZRV01002982.1, read on the forward strand.
CTGACACAAAAAATCACCATGACCAGGGTTACCTACCATGTGTTCTGATACCACCCCATGAAGGTTTAGATTGTGGGGGGGTTTGGTGGGTTTTCTGAGATTTGTGTTTTGTTTTGTGAGTGTGAAATTTTTCTGGTTTGTTTTTTTTTTAAATGCAGCATTCGTCATTAACTCTATTTTCACAGTTTCTCACAAAAAAACCAGCATGTTCACATATATTAAGATGGCATTTAAATTATCCAGGTATTTTCCAAGAATAGAGTAAACAACAAAAAAGATACAATGAACACTGTAACAACACTTTCAAGGGATTTGTTTATTTTTGGTTTACAAACAAAGGCACCCAATATTTCTGTTTATGTCTTATAAAAGCTCACAGATTTAGCATTTGTTTCCAAACATCTGTTCTTACAGCAGAGAAAAACATTACAGGAAAATGTAATTTTTTTCCTGGTCCCCAATTTAAATACCAGTAACAGTTCAGTGATAATGTTGTTTCAGTCGGTTCCTATTAACCAGCTGATACCCCTCCTGTAACTTGCTAGTCAAAACACTGAGTCTGCCTTCACGGACCAAAATATAGTTCCAGTAGATTTGTGACCAACATCCTCTGTGTGCAATCACTGGTGTGAAGCACTGCAATGGGACGGGGCTCCCATATGGAAAAAACCCGAAAGTTCCAGGTAGAATTTCACAGACTGACCACAGGAAGTGACAAAACCAGTGGAATAAATGTGACACTGAATCTACTGTCAGTACAGTAGGATGACTGATGAATTGGTGCAAAATACCAATAGGGCACAGAACAACAGTCTCCAAAGGGGGGAAAAATGGGTTTCTAAATTGGCAAATGTTCAGTGTAGAGGTTAAATATGCTTAGACTTAAAGTAATCCCTCTCTTTGTTATTTATCCAAAAGACTAAATTTCTAAGCAGTGTTTTGGACCAGAAGTAATTGGTTCATTGGCTTCATATTTTATCTCAGTACTAACAAATCAACATTAGAAGTATCATGTTATACTGTTCATATATTATGTTTACAGTTAGAAATAACCAAAATTCATAAGTTAATTGCTTCACAGAATAACTTTCAGAATATGATGTATTTATCTTTTGCAAACTTCAGCCACGTGCCAACATGGGACAAGGGGTGTGACTGGGCAGGAGGCCCCTCTGAGAAAAGTCTCTAATTCAGGAATGCTTAAGCATACTCTCAGGTCTAGTAAGATACTTGGGGAGGAAGCTAAAAATGTAACACACCTACTGTATCTGTTAGAGTGTAACATCTCCAAGCACAGAAGCCTTAATTGATTTCAGCCACAGTCAGAGGTCTCTCACACAAGGTGTGGTCCTAGACCATTCAGGCTTTTCATCACTAGCTTTATATATACACCAGTAATTTAAAAAAGGAATTACAGCTTAACTACTTACTACAGAATATTTAGCTTCAACAAGGAAGCCATTATCTTTTCAAAATGAGATATACACCTGCAGGAAAGGTGTTCTCTTTAAAGTAAGAGTTTTTAGAATAGCAAAATAAGTTCTTTACAAATTTAATTCAATAGGACAAAAAACTACCATGGGCAAGTATAATGTAGTTCTTGTGTAATTAAGTCATTATTTGCCTTTGCAGGCAGATTCAAGAACAAATTCATCAGTACAAACTGATTTGAATGAACAAACACTGGGCAAGGGTGCTGGTCAGTGCATCAATTAGAGGAACACTACAGTGTTCTCAAATCTGTGCAACCAAAATTTAAAGGGATCTTCACGTATTGCCTTGGATTAAGGAAACAAGGAGTCAATCTTTTGTTACAACTTGCCATTTTTACAAATGTTTTCCCTACTGAAACAAAGTAACATGCAGAAAAAAAACTCCCAGATTTCTTCAGGTTTAAACCTAATAATTTAAGCTAAAAGATAGATGGAAGAACTGTTAACATCTGTTCATTTTGGAGCAAGGTGCATCTTACTCTGTTTGCCCAGTGAAATGAGGTTTTACTAGAGCAGGGATGGGAAAGTGTGCTTGTGCATTGGTGTTACCCATGCATCAAATTAAAACAGTTTAGAGATTTTTAAAAAATTATTAATTCTTGAAGTATTTGCTAACATTGCTTACAACTTAAAAACAGGTATATCTCTTAAAGAAAGTCTATAGCTTGTCCAGCTACTATTACCAGCAATATAAATAGCAACTAAGCATAATAAATTCCTTTTCATTACATTTACCCTTTGAAGTCAGAAGTGTAACAATCAAGTGCTGGCTCTGTGTTCTCAATTTAAAAAAAAAAATCATTAAAAAGAGGACAGTCAGTGACTTTATTTGCCCCTCTCTGGGTTACACTTCCTTTTATCTGCTCAATGCTAGGATCAATTCTGCTTTCAGAGTAGCAAATTGTTCATGCTGACACAAATGCAAGTTGGACACAGCCAGGTTCAAGCACAGAACCAAATCACAAAGTGCACTCTGAAGCCCAGATATACAAAAGGCCTTTCACTAAATAAGGAAGGTTGGTTCATTTTTTAATTTCTTTTTTTCTTTTAAAGCAAAGGAGGCACCATTGTTGCATCCCTACTTTGAGGGGAAGGGAAGAAGTGGCAAAACTTAAAAAGAAATTACAAAAGTCCTCTATTATTTTATTTCAGGAGATCCAGAGTCATTTATACACTTTTGCAACTTGCAAAACCCTTTGTAATTTAGAAGAATTTCAAATAAATAGGTCTACAGCAACTAGTATCTATTATGCCAATATTTATCTTGCTCAATGTGGAGTAAAACTTTAAAGAAAAAAAACCATGTTAAGGCAGATTTCAATCAAACACGTTCCAAATTGCACAGTTATGTTGGTCAGTGGTCTAATATGTCTTCCCCAGGTCAAAGTTATCAAAATGCTTTTCTACCCCAATTCAGCGTGGCACTTGCCCTTTTTATTTGTTCCATTTCCAGGAAGATACACAGCTAACATTACAAATACCATTTATTTCGCACTTCAATTAAAAATGAAATTATGCTTTACGAAATGTGAGATGACTACATGTTACAGGGTTTGTGCAGTTAGACCACCATATGCATAGATGTCCTAATGCTAAATTCTCTTTCTCAGTATCTCATTGTGCTGGAGGCTCTGAAGTAGGAGAGGAACTTGTAACACAGACTAACCACAAAGTACCAGATGTTTCTTGCCATTTGTGACCTTGCAATAAAGATACGCCAGATCAGGATCACGAGAATTGTGTTGAAGCCGTAGCGAATGTTCCTTAACCTGGGGAGAAACAAAAGGAATGATTAAGAGCCAATGTACAAAGACTCTGAGGAAAAAAGAACACTCTAAAAATTAACTCCCGGTGTAGAATTTGTTTATCTATTCATTTCAAGATACATTATCAGTGGTATTAAGTGAATGACAAAAGTAAGTGAAGAACAAAAAGAGAAGGCTTTTCACTGCTGAAAAGCAGAATGAAAACTAAGGAGCAGAGTCAGTCCTGTCGCTCACATGTATTTCTGCTTTAGAGCTGCTTGATGGAAACCTACTGAAGCCAACATCACAATGGTAACTTACCTATAGAAGGCTGCCAACCACACCAAAAAATATTTAACGCTATGAACTTCTCTCCTCCCCACCATGTATTTAAAACTTCATAAATATGTAGAAGTAACTCCAACTGCCACTGGTGACAATAACAAGGAAAAGAAAAACCAAACCACCTCACCCCCATCATCAAAACTCATCAGATTTTCCAGATATTTCCAGCCATGGAGCTCAGCCTCTTCACTGCAATTTTAAACTCCTTCCTTCTCAGGGAACTATATTTAAAGTGCAGGATAAACTACGTGACCTTTTAGAGCAACTCTGATTTTTAGCAATCTCCTCGCATGTAGAGATGGAAGCTTCAAGAGAAACAGCAACCAGAATTTGCTCAGATTTCTTAGAAAGAGAGCAATACTTTGGCTCAGCAGATCATGACAATTTATATTTTAAAGGCAGCTCTTTTCAGGGAAATACTGCCTTTATCTTGTTTACAGGAAAGGCTGTGTTCCTCTACAAATCTAATTTGCAGAGAAAAACAGTTTAAATATGTGTCTTACAAAAGCAACACTTTCCTATTTGAGGAACAAATCTACCCCGTGGTTCCCAGAGAAAGATGTCCCCTGGGCTGCCAAATCTGGTTAACACTAAAGCAGTGGACTCCAAGTTCAGATTAGAGTTAAGAACTAGATGGTAACAAAAGAGACCAAATTAATACCTCAGAGTAAACATAAGTCAGAATCTAAACCTCTTGCTAAACAATCCACTTAATAAACTTGAGAGCTGCGGGCAACCAGATGCTGCTTCAACACAAGATTATTTCTCATGTTATTTTCAGTATGATCCTTTGTACAAAGAACATGTGATACTACGTGATCAACTATGTGATAATTTCTATGCACTTTTTAATGGCATCCAAATAGAAATTTAAAAAAAACCACCGGAACAAAACAACCCAGAAAGGGACACTCGTTTAGCTATTTCCACCATGATCACAGATACCATCTTTCAAAAGTGTATTTGTGATTTTAATATACACCAAACCACTCCACAGCTGTAAATCCTTGTCTTTAGAATGACAACACAAGTCACGACCTGGATTGTTTCTCTTTGTACTAACAAGGTTGCAGACGTGACGTAGCATTGCAGAACAAGATAATTTTTATTTCATTCTTAAAAGAGACAAATCAGAACCTCTACAGCTGCCTTTATGAACCAGCCAAGAACAAAAACAAGGGCAAGTGTGCTAATAAAATTCTGGACAGTAACAATCTATTCAAATGGCAGGAATTAAGCCACAGAGAAAAGGCTAAGGGAAGTCATCCTAGAGCACCAACATCGAAGTGTCCTGCTCTGAAGTGCAGTCCCTGCCTGTTTATTCACCTGCCTCAAAAGATCACATTCCCAGAACAGCTATTGTTCTATTAAATCTCCCAAACAAAAATTCTGACCCGTGTAACCATGCACCTTTCACCTTCCAAAAGATACTTGTGTAAAACCAAAAACCAGGATTACAGTATCCACACCAGTGATAAGTGCTACAACCATAATCCCAGACTGACACTGTAACTATTAATGCTGGGAGCAACTCAGGAGCAACAAACTTTCTTTAGAAAATGCTTCAGACCACTGGACTGGAACAGAAGAACTGTGGAGAACCTGAACAGGGGCTATTAAGAACAATTAAGTCATAACACGGAAAAGCAAACCTGGACAAACGCAGGACACAGAAAATATAAAATTATACTTATAGTAAAAAAAAAAAAATTAAGATTATACTTACTTATTCAAGTGTTTCCTAGCTGCAGGGAGGCCTGACATTTCTTCATTCAGCACATATTTCTTCATTCCCAGGCAGTAATTTTCCATATATTCTGCCCAGTGTAGTTGTCGAACATCAAAATTAAATGTCTGCATGAGAAAAAAGCTTTCACTGTTAGTTGCCTAAAAATTCACCTCTATGTAATTTAAATGAAAATAAATATCTTTATTCCAGATAAATCCAATCTGTCTTTGCCACAAGACAGTTATCCTATCCTTAATCCTAGAAATAGTCCAGATTTAGGCCCCTTTTCTGATTCAACCACCTGCTTCTGACATCATCTCTTCCAAATTTCAATCACTTCATGCCTTATTTTCCCTCCGAAGCAGTAATTTTCTTCTCTCCACTCCTCAGTTTCCCCATTTCAACTGTCTGCAAGGAATTCCATTCTAAAAATAACTATTTTCTACTATGTTATTTATTTTTAAGCAACTAAATAATTTTATTATGCTCTAAAATAAACAGTGCTCTGTGACAACTTCACTGGTGAGTGCAGGGTTCCTTTACCTGTGCTTACAGTTGTACAGTTATATTTTAAATACAACCATCTGAGTGTCTTCTGCAGGAGAGAAAACTACTATGATGAATTTGATATCCAAGCTTTTTACTGATGTATTGATCTCCCCATCTCAACATTCTACAGTAACAGTATTTAAATCCCAACAAAATGCAGCAATTTGAAAATACTAACAGTTCAAAGCTTTGGTGTCTGGCATTTTGTTTCTCAAATTTTTCCTGAACTCAAGTTGCTAGGAGGAAAGAGGACAGGAAGGGTTGGAAATACCATCCACACAAAAATCACCAAAAGCTATTTTATTTCCTAATTTTAGACACCTTATTTAGAAATTTGGTAGCTTTTCTGGAATGTAACTACTGAACCGATTCTGGAACACACTTCAGTAGGAAAGACATCTTAAGAATGACAAAACTGTTCAAACGCATAAGGGAATCTGAGTTTTTAGAACTGTAAGTGGTGATTTTTATTTGGCTGAATATTAACCAACAAGTCATAGCAGAAGGGAAGTTTAAATTCAGTTGGGGCACCTGAGCCATTGCTGGTGGAGGAGGTAGGGAAAATTGGGAGTAAAGTTAAACCTGGGAAGAAACAATTTTTCCTTCTCCCTCAACAAACTGTCATCCTTGTTTCACTTCTCCCTGCCCTTCCTCAGCTCTCATCATGACACTGATGTAGCTTTTCACACAGCCCTGGCACAGCTGAAAGGATGTACCAGGAATCTGCAGTGCTGAGTTCCTGCTAGGTTAGCTCAACATTACAGCTCACGTCCTTATTCTATCTTGAATTCATGAGCTGCTGCTCCCCTCCCAGTCTCCATGCCCACACCACACAGCCACTTGCCTTTTTGTCTTCAGGGCTTAGCTGGTTCATCAGCATAGTCATGTTTTCAGTGTTCCAGGTCCAAGAATTGCTTGTAAAGTATTCTAATAACATCATGGCCTTATGAAGACGTGTTATTGTCTTCATCATCCTACAGTTGGAGGCATAGAATGGACAGGTTACACGGGTAAAGGTTAGTTCAAGTAAGTGAAATAGACAATAAGATTTTTCACCCTCCAACCCCCTACCCCTATGTCGAAAAATCCCATCTTGCTCTGTACCTAAAGCATATTAAATTACATCAATAGGATATTTCTGCATAATATTGAAGTGAACTTTGGCTGTCCAATCTGTATAGAACCAGAAATTAACAGACAGTCTTTTTTTTCCTAATCCTACTTCCCAGTGCAATAATAAATTACCATTTCTTCTTTTTTATTGGGGGGGACAATATGTTGTCTTTTGTTAGTAACTCTTAGTTTGGGACACAGAGATGGAAACCTTTTCCCATCAGCACACTGGAATATTCAGCTGTATTCAACAGTCTGACTTGACAGAAGTCTCAAATTGCACAGAGCAGAATGTCTGTGCAGGACCTCCCCTTAAACAAGGGAGGAAGTTGCCCTGACCTTCCTGCACATTGTGCAAGACCAGATCTCTGTAACAGAACAGGGTTTTTTTATTGTGGTTACTAAGAGATCAAGGTTTGAAAATGCCACCAGCAAAGGGCAGCAAAATATTTAAGGGCACAGACAGATCATAGCAGAACATGGTCAATGCTACTTCAAAATATGCAGAAATATCTTCCATCATCTTTTATTATGAAGAGGAAGAAACTCTACAAAACCATCACTTGGAATACAGAGAAATCATGCTATAAGGATCAATTTGGACAAGTTTCTCTCTGATCATACCATCCAAAGGAGACCAAAAAAAAAAAAAAAAGTCATTCAGCTTCTCAGATGCAAAGCTTCCACATTTATGATGAGAAAATTGTTTCAAGTGTCTCAGTGCTAGAGACAGCCACTCAGTTTTAGCAAGTACTAACTAGTACCACATAGCTTAATGCTATTAATTTCCTGCTTTGGGTGCTCAAAGTATTTCCATTTCACAGAAATGGAAAACTGCTTCCAATTTGATCCTTATAGTAGGACACTGATCATTTTAAGCACAATGGTAAGGGGAGAGGCAAAGAAAGCAGAACCCAATACTAACAGGAAATGGTTTTCTGAAGGTAAATTTTGCCAATATGGGTCATAGAAGCTATAAAAACAAATTTATTTTTCTCTGAAAGCTGCCTTGATGCATTCATACTTGTAGAAGGGATATAGCACATTGTCCCAGAAACTCTTCTAAAGAAAGTATTTTGCATTGCATTAGTGTCCCTTACTGTCACTAGCAGCTGGTATCTCAGTATCTAAAACATTAAAATTTCTTATTTTTCTTCTCTTGGAATGGAGCAATACAAACCACAGAGATCACTGAAAAATGTAAAGTATCTCTAAAGCACACAAAATAGAGATTTTTTTTCTTAACCCTCATAGGAATACATCTACTAATTCACAACTGTCTTCAAATGTTACATTACCAGCTGATTCTATTACTCAGCACCTCTAGAAGCTTTCTAACACCTGCTTATAGTTTCACCAGTTGGGCAAGGTGGCAACAGTGGGGGCTGAGTTGAACCAGAGCTCCTCTGATGCAGAAATAATTAGGAAGAGACTTTGCATTCAAAACACGTCCTGTGCTATCAAGACTAAATTGAACTTTAAAGAGGTATGTTAGTTAATTCAAAAAATTAGGAAAATAACTCAGAACTTGGAAAGCAAAGATCTCACTGGTCAGATAAGCCAAAAAGACCTCAGAGCAAAAACGCCTGGATAAAATTAGTGCCAAACAGCATTTAAGCCTTTTTGCAGAGGTCTGTCCACTGATGGTCTGAAGATTATTTAACTTGACTTGCCCTTTTGAACCTTCCCAGTCTGTGTCCTTATGCAAAGCTGGACGAGCAGCTGAATTTTAGAGTGCTTTGACTGCTACAGTTTAAAAACCTTGTGCCCCTGCAAAAGACTAATTGAGCAAATGAATATCTGATTAGATAAGTGTATATTTTGAACTTGTTTCTGGCCACTGACATTGGTTTTCATTCTTTTCTAAAAAAAAAAACCAAACTAAATTTAAACTAATGCAAAGACTAACCTCTGCTGGGATTCTTTTTGTCTCTGCTCATGGATATGATTTTAGAGCTTAGCTAAGCTGATTACAGAGGGAAAAAAAAAAAGAGCTTAAAAGAGGGTTTTTCCCTCCCTCCAACTCAAATTGGATTTAGTGACTGACCACAGAACCAGCTCATTCAACTCATCGAGGGAAAAAAATGTTTTTCTTTGTAAGGTTAGTTACTTTCTCTATCAACCAAAATAATCCTATTCTCCACATTATCTCAGCTGCTCGATCAATGACAGAGTTGGCAGAAGTGGACCAGGTTTCTTTGTGACACTTTGCTGGTTTGCACTAAACCAACATGAAACGACACTCTTCTTTGAGGGGAGGAAACAGCAGCCTGGTGACACTGAGAGATGACAGCAATGAGTGTCAGTCCTTTAGTGGACACTTGTGTAGCTCTGGCAGGCTAAACTTCAACTTCAATGGCACCATATTCCTCCTGCAAATGGAACACATGCGACTCCAAACCGTCTGTGTTTTGACGGTGTCATGTTTACAATGAAGTCGCACAATGGAACTTTATCCCTCAACGTGAGGTTTTAAAGGTTAGTTATTCCAAAGATAGCCATTGCATATGGGTAATAAATATCAACACCATATATAACCAGTCAGTACAAGATCAGTCATTGCATCACACTTTCTTCATCAGCTGAAGACAGAAAAAGTCAGACCTGTGGAGCATCTCACAGAAGTGAGCATTAGTGGCAGGCAGCCAGCCTGGCTGACTTTCATCCACATTCAAGGTAGAATTTTGCCTCCTACTTTCGCAGTCCTTTTTGCCATCAAGACCAAGCACATTACAACAGTTTGAGAAGCACATCACAGGAATTAGGCAAGTTAATTCAATCATCCATAAGCTAGGTGGGCTTGTTTCTATACCAGACAACTTGAAGTGACCCAGCTTAAGGCTACAACTGCAATTTGAAGAAGTCTTACACACAACCTATTGTCTCCAGGTTAAAACCAGACCTGATGCTAAATACAGACTGATCCCTCAGTGGATCTACAGGCTGCCAGTCTGCAAATTTCTGCAGAAGCATTACAGATAATTACTTTTTTAAAAGCCTCCTCTAAAAAACACGGAACAAGCTTTTAGATTTGTCTTTGTTCAGATTTTCACCTGGCTGTCAGTTTTGAAGTGTAGGACATACTACTGAATTCTTATCTTTCCAGCAGCTCTGCGGTTCCTTTAAGCACACAATTTAAGCACTTTGACAAGATAAAAATTTATTGATCTATTTAACATGATTATGCTCTTAACTCATTTCTGGTTTGTAAGACAGTAATTACATGAAAGGTGCTTCCAGTTTTAAGAAGCTTTAAATTGAAATAACAGGTGTAAAGGACCTAATTTCACACCTCCTTCCATATATCAACCACACCTTTCCTTTAGCTTTCTAAGAAGCAGTAACAGAAGAATTGCTGCAGAAATCTCTGAACTACTACTTTAAATATTTCATGTCACATCCTATTTTCCCAGAGCAACTGGAAAGATCTGCTTGGTGCGCATTTTTAAAGGCTTTAGCATTTCAAATATACCAAACTGCTTTTAAATAACACACAGTTCTGTCGTGCTAAGCACTGTGCAAAGTTACAGGAGCAAACTATGCCTTGTATTAAAGATAATTAGACAACTAATAAGCTTTGCTATGCAACTAAGTATATATGGCAAGCTACCAACAACACTACTTTTAAACTTCAATGCCAAGGTTTATGACTCCTATTTACGTAATTGCACAAAGCTAGAGCATTATTTAGTATAAAATATTAAATCTTTATTATGCCGATCCTTTCTGTAAATGTTCTTTCTATACAAATTTGGAAGAAATATTATTGGTTATTTCTTCCTTTCCTTACCTGTTAATATTATCAGAGAACCGTTAAATTCAAGAACCTTCAACTAGATGCAAAAACAGCAAAAAGATTTCCATTTCATCAAAGTCATTGCTTCCACAAGTGAGGTACAAAAGAATGACTTCATATTGCAGAAAGATTACAACTGGTCAGTGCTTTGAAAACAGGAAGATTTTTTGGTTTTAATTTTTATTATTATTAACATAATTGTTTAGTTCTGAAGGACCTGATCTACTTCTAATTGCTTCTTTCTTCTACTTGTTAAAAATTTTCATTTGATTGCAGTACAATATCCTGATGGTATGACAAGAGTACAGTTAAACCTGCACAATAATTTCAATACTTATTTTTCTTGCTTGTACAAAATAGAAACTTCAGTGTACTCAGCATAGAGAGGGCAACTGCCCATGCGAAGGCAGGTTAGCAGAGTATTTGTAATTTCTTGTGCTAATTTTACCACATTTTTACTATACTGTTCCTCTGCTAAATCACAGTGGAAAAGGTCACATTTAATTAAGCCAGCCCTTCTCCACTCAGAACAGCATTCTATTGACTTGAAGAATATCCAATAGTGTCTCCAAGTCCTCAGAAGTTGCTAAGTACATGCTACCTGGTAATTAATACCATTTGCTCAACTGACAGAATGACCAGAGCAACAGCAGTACAACCCTCCAGCCCATCAGTTCAAGCAGCTTTCAAAGTACTCTTGCAAAAAGTGCAAGAGTAAAGATCTGACTCAAAATTCCTGTATTAGTAAACAACACTAGCTAGTTCCATCAGGATTTAACACTGCATGTACTCCTTGCATCCAGGTATTCATTTGCTTTTACTGCTCCTGTTGCAGGCTCCCATTTTTAAATGCTTTAAAAAAAGAGAGAGGAGCACTGTATAATGAAAGCTGCATTCCTGTAAGTGGGCTGTGTAGCCAACTTAGAAGCTGTGACTGAACAATAGCTTGGTTTAGTTCAATCTGCCATCTTTTCTGTAAACTGGAAATCTTGTGCATCACAGGAAACTCATCCAATCACTCTTACAATAAGCTAACTAGGAATATTCATATTGGTAAAAATTTATTTTCTGTTCTGTAAAGTACTAATGTCACCAATTGTACCTTTAGTGAAGGTTCTAAATTCCACCTTTAGACACCAAGTAAGAGCTCCGGGAAAAGCAAAAGCAAGATTCAACACTCCCAGTGTTAGAATATAAAACTAAGCTAAATATTCTAAACAGCATGATTATTCACAGCCTTATTTTACTCCCACTGGTCAAATACTCAGCAGACCAGCTGCCTTTCAAAGCCCGACAAGATTCTGGCAGCACTCCTTCACAACCATTCAGAAGACAGGATGTTGGCATTTATAGCATAACTATTTTAGTGGGTGATGAAGTTTTCATATCTGTCAGGGAATTTCTATCAATTTTTATTAAAAATAACTTGAAAAATTCAAGAGAACCTAGAAGCTAGGAACTTTCATGTACAATACCTTCTTGAGAGTTCAAAATCTTAAAACTTTTTAATGTAGGAAGATTATTATACACACACAGCCAACTGCCACTGCTGCTGCTCTAAGTATTATCCTGTTCCAACTGAGGGGTTTTCCCCTGCAAACCACTTACATAGCTGCTTTCTACTCAGCCAGTGCTGTGTTACAGAGCTTTTACCCTCCTTGTAAGACAGACCTAGACTACAGGACAACAAATGAACACTTGCTTGTGTTAATACACTGTCACCACAGTGGAGGTTTTATAGTGTGAAGGCAAATACTTGTGAAAATGTAACATAAGCAGTGAGTTAAGGTCATATGGCTTAGCAAATCTGAAACAAATTGAAGTGGTATCTTATATTCCTTCTATATAATTTAGTTTAGCCCATTATTTTCACCACTTTAGTTAGCAAAACACTAGCCTAAGTATTATAAACTGAATGGAATATTGAAATGATACAAACCAACACACCAGGTCAAATTGTATCATCTACAGGAATAATCTGCAACTAAAAGCTCAGTCCCCAATTCCATTTTCAGTTTATAAAAGCAAAAACAACCTTAACACAAGCCACTTCCCAGAGTTTAATAACTGACTGGGATTCTGATCCAAGACATCCCCTGGACAGCACTGTTAGGCCAGTCATTAAACTCTTCAAAATGCAGCCACTGGGTTGTTATTGCTTAGTTAGTAAACCTACATAGTGCCCAGGCCATGTCTTCCTTGCAAGCCTCCACCACCTTATGGGCAAGATATTTTTAGCCCTGTCCTTCTTACCATGGTTTCTGACCTGTCAATCTGAGAAAAACGTCCCAGAGAAAAAGCTCTATAAAGTTGTTTGCAACCCGATAGTGATAAAAGAGGGGGTTGGAGCTGGGCTTAAAGTCAGGTATCCTTAGTACATTGTCTAATGGGTATAGCTTGAAATTTAGATGCAGGTGGTATTCTGTGGGGAAAAAATAAGGATCAACATATTTTTAGTATTTATTATCCAAGTACAAACATCACTTGTTCTACATCTTTTAATTCTCTTTACCTTGACTACTCAAACCCCCAAACTATCCAACAAAAAACATTCTCATTTTTGCTAGAAAGTTCAAAGTCGCTTTGAATTCGAGGACCTGTTCTCAGGACAAAAAGGTTGAGTTTTAGTCACAAAACATTCAGGGAAAGAAAAAATACAAAAAAATTAAAATCAATATACATCACAGCGTAAGCATAGCTTCATTTAAAAGCCAGAGGAACAGACAAGGCCGAGCCAGTCACCATTACCTTGGGCTTCTTCCAGTAATCCTGAGGTAGGTATCATACAGGAATGCTGGGGCCTTATGGCTTACAGCAATCCAGTAATGATATAAAAGGTGATTGGAAGTTAGATTTACATTGGGCCGTCTGAAGGCCTGCTCGAGAGGATTCCTCTTGAAAGTAGAAATTACATGGTATTCTGAGAAAGAAAAGTTGCATAACAGCTTCGATAATCACCATGTAAAATGTAATGCTTTTCAAAGTACATTACAGGGTACAGCATCAACATCAGTGTGTTATTTAAATAACCACCTTAACTCTTCTACAATGCACAGAAATTGAAACAGTTATAAGCTTTTAACTTAAAATGCTGTTGAATTGCATCTTGCTATAATCAAGATGTGGTTTATAACTCCATCTTCAGTATCATATTTTATTGTAGCTTCTCTCTTTCTGTTCCTCTTCCCTGCCTTAGGGGTTGCTGGTTTCAAACACTGACAGCAATTTCAGTTTATAAAGCACGTAAAGCTATACTTCATGAAGAGGGTTATTCTGATTGCTTGTGTGAAGAATTTTAAAACAGACTGAGGACTCTGCAGTCATCTGAAGTGATTTTAAATGACATTTTCAAACAATTTATCCAAATTTAGGCGCTAAGAAAAAAGCAATTAGGGTGGGACTCCATGAGAAATTCTTGATGACGCCTGTAAATTCAGTGACATAACAGAGACACAGAATCAGGGTCTTTAAAAGTTACGTGGAAATTCACCTCTCCTTTTAATCCTCTCTTATAACTTCATGCTGTTGTTTATAGACAGCACTTAAATATCCTGATTCAAACTGGGATATAAGTGAAGTCAGCAATTTTCCAAGTTCGGTTGAAGTAATAATGTTTGCAACTACAGATGCATGTAAAATGGGCAAAAGCAAGTAAAATAGATTTAAGTATTGAGGTTAACTGAAAGAAAAAAAAAAATAAACTGAGCTTACGAACTCAATTTCTAAAAAACTGAAAACTAATAAACAGTTTTAGTATGCCAAACAGCTTGTATTGCTCTTTATGACATAAACTATTACAAAGCTGTTGGCCTGTGGGTTACATCCTAGTCAGGATATCTTAGAGTTGAAAATAGGTAGTCATATTTCCTTAAAGGCTACTCTTCCCTGTACATGAATTGTTGAAGTGTCATGCAACCATCTGAAGATTAAAAAAGCCAGCTCAACTAACACTCAACTTAAGCCAAACACAAAGAGCTACACAAGGGCAAAACTATTACCAGACCTCTCAATTATGCAGATGTACAAAGCATTTAATTGTGAGCTGCTTATTCGTATGTATTTATTGACGTTGGCATTACACCTAACATCACTTCTGTCCACACACTACCCACACTCTGTGCATTAGGTCATGGCAGCAGCAAACAGAAAAGTCAGTTCTCCCATAGTTTAAGTTATAATGGAATGAGAGTAACAAAAAAATCCCAACAAGAGCCAAATGAAATGGAGATAACGCTGCAGGGGGAGAGGGGAAGAGAATTAACAGTGGAAGCTAACAAAAAAGCACAATACACTGCAAAATTGAGAGGCATGGCTAAAATATCAGTTTCAAAAAATAAAAATGCAATATGGTCTACTGATTATAACCTGTTTGATCTTGTTTTTGTATAAAGGCTGATGAGAAAAAAGAAACATGGCATACCAACTTCACTCCAGTGGAAAGGATTGGTGGCACCTGTTGTACAGTTATACACCATGACTTTTCTTGGTCTAGGGGAAAAAAAGATAAAAGAGCAAGTTAGAAGAAAAACAATCTTTTAAAAACACAGACCACAGAAGAGATGCCTGAAGTTATCCTTTCCCTTAACAGCATCATTTATATAAAGCAGAAAGCATCAGTCTCGTGGTATATTTTTTGCTTTAGCATCTTTCAGTATTTTTCTCCTTCTTTAATTATCATATTTCTTTAATTTCAGAGAAGGCATCACCTACCCTACCGCAGGCTGTATTGATTACAAACAAGACCAAGGAAAGAATTTTCAGACATAGCTTCATAGTATCAGTAGGTGATGTCTTCCTCTGGCATAAGCAAGTTACACTTTGAGAGACTAATGCTGTCAGAACCTTAGATTCCTTTGTCCTGAGGGAACAGCAGGACACTGACAAGAACTTCAATGCAAGACTGATTTACTAAATACACAGTATAATTGCAAAATATTCAGTACTCTCTTTTGTCACCATTTATACCTATTAATTCCAGAATACCAGGCTGCAGCGAGTGTCATATTGACAACAACATCTATTGGGACGAGATCTGCTAATGCATTGTTGGAAGCTCTCATTGTTCGAAGAATTCCTTTTCCTGCCTTGAAGAACAAAACAAAGAGACAGAAGATCCAGCAATAAAACATATGAAGCTTTTTTGCCTTCCAAAAGGAGGGGGGAAAATTAAGTATATTCATTACTTACAGCAATGAAGATACCACTAGGTCCATTGAAGTTATCAATCCAGCCCTATTAGGAATGGGGGAGGGAAGGGATTTGGTTAGAGTATACTGAACTCAGCAGCTTCAAGTGAAAATCTGAGCAGTTCCTATATGTGTAAGGGGTGGAGGAAAAGGAGGCTAAAGAGGAGAAAGATATTTCATTCTATGTTGCTAAATGAAGTTCCTCCATAGCAGATTCTGGTGATGTAGTAAATTCCTATGACTCAGACAAGAGATCTACCTGTAGGACTCAGTGGTCCTTCAGCATGAGATGCTTATTTATTTCTGAGTGAATGAACTGCAATTGTCCATAAAAATATGTTCAAAGTATTCATGTTTACAAGTATTCTTAGACTAGCAACTCAGATCTTTTTCATTTTTCAACCAAAACACATACTTGCTCAGCTTTAATGACAGTATTTAGACACTGTACACTGTATCAGTTGTTACCCAGAAGCAATCAAGACACAACTTCATATTCCAAGAGATTTTCCTCTATGAAGGTCACTGGATAAAGAGGCTCTCAGTGTGTTACTACAGTCTACAGCAAGATGGTCAGGTGACAACTCAGGGACTTACAGGAAAAGGCTCCTTCCAGCTGGCACCAATGATGGACGGCCTTACAATGGCAATGTTTAACTTTTCACCCTCTTGCTGCACCACGTATTCAGCTAAGGCTTTTGTGTATGTGTAAGTATTAGGTCTTTGGCCTAATAGTTTGGGAGTAATATCATTCACTAGGTCATCATCCATCCACCTAAAGAAACAAAACAAGAAGCAAGTGTAAATTACTGCATGCTGCTTCACTGGGGAGGTGGGGTGTAAACTGCTAACGTTACCATTATTTTTTACTCCTTAAAAAAAAAGGGACACACACCTAAATGAAAACAAGTTTCTCGGTAAAACAGAGGATTTCATGTTCAATGTCCATCAAAAGAAGCATACTGGCATTTATTTTTTGCCCACGTAATTAATTTGTAACACACCAACTACAGAGCAAGCAGCAGATTCCTTTACAATAACCCAAATTCCATCAACCAAGTTCTCAAACATGAAGTGCAGGCACAGCAAATTAGTCTTTGGAGCACAGGCTCACTGCATTATGATCTACAAAGTGATGCCACAGGTGGAGTCTCAGCTGCATTACCAGCATCATCTCCACCTGTGTGGTGGTGAGCAATCACACACCACCTCTGAAGCAAGCTGGTCACAGTGTTTCTCTCTTTAAATTAGTTAAATCTTGCAATTCCATCTTGCTCCCCAGGTCATATTAAATATGTAATAACCTTCAGTCACAGCACTCAAGCAAGAAAGATGTGCCTCTGCAACTGTTGCCACTTTGGTGTTCTTCACTGCAAAACAGGACTTGAAATTTATTTGCCTCAGTCTCTTAGTCACAGAAATGGAATTTATTGTTTTTCACCAATGTTCCATTACAAAGTGGATACACATCGGACTCCTTTCATGATATGAACTGGATGGGAAGAGGAGTAGGAAAAGCTAGAGATCACTCTTTTATAACTTTACAAAAGCCTTCCCTCAGGAGTTCAAAAGTACACACAGCTGTCCCAGCCTACACCAAACAGTTTAAGTTACATTTGTCTATCCACAAGTCAGATAGCCAAAAACATGACTGTTTCGCAGTCTCTCATTTTCAAGTGTATTTAAAGTCAACATTATAAAAAAAGGCTGGCTCAATGTGCATTCTAAGTGGTAGCTCATTTGGTTTTAATTTTAGCACTCTTCCACCTAAAATAAGTTAAAGTAGGTATTTTACTTTACAGTAAGTTTTTTTCAGTTTCATACTTCTCTTCCAAGAGGTGATGTTTTGTACAACAGGTAAGGAGGAAGAGACTGATGTAGAGCTGAGATTATTATGTATTACATTACAGTTATCCCACAGTGTCACCTGTTTCAGAGTTTGACAGCTACTAAGTAAGACCTCAGGACAGTTAGTATACACAGAAAATAAAATACCAAAAGAGTCATTTTTCCCACCCATAATGCCTAATTCAAGACTTAAAAGCTACAGAAAACAGATTTTTAATGTCTGGGCTCTCAGGATACCTAAAAGAACCACTTCTACAATTAAGTAATATTATTTGAGCATCTCAGTCTCATCTTGCAATAGCATTTAGATGGATGTAGTAGAGGCAGCTGTTCAAGGGGCCTGTCTTAGTTTTATCCCTTTCCTTCACAGCGCTGGTCCCAGCACAAGTTATCAGTATCTCCTAATTCAGCTCATCATACAGCTGAAAGACCAGCACTCTCAGCACAGATGAGGCATCATGAGCAGATATGAGCATCCCTCTCCTTCAGTACCCCTCCACACCTAGCTCAGCTTAAAGGAACCATAAATCTTAACCCATCTCCCTTACAGAAAAGGGGAGTGTCAGTCATGCTGTCAGACCTACAGGACAGTGTAAGATAACTCTTCATCTTTAAGGCCCCTAACCTTTTCTTTGGTACTTCAATACCAAGAAGCTAAAGGATAGAGATCACCCAAGTAAATTCATAAAACATAACACGTACTCGAGGGAATCTATCAGTTTCCTGGGATCCACGGGAGGCGGGTACACGACTTCCGCAATCTGTTTCCGATTGCAATATGCATAGGCAGTGGAAACGTGCATGAACACCTCCAGATTCTTCATTCGTTGTGCCAAGGAGAGGAGCTGTTGTGTGGCAATCACATTTAACTGCACAGCATCTCTATTGATTAAACAGAAATGTCATTAGTAGAAAGCCAGACAAAAACAAGCAAAAAGAAATTCACTGCTAAATGCCTCAGTGCTGGGTTTATAGAGTATCCTTGAAGTCTCTACACCACCCCAAAAAAGCAGCATGGACACTGCCCTAATTTTCTGCTTGGAACAATATACCACAGTCCTGATCTAGAACACCTCTCAATGTTCAGGATAATTCTCCTTTTACCCTTTTCTTACCAGCAACCTTTGATTTCCTCAATCTAAATCCCAATCCTATGCTTTCCATGAAACACGAAGGAAACAATGCAAGAAAACACCGAGCTGTCACAAGATGCATCTCTGAACTTCAAGTTGAGTTAGGTCAACTGGAAGGCTTAGTGGGCTACAGGAAGCTGGAGACCAGCATCTTCTTGTAGGATAGCACAAGGCTCACACAGGATGGAAGAAAGGGAAAGAAAAGGCAAACCACCAAGAACCACACTTCCACTCCAGCTTCACCACTGCTCATTAGTGCGTTTCAGGACACTATAGCAGAGTAGGTGTATCTCTACAATTCCCAGCAGGTAACAGCTTGCTGACCAATCCCTATGATTATTTTATAGTTTAGATCTTCTCTCCAGCCTACAGACTTCCTGTGGGCACCAGCTTCCTTGTACACAGTGTACTAATCAAGCAAGTTTCAAGAGTACAGCTAAGTAACACTTCATCAAAGTCCGTGCAATAAAAATGTTACATTAACAACAACAACAAAATCAGTATCCCCCAAACAATCACTAAGTTCCAGACTGCTTTATTTCACATTACTGAAGTTGGGGACAGGAAAGGGGACCATTATCTGAAAGCAATTAACATCAAAGGTAACTACTTAGTTCGCTACCTCTTTTAACAATTCAAAGGAAGGAGCTCATAATCACAGCTGTGTGCACCACTTTTTCCACCTCTTATTTTCATCTCTCTCCCTGTGCACCTACTTCTTCCAGTGCAAACCTCCATTATTAATAAGGGACTTTTAAAAGACAGGAAGAAAAGCTGAGCTCTATTTCACCTCCTGTTTTTCTTATCAGTACAGAGAGCAAGCACTAGAACTTTCCACATACAACTTTTCTCACAGAACTGTGTCGTCTGAAAACCTGCATTCCTTTTCGAACAAGGAAGGCTAAAGGAATAGTTTGTGCTGCCCTTTATACACCAGGAGAAAAACTCTTAACATTAGTAGGGAGCACAGTACATATAGCTACAGCTTATTTGTATCCTTTCCACCCATATTTGCAACATTGTGCAGACACCTGATCCACCCCCTCCCTTTGAGCACCATTGGTTTACCAGATCAGGGTCAATGGAATTTTAGACTCACCTTAGTGTTTCATTGAATCTGATTGTAGCAGCACAATGAAATATAATATTAATGCATTCTATAAGTTCTTCCTTGATTGGTTCACTAAGATCCAGTTCAGGCTGCGTAAGTTCACTCATAACTACTATTATTTTTTCTTTGAAGTTTGGCTGCTCATCTCTCAACCTGTCAAAGAGCTGTCAAAAATAACAGGACTGTAAATTCAGTGAAGATAAGAGAAACATTTCATTTAAGTGAAGAAAAATCCCACATTCTTTGTCTAGACCTCCTAATTTCTCAAGATCATCAGGAAGTTAGAAAAGTGCATTAGCAATACCATAAGGACATGTTACAGACTTCTCATGAACATACTGTGATAAAGCTGTGCACACTTTATCCCACACAGTGGAAGCAGCATTGCATGTGTTGTACAGAAGGTAAGGAGACTTCAATTTGCACTTTATATTATTTTAATACTCATCCCAACCCTTAAAACCAAATCTCTGTCAATATCAGAAGGAAGAAGGAATGTTCTCTACTAGACACTCTAAGAAATTTTAAGTAGCATTCTAAATACTGTAGGTGGGTTTTTTTTCCCCAACATAAGGAAATGGAACAATCTACCCACTTCCCAAGCTTGATAATAGCTATTCAAATCCTTATAAAAGTCAGCTGTATTTTAGGTTTAGAAAATTTGTATTAAGATTTAAAAATTTCCAGTGATTTAAGAAATGCTATCCTCAAATTATGCCAGTCTTAGAGAACTTCCAGATTATAAAAAAAAAACCAATTAAAAAATCAAGAAATCAAGAAATCATTTCTCTGCCTAGTTAAAAGAAAAAAGGCATACCATGTTAGAACATCTGATTAAGTTTTAGCAAATTGGTGTTCAACAATTCCCACTGAAAAAAAATCTCACCCACATTACATTCCATCATGAATTCTCCTCATAAATAGCTGGGTTCTAACCATGTGGCTTAACACACAGATCAAAATTCTTGCCTCATCTTATCTACACTCATTAGTATGCAAGTTTTCCTGAGCAACACAGTACTGTGGGAATAAAATACACTTGAAAGTTGCACCAGAGCAGACCCTTCTTAACTGTCCAGGGACCAATATCTTGCAACTGCTTCAACACCAGTCAATTATATTGTATTAAAATCACAGCAGTACTTTCTTTTCCCCCTCCAAGCACGGAGTTATACCAACTGCAAATAGTCAAAAGATATTTCCTTACAGAATTACGTTAATTAATTTTAAGCTATAAATTAAGTCACCTAAAGGTGCCGTTTCACAACACTTCAGGCAATATAAGTTTATATTTCTACTACAGAGACTGGTCCCTTTCCTAATTTCTTTATTTCTGTTGCTTCTCCAACACTGGCAATAGCAAGAAGCTCCAGAGCTGTGAGCTGCAGGTCCAGCTTTTTTTTTTTAGAGATTTTTTTCAGCCCAAACATGAGCTAATGCAGCTCCCTGTGTGGCCACCTGAAGTACAGTGCTAATTCTACAGTGAGAACATGGGACATCTCCACTTACAGAGGCCTTGACTGGACTTCCCAAACATGAAGCTTCACTTTATAGGACAAAGCTGCCAAGACAGCATTTAAAGTTTCTGCAACTCTTAGGGGTACAGTCCTTACCTAAGGGCAGGAAACTTTGTGTGATTTTGAAAAATAAGCCTGCTATGTTTTTAGTTGGAATGATGGCACCTTCCTCCAGGGAACTGAAGCAACTGCCTGTTAACCATATTAATGTGTGGTATTGCATTATAACAGAAAAGCAGTACCATGGATGAGCTCTTAAAGAGCCAGTTTTTATTCTTCCTATGTCCATCACATCCATTCTATCCCTTTTCACATACACAGTCATACACTACTCCTACAGACCTCTCACTAGCACTGACACCAGTACTAAGGAGAAGAAATACCCAGAGTGCATGCAGAACATTTGGCAAATTAACAGAGGAATTAGGTATCTCAAGTCTAAAGGAAGCAGATACCTCAACTTTTTTTTGCAATTTGTAGCTCAGTTTATTTCACATTTATTTTATTTATTACCACATTCACCCATTTAGATTTCAAAGTCTTCAAGAAACAGAACTTTCAAGCATCTGTAGGACACTTAATGAGTCCATCCAAATTGTGAAGAATTACTGGCAGTGCCCTTGCAACTGGACAGCTTAAGACAAGAGATCTTATTAAAATTTTCATAGACTTCCGGAAGAATCTTGAGGACATTAAAGGCACTTAAACAATGGACTTTCAATCTTGTCTAATCATTTGATGAAGATAGAACAAACACCTGGCCCTATTCTACATCTCTGCATAGATGAGCAACTCCATTCCTATATGTTCCTGCCTCAAGCAGTAACTCTGCTTACCAGGACTTCTGCTGTGAACCTGCTCCAGCAATAAGTGCTCAGCATCAGATTTTTATCTCAACAGGAGCTGGCATAGACTACAAGCAGACTTTGACTGAAATTTAAAACCTTTTCAAAACCTTAAAACAGGTTTCCTAAAAGCCACACTGAGCCTTACAGCTTACTGCAGTTTAAGTCAGTCCACACTAGTGCTACTTCTCTCTCTGCCCAAATACTCCCCACTTTCCTTTGGGTAATAGTGTATACAAAAAGTGCATTGAGAATTTTTTTCTTTTGTCATCTCAGAGCTTAGTCTGGAGAGCTTTTCCTTGTTTCAGTGACAAACTGAGGGTTTAACGTAGCGAGAATGTGCAACTGAATTTTACGACAGAACCCCACTGTAACTCATTCTGTTGTGTTCTGTGACATTGCACAAGACTGCAGGAAGATGCTTTTGAGCAATAAGCTACAGTTTTGACTGATTACAGAAAATAATTAACCGGGGACACAGCCATCCTCATATCTGCTGTAACCCCAGCTAGTCAGAGTCGTAGAAATCCATTGCCTTACTTGAAACAACTTACCCTCCTAGCCTAAGTGTATTCATAGTTCCTTATTGATTCCCCTTCAGCACCTTCTAAGAACACCCTTTGTATAGATTACATTGCATCTCAATCACAGAATTAAACTGCTGACACTTGTGTTTCATAAGAGAAAGGCCTAGATAGAAATAAATAGACTCTGCTTTAGCAAAGCTCATGCTAGAAACCTCTCCTCATCCTGTTCATCCTTCCCATCATGAAGAGGATACTCTCAGGGAGAAAGATGGGCAGCAGAGATGGATCATTCTACACTTAGTAAGAATGCCCAGCCTAGCTCACCAGAATATTAAGGTAATGAGACTTTTCAGGAGCAAAGTATTTGACCCAGCATGCACAGAAAATCATTTAGATAGCCACTTTGGTAATTCCACAGCACAGACTTTCAGTGCCTTTCTAGTTGTCACAGGCTGACCAAGAGAAATTTGTAACAATCTACTAGGCCAGACATTTCTGTTCCACTTACAAATGTAAGCTCCTGTTGAGATGACACATTCTTATTTACTGGTAGATCAAATAGCACATTCCAGAAAAAAAAAGAGAAGGCACAAGGAGAAAAAGTGACTTGCGTGAGATCTTAAAAAGAATCTCAACCCATCTTACAACTCCCAGTCCACTACCTCTTGTACTTGATTTTATATTCTCTTAACAAGCTCTAAAACAGGATTTTACTTCTCATTTCTGCATTACAGCTGAACATCCTCCTCCCGAACTAAATACAGGGTAATTTTCAACTACTGGCTTTTCTAGAGACTAAAAGCTTGAAGCAGCTATAGAAGCACTGCCAGGTCTTAGATTTTGTATTTCTTTTAGAACAAAAAAAACCATTTAAAAATAACATTTTGCTTTAAACAAACCAAAGCTGTTCTCAAAATGGGAACATTATAATGAAGGACAAAAATGAACTTTGTGAGCATATGACACATACCTTACAGCTGGTAATTTCTTCTATACGTGCCTCAGGTGCCTGCTTTGCTTTGTTTCTTACCAGTACATACACTGCTTTCACTTTAGGACAGGACCTGAGCAGCTTTTCCAAAAGCACTTTTCCCATGAAGCCTGTAGCTCCTGTCAGGAGGACGTTTTTGCCTTCATAGTATTCGGGAATGGAAACCATTGTGACCTTTACAAAAGTTAAAAACAAAAAATATGTTAAAGAACTTACAGAAGTTCAGGTTTGCAGAAGATTGAATAGTTATATCTGTGCTGTTTATGTCTCATACCTGAAAGAAATGCTTAACAGATTTTTTTACCTATAACCAAATACTTGAAGATGTTTTTTTCACAACATTCCAAAAGACTCCCAAAGGGTCACTACAGTCATTCCACATCTTCTTGTGAACTGCCCCTGTGAACAGTGTTTTAAGGACTGAGACACCCACTCAGCCAGGAAAATAGCTCAACTTCAGTCTATTTTTACCTCTGTGTGCACGGTCCTTTGCCACTCCAAGGGCTGTTCCATGTAAATAGAGGTTGTACCATTAAAATGTAATCACAAGTGGATCCTTCAAACCCCTTGACAGAAGACAGGGAGCCAAGCATCCCAATTGCTAGCCATGGAATTTTGACTGTGCCAGCAGAGCCCCTTCTCACCGTTAGTCTGAGCTTTCCTACCAATTATACTAGGCCAGAGAGAAGGTTGAGTTAGGAATAGGATCTGATGGTTTTATATTGATTACAAAAAACCCATACAGATCCACAGACAAGAGTTTTCCAACTTCTTCATCCATTGACAACGTTGGGGAGAAAAAAAAAAAACAACAACAAAGTCATTAGAATTCTCAGCAAACTAAGATTTGAGTCAGCCACAAATACACCTCCTAACAAAATGAAGGGTAAGGGATTATTACTCAAATTCAACACAAAGCTCAAAAGTATTTTAGGTTTTGCTTCAGTTAGTAAGTTAAGAACCATGATTCTTTCCCCTCCCTTAATCAACCACTTGGAAATGATGTCATTCTTGCTAACAGAAACTGAAGCACTTTCTAAGGACAAACACTGGTATGTCTCACAATAATGTGAGAACATTAGGGACATTTAAGACCTCTAGGACTCAATCAGAGTGCATCATCCAGAGCTGCCATTCTGCTAAGTCAGATATATCAACATCTTTACTGTAACCCTGAACCAGCTTACTTTCACTATATAAGAATGTAGCATTATGGGTACACTTCCACCATGTTTTACCAATCTTTCTGATCAGACTTATAAAAATCCTAAGCTGATGTAGTGAATGTCTAATTATAGTCCTCTACAGCAGTTCCACACAAACTGTTACCACCAAAACACTCCCAAAAGGGATCACAGAGAGTCACAAAATGTTCTGAGTTGGAAGGGACCCACAAGGATCACCCAGCTCTCAAGAGAATGGCCCATAAGGGGATTGACCCCACAACCTTGGTGTTATCAGCACCATGCTCTGACCAACTGGGCTCATCTCAGGGACAGATTCCATAAAATCATGATACTAAAAAAACCAACAAAATTGAGTATCTTTAAACACAGATGGAGCATTTCTTAGGCAAATAAGGATTACAACACTGAATACCTTAACAGGGTGAGAACCTTTCTTCACCTGCCACCCAAGAATAAAGGTGCAACTTCTAAATACACCCAGTTCTTTCAAGACAGCAAGATACTGCAAGAAGAGACTTACCAGGGAATATACAAAATGGATGTTAGGAGTGAACAGCTACAGGCTATTTTCTCCTTTTTGCCTGAAAAGTAAGTCAGTATCTTTGGAACACTTATTTATCAGGTATCCACCATATCAAAGCAATCGTGCTCTGTTTTTCATGTGCTCATATCTCAACAGTCTCTGAACAAGTTCCAAATGATTACTTGCTAGAAATTACTTACTACCTGCATAAGTCCTGGTTTCACAAGTCTGGGTACCAAGTCTTATGTCAGAGACTCCAAATCCTTAATCTGACTCCCTTCTTTGAGAAGTGAAGCATCCAAAAACTGATAATGGGATACAGCAGCAAGTTTAGAGCAGGACAAGCACTACCACTGGCCATAGTACATCACCCAGAATTGTTTCTTTGAAGGTGAAGGGAAAAAGCTATTTACATCAAACCACTTTTACCACACAGTTAAGAGACTCTAATGCAAATCTGAAAGCACACCTCCTGCCATAAAGCATGGAGAGCAAGACACAGCATGCTTATGAGTCATTTTTCCCTGGTCAATTAAGATACAGGCCTGTTGTCTTTACCATGGCTCAAAGTCACAGTTAATGCTCTTCAGGTATGTCTTCCCCATAACTTCTGTTTCCCTGGTCTTTTCATACACCATTCAACTCCATTTCCTCCTAAAGATCTGCATGATTGCTCCCACATATAGGGTACGATTTCAGTTCCCTCAAAGAGGGAGGCAAAAACTCATGCAATCATTACTGCAGCAATTTTGTAACTAAGATTCACTTTCATCATGGTTCCTACATAACCTTCTTACTAATTTACCTAACTAGCCATAATTACTATTTTTTTACACCTTGAGATTCTATGAGAGTATCTAATACTATCCATTCACCTGTCCTTCCTCAAAGAAAGGCTTAATCCTGCTTCTGACACACCACCACAACCTCAGCCAGCAAACCTGCTCACGTGGGCAGAGTCTTTGGCTACGTCCACACAGGAACCTTGGTCAACACCCAGTACATGGCTATGGTCCAACATCTGTTTCTGAAAGCTAAAGCAATGAAAAGTTATGCTGCCAGTAGAAATATCTGTGTTGCTCTAGACCAGCTTTTTAAGTAACTGCAAAATCTGACAATATTTAGGCTCATGTGATGTAAAGAAAACTGAAACAAAACAGATCAAAGTTTCCTGCCTCATTTATTTCTGGTCATATTCCTTTGCATAAGAGGCTGATATCAGAACACCAGACCCACAAAACATCGACATCCAGAGCCATGATGAAGCATAATGATGAAATGGGTCCAATTAAAAAAGCAGGAACATCCATAAATACTCACATTCCCACTTGGGAGGCAGCAACACTTATATGTTTGCAGGCTAATATTTTATCCTCTTTTTTTTTTTTAAGGATTGAGAAATGTTTCCTTTAAGAAACTCTCAAAGCCATTTCCCTTTACCCTGTTCTCCAACAACTAGACTTTGGTAGACCTTATTCACAGCAACTTTCCACACTGAGTTTGCCTTCTACTTCCATTACTCTAGAAGATTCCAGCTAGAAAACATAATTGGTGAGCTTTTTCAGAAGCACACATTGCTGTCAATGTTGCAGAAGTAAACACTGGGACTGTGAGGGAACTGCCTAGAAGCACCAAATTGGATTTAAAGGGTAAAAACCATGTATGGAATCTAGGTGTGAACAATCAAAGTCTGAAACCAGCAGCCTGTGCTATGCTCTGTTAGAAAGAAAGCTTATCTCAGCCACAGGGAAAGGAAAGAATGTTCCCATTCTCCACCTACTTTTCCCTGCCTTCTCCGAGAATGCATCTCCACATGCCAGTTAGCATAGCACTGCTGGCAGCTCCTAATTTCAAACTCAGAAGGGTCTTAGCTCACAGGTATAGTACATTACTTTTTAAAGTTCCTTATGGCAGCAAATTACTGAAGAATCACAGAACTGTTAGGGTTGGAAGAACTATTTTATAATTCTGTTTTTAAATAAAACTGTCAAGAAATACATGTAGTTCCTACCAGAGATTTAGTTTGGCCTCTAACACATAACAAGCTGGTGCAGGTGCAAAAAAAAATATCTACCTCGGAAGACAACACAAGAAAACCAAATTCATCATTTTAAGGTTGTTAAGTGTCAGAAATCATTTTATCTATCTGTATTAGAGTACATCTTGTATGTTGACAATAGCTGTTAACCAGCAATACATATTGTCACCACTTATCCAATGATTTGTTCACAGCTAACTCTTCAAACACACACAGATAACACCTACCAAACACAAAAGCTGTCTGATGCACAATGTGGAATATCTAAATCCCTTTATCACTGACACTTTTTTGAGCTAATAAGCAATAACAGTCTAGGATAAAGAAATCTGACAGTTGAAAGGCTTAATAAGAGTTCTGTAAAGAACTCTTACTCTAGAACAGAAATTATCAAAATTCCCACATTACCCATAGGTATAAACAGCCTTTGGTAGAGGAATCTTACGTGAAGCTGCTACAGAGCAACTGCTGCTGGGATCCTTCTGAATTCACAGGTTCAGGGCTAAGCCCACGGTGACACTTTGGAGATATGCTTACGTGAAGGGCGCTGTCCTCCGATAAATCAAGAGTTCATAAGCACTTCAGGAAAAAAAATAAAAACCACTACCAAACCAACACTCCAGGATCCTAGCCAACATTCCCCATCTTGTAAAAAATTCTCGTGTCCAAGGCTGAGCAAGTGCTATTATGGAGCAAACAACAGCAGCTCTGTTTGCCTCCAGAGCTACTGCAGCAATATTTAACTCACAGCTTCAGAGGGCTCTGACTCTCAAAACAAGGACAATTCTGTTTTTAACAGGAAAATGATCAGTTCCCAGATTTGTCCAAACACAGATCAAGATGCTTAAAGATGTGCTTTCCAAGTGCCAGGAAAGCCTGCTGCAGTTCCACTGAATGTTTAAATGCTAAATCCAGCAAATAGAGAGTGTGCATGTGTGTCCTTGTTAGAGATTAAATGGTCTGTCTTCTAGTTTATCACTGACAAACATTAGGTCAACAGCATGCTCCCTCCAAATTCAATCCTATCAAGATTATCGCTCACAGGAAATAGGAAATGTGCATTTCCCAACCTCTCAAACGTCAGCAACAAGCCACAAACTTCTGCAAAAACACAGCCCAACAAACTAATTTTCCTTTGCTCTGACAGCTTGAATCCAGCACTAGCAGGAGTAAAAAGCAGAAAAAGTAATGTGATAGGAGCATTTTGTTTACGTATATTCAGAAGATGAAATTCATCCAGAGATCAAATCTGAGTGCATTTAAAAGTATTTTTAAACACTACACACACACCCCACTGCATCCACACCAGACAAAAATCATTACAGAAGTCCCTCATATAGAGCTCCAATTGCCACACTGCAAGGACACCACAGCAAGCCAAAAAAAATAAATCTCTGGGAACTGGAGAGATTGGAGAGACTCGGGCAACAAAGGAAGTAATATTTAACTCATCTAAACAAGGTTACTGCCAGAAAGACAAGTCTGGGTCATGTCATATCATATCATCACGTCTCATTTCAGCTGTGCCTTGTTGCCACAAAAGTAAATCAATGAATGCTATCAGCAGAATGCCCACATTTTCAAGCACCACAAGGGCCAATGCCCTCCCCTATGTGGCCAATACCTAGACAGCATATCTCCAAAGGATACAGTCTGTTTGTCTTTGTGGTCCAAGGTTATATCCATTGGGAAACCTTATCTGTGAAAGATACGGCTTTAAAAGATGAGTAGACTGTAAATGGCTTTGGGTGCAAGTTAACCTTAAAGCATACCTATTCCAAACTTCACAATCACGTGGAAGACTCAGGATTCTTCCCTCAACTAGCAGAAAGACAGGCTTATCCATGTTTTAGATTTCACCAGCATTCTTATCTACTCTCTTCAAGGTCATTTTCTTTACTAGCTGTAAGCCAGGGACCAAGAAAATGTAACACACCTCCAGGAGCTGGAAAACATATCGCCAGGCTTGGAAGCTGATTAGAACAACTAAGTTTTGGAGAACTGTCAAAATGGGCCCACTAATCCAACATGAGCTAGCCAGTCTTTGGCTTGGCCCTGGTATTATGCCAGACCTCAAGTGTCTCTCTACACACTTTCCACACAATAATGGGGATGGATCCAGAGCAATACTGTGTTCTCTACACATGAAATACAACAAAACTAAACCAATCCGAAATGCCAGGCCCAAGTCACAACTGCAGTATAAATGCCACCAGAAGACACAAAACTCTATGTAGAATATGGCAAACTTGTGGCTGACACTCGTTATATTAAGAGAATTTCTGAAAAATAACAAGGCATTTCAAACTAGTTGAACACCTTCAGGATTGAAGACTATAAAGAGACTTCCCTACTACCAATGAAGAGATTTGTCCACTTTAAATCATTTATCTAATGAAACACAATACCAGTTAGAGTAACCAATATAGCTAGGTCAAAGTTTACATAGCTGAGTGTATAGCCCTACGTACAAAAATAAAGTAGACTTGCTTTCAAAACCAATTCTCCTCACTATTCTTAACCACTGAAATATGCTAGATACTGAAAGCTTGTCCTAGAGTGTATGCTCCTCAAGCTACATTCCTCCTGGATATCTAACTACCTCTGGCAGGACATGCATTCAAGGTAAGGAGCATTATTAACTTGGTTTAGATAAGACTTAGCTGATACTGCATATTATATATTAAATATATCCATTTAACAGATTACCATATCTATTTAACAGCACTACAGCACATTAATATCAAAATCCAGACTGATATCAGACAGGGAAGTAGTTCTGTCGCTTTCTTTAGATGACAGTGACAAAACCCAAGTACAGTATTCACTTAATTGCTTTGGGAAGATGGTGAATTGGGACCAACTAACCCGTGGCCACCCAATAATTTATTAGCAGTATTCAGCCCAACTCACCAACTACTTCACTGAAGACACCCTTGTGAAGTAAGATACTCTGAAGTGAGGGCTGTGCTCACAATCATAAGACTTAATCCTTTAGTCTTATGGAGCAGAACCTGATTTCAGTGTGGTCCACTGTGGAGTTGATCTCAGCAGAGCTCTGTTATCAGAGGTATTCAATGCATGTGGTTACACAGATATTTCTTAAGCATGTGTTCGCACACCTTCCTTCAGCTAAAATTCTCGTTTTACCACAAATTTCCACTTACTTGTGCTTCTACTCGGAGGGATTCTGTACCAAATGACTTTGTAATTACTTCTTAGTAAGCAATCATTTCACAAAGTACATACTACGGAAGTCCCTTGCCGTGCTGTAACTATGTTTCTTTTACAGCCAGTCCCTCCTCCGAATTAAATTAAAACAAAGTAAAAGGTTTTTACTATCCCTTTATAATTAGGTTATAAATTGGTGGTTTTCTAAATTGTTTACTGCTTGAGCTTAGTCATCAAGTGCACATTGAAGGAAAAAAAAAAAGTCTCTTTTGGTATAGTTGAACTCATTTCTCCAAACTGCACAGAAGGCACAGGTCAGAAACTGAGCTATTCCAGGAAAGCATATCCCACATAAGAACATTTACTATACTCCATCTCCAGTTCATGTGAAAACATGTTTAACACACATGCAGGGAGATTTTAAACAAGCTCTAGGAAATCAAGAGGCAGGCAGATTCAAGATTTACTGAACGGAAGCTGAGTTCCAGATCATTTTATCTAATTTAATTAGAAATCTGCATTAGAAATCTCACTTGCACTTTTGGTTATGAAAGGATTACAAGATAAAGCCTCGCTGTTTATCAGGGTAGTTGCATAAATCATGGCTCTTACTTTGCATAAATCATTACTCTTGAGTTACCCCTGAAAGGAGAACAGAACCTGTCTGCAGGACGTACCCACAACATAATGAGCAGAGCAGTACTCGCTGCTGACTCTCCATCACTCAATTGTCAGTCGTTCCCTGCCTCAGGAAAACAGACCAAAGGCAGCACTTCAGCCTTCACACAAGCATGCTGATATCCAGCCCTAGTTATCAGTAGAAAAAGCTTTAGCAGCAGCAGGATTATTGCTCCAGTTGCTACTGTGATACTGTCGGGAGGGGAAAGCCAAAAATCGAGTAAATGGAAGAGGGTAGGGGAACAAACAACATTCAGGTGCTCATCAGTTTGTCAAGTTTCAGTGATAAGAGACAAATCTTGGTAATTAAAACCCAGATTCACCTTCCTCATATTGATCAGACAAGACAAGGATAACTACCCAAAAACTGCACTTGCAATTGTGTTCTGTTCAAACTTATTAGTCACAAAGCAATTACAACTAGAATATTTAATCAAGAACAAAAAGCCCAGCTCTTATTCTTCTCCTGTTTTGAATTATAGAAAAGGCTGGAATCACATTTTACAATAGACATTACACGATGAATTTGAAGTCCTAGGAATCAACACTTCCAGACTCCTTCCAGGCTTTCCCACATCTTTTACAGTAAAAAATGTTATCTTCTCTTCTATTATGTTCCTGTAGAAATTCACAACAATTCTTCTGAAACCTAACAATTACTCATTTATCTGACAACTGTTCTACCAAGTTGTATTTGAAACCTAATCACCTTCTAAAGAAAAAAACCACACTAGTCTACCTTTCCTTTCTTCCAATACATGTAGAACAAACTACCACCAAAAAAATAAAAGCCCATTTCCACAATTTTCTTATCTTTAAAAGTGACTTAAACATACACTTGAAGGAAGTTGTGCCAAGAGATTGCCTACCTGTCTTCCAAACGAGATGCTCAAAGCCTCCCTCCTCCTCCTCCTCCTCCTGCTCAGGACAGAGCTATTTACTCGGCAGGACAGCCGATACTGATCGTGTCAACGCCAAGAGCTCCAATCTTAAGCCCTATTTATGTTAATGGATGTCTTCTTCGGATCTATCAATTACACCTATTGCACAAGGAGCGCTACAAATTTACAAACATCACGCTGAACAATGACATGGAAAGGTGTGATGCAGTGTACACACACAGCTAGGCACACACACCAAGGGCAGCTTA
Organism: Falcunculus frontatus; assembly: GCA_013398115.1. Lineage (NCBI taxonomy): Eukaryota > Metazoa > Chordata > Aves > Passeriformes > Falcunculus > Falcunculus frontatus. Next base: position 501,971 of record VZRV01002982.1, read on the forward strand.
GCAACATCTGCTAAAAGTACAGCCTTTGAAACCACACCCGAGGGGAGAAAGTGACGGGGTACATCCCTGGGGTCACCACTGCTGGAGAAAGGCTGGACAAAGCTCAACAGAAGAACAGTACTCACTACAAATCCTGTGCTGGAGACACTCAGAAGATAAAAAAAAAAAAAAAAAAAAAAAAAAAAAAAGGGACTATCTAGTTTATTCAGATAGACAAGATTTGTTATTACAGTTTGCAGCTTCCAGACTTTGCAAGTGTCAAGCAGTAAACAAAGCAGGCTGGAAGACTTATTACTGCAAGGCTTGGAATCAGCAACAAGGAGAAACACTGTGGATGTGTATGACGGTACTAACCATGCCCAGACACCCAATGTTTACATAATGCAAGTCCTCACACAACGTACCAAACTAACCAAGCACAATTTTTGGTGATATTGGCTCTTTTTCAGAATTTTTAGCTTGCTACTCAGCAGCTCCGCTTCCTGCGGACAAGTAACAGGCAAACTACACTGAACATCCTCAAACACTAAATTTGTGACAAAAAAACCAAACACACACACAATTTCTGGCTGGAGAAGCCAACCAAGCCTGCAGTCACTGCAACAATTCAGCCATGTCTTTAACAACATCCAGGACCTTCTCAGGCACTCACTTAAACCTTCCAAATGGCTTAATAACCATTTTAGTTTGTGGCACATCCCTTCCAAGCACAGGAAGCAACAACGCTTGCGAGGAACTGCGAGTTCCTCCAAGAGCTAGAACTCAGAAACAGGATGATGACAGAGAACCCTTCGCTTTATAGCAGCCAGAAGGAGATTCAGTTTGGCCTTTCAGGAGCTAAGAGGTTGCATGGATGGTTACAGTTTCGCTTCAACGTTAAATTTTATCGACAAGTATCAGCTGCTGTAGATGACTAAAATGTGGACGGCTGGGGTATTTGTAACTGTCAGAAGGAATATTCAAAACCTACAGCCCTATTTAATTTAGAACAACTCCCCCAATGTGGTTTTATCGTTAAAATTCTGTCTAGTAAAGCTTCACTATACCTACAGTCCAGCAATAAAAACCAAGTACTTGCAGTAGAAAGTTAGAGATCTATATTTGTGATTACTTTATAGCTCTGCAACAGACAGGGGTAAAAAAACCCCATAAAAACATAACCTGTAAAGTTAACGTTTCCTATCCATCTACAGGAGGTTTTCAATGGGGAAATGGCTGGATTTTAAGGCACCTATATGTCAGTGGAGGGTGCAAAAACCGGGTAGAGAAGCTGAAGGGTGAAGATCCCAGAAATATACCCTATACCTAGTATATAATTTCCAAATTGCTGAAATAATGGTATCTCAGTTAAGAAGCACAGGCATGGTACACAATGGAAGTTGGGGATCAAGAAATTCTAGCCCGCTGCAGTACAGATGGATGTCACAGATAGTAAAACTCCTACATGCTCCACTTCTTAATTATTACCGAAAGAGTTATTAAAATATGAAAAAAACTGTCAGTTGCTAAAGCCTTGAAATAGGTTAAATGAAATTAAAGGTTTCTATTTTCATGGGATTCAAGCTGATTTCGATTACAAGCTCGCCACCAACCAAGGTATCTCTGTAATGAGCCACACTTTAAACTTCACTCAGAGAATTCTTCCTGAGGACCCACGCGGCTCCTGCTCCACGAGGACCGCGAGCCTCTCCCCAGGACACAGGCGAAGGAAGGGCTCGCCCTGCTCCTGATGGAGCTTCCCAGCGCACGGACCCGCGGAGCCGGGGCTGCGGGCACGGCCCAGCCCGGCTCTCCCCGCACACGCTCCCTCCTCTGAGAGGGAGAGGAACTCGTGGCCTTTCCCGCGAGCCCGTTCCCTGCGCCGGCCGCCGCGGCGCGGGCCGTGCCCGAGGGGAGCCGCCGGGGCGCTGCGGCCGCGGGAAGCCGGAGCCGCCG
>VZRV01002982.1:504460-622615 GCA_013398115.1 Falcunculus frontatus
GTGTGTCCCGGTGTGTGTGCGCGTGTGTGTCCCCGTGTGTGTCCCCGTGTGTGTCCCCGTGTATGTCCCCGTGTGTGTCCCCGTGTGTGTCCGCGTCCCAAACGCTGCATGCTGCCATCACAACCCAGCGCGGCTCCGAAGCATCCCAGAGCTCCAAACCCGGCCCTCAGAGCATGAACCCACCGGGCCGCAGCAGCAGCACCGCGGGACTTGGAGCAGCCTGAGCCCGCGGGGTAAGTGTGGCAGGACCTCGTGCCGATGGCAAAGAATCGTGGAATCGTGGCGTCGTGGAATCACCAAGGCTGGAAGAGGCCTTTGGGACCATCAAGCCCAGCCACCGACCCAGCACTGCCGCTGTAACCCCCAAAGCGCTGAACTCAATGTCGGTATCGTCAGATTGCTATTGATAGACGCCGTATTCGTGTGCAAAAGTCACTGCGCTCCACTTTCCTCACCGTTTGTTACCAAAGAGTGCAACGTGATGCCCTGGTGCTGTGGTGCCATGATGCCATGCCCTGCCACCATATGCCATTGGTTTCACAACTAAATATTGCACAGATGGACAAGCATCAGCTGAAAAAAAAAAAAAAAAGAAAAGGCATTTAAAAGTTAGGGAACACCCTATGTAGACTTGTGCAACCTGTACTATCCAGATTGCTGTACAAATAAGGTATTATATGAGAATTGTTGTAAGCACAGTCTTGGCTTGTGCAAGGGCAGGTTGGTTTTTCAGAATGGTTTCTGCCTGACCCAGGCCATGAGAACGGGAGCTCTGCTCAGATCCTCCACAACTCTCTGGTGATTATTTTATGCATATTTTTAGATGTGTGTTCTCATGATTTATCTACTCCATACTAGTTACACCTGGTACCTAGGTACTTCTTGCCAGAGTACTTAGAATCATGTAACTGTAAACTCTTTATCATAACTGTTTAGTGGACGGTTTTTCACAGACTATCCCTTGGAAAACACCTACTCAGTGAAGCTGAGACATTATCTGATCATTCACGATGTAGGAAAACCCACTCAGGCAGGGCAAAGATTTGAGTCTGAATCTCCCACAGTCCTGCTGAAAGGTTTTACCGTTTTGTTGTACCCTGTTACACACCAAGGGTTCCTTTTTTGTTCTATTGAAATCCTCATATGTGGTAGGCAGCCCTACAGGCTACAGGATAAGGCTTTTCCATTTCAGATTCTCAAGAAGAGAAGAGTCCATTGCAGCACAGGCACAGAATTGCAATCAGCACACGTGAACTCTTAATAAAATACATATTTTTTTAATCTGTAGTTGGTATATGCAAATTGAAGTTTCTCAGATTACTACAGCAGTTAAATTTAGGTACATTTTTCAGAAGTCGCTTAGTAAAATGTGTCTGTGACACCAGATGGAAGTCAGTGGGAATATCCCAGCAATATTTCAGTGTGGGAACAACAGTGTCATTTGTCCAGTCTCATTTTTGAAAACAGCTAAAAAGTGGTGGGGGGTTAAATTTTGTCTCTAATAAATACCGTATTCTCTGATCCTTGTAGTTCATTAATGATAAGTTATAATGCAGTGACAGTGGATTAACTGGTGCTCTCAGTATAAATGGTTGTTAATAATAATAATGATAATTAAGCAATTGGTATCAGAACACAGCAAAGTACCACAAAATTATTTCAGATGCTGTCAGAACATAAAATAAATTTAAAGTATTCCATGCACACTGCCATCAGTTTTTGTTGATCATCAGTGCGAGATACAGCTCTGTCCTGTGAGCTCTAAACTCCAGCCTGCTGCAATGTGCTTTTATCTGCCTGGATCAGTCTCACGCTGCACTAGGACAAAATGTCTTGACAAAGCAGGGTACCACAGTGATACAGCAGGAGCTTACAATGCTGTACAGCTTCTTCAGGATCTCGGGAGCCTCAGAAATTGTGGGAATACTCTGTGAGATGATGATCAGATTTTTTTTTCAAGACTACTCTTTTAAAGTCACAATTAATTTATCCCTCCTAAATTATTTATCATCAGGCAAACATCATAGTGACATAGTATCATGATACATTTGCGTTTTAATGTAGTAACATATGGTTACTTCTCAAAGAACCTACCAAACTGGTTATTCAAGGTAGCATTGTGAATTTTTCATCACAGGAAAGAGAAGATATCAACACGAATGTGGCCTAGTCCGGGAATGCTGAATAAATTATTAAAAAAACACCAAAAAACAACCCTATTTGAAACTCTATTACCCAGCACAAAGAGATAGCGTGAGACAAGGTTGTGGAAATCTATAGGTGAATAACTGCAGGTGCTTGCAAGGCAAAATCTTGGTTTGTTACCCATGAGAGTGAGACAAAATCCTAAATGCTCACTATCAGAGAAAAAAAAAAAAGTAGATTCAGGTGATATCTTTAAACTGATCCACTTCTCTAATCAATACTAGTAAGTTGCTTAATTCACAGGAACCTTTTAGAGCTTTCCAGGTTGCTTCATTGCATCTCTCCAATTTTAAGCAAGGCCAACAATTGTCACAATTTTGTGTCTTTTATTGACCAGCTCATAGAAATCTTTAACTTACATCCCCTTCCTGGACTAGGTTCCCCAATCTCCTTGCTTTGGAGGCTGAAAGAGGTGTCACTGGCAGAGGTGTGAGAGGATGAGTGCCAGACCCAAACCATCGAGTATCAGTAGGAGTTAAAACCATGCTACAGGAGCACCGTGTTCATATAGAAACATTGTTTCTCTGTGCATAACTTCATCACTTTATACAAATATATACACTATACACTTATATATACACTACATACCTCAGAAACAGAACTGGTTTTATGCAAACCACAGTCGTGTTTCTTTGTTTCAGTCACCTGCAGACACACGATGAGGCGTTTTGCATAAACCAAGGCACGTATTTACCACGCTCTTGTTACTTCTGAAGGCTGCAGGGATGCTCAGTTCAATTCCTTGCTAAATGCAACCCGTTTAATTAAAAGATTAGCCAAGAGAAATGTCACTTTCTGTGCTGCCAGAAGAAAGGGAACAGGCAGATTCTGTTCACCAAGCTTAGACTCCTATAGTATTTCATTTGTGCTCGCACTGGAAGGGGCTAACAGCCGTGTGGAAAGAAGGTGTTTATAAAGGATGCATTTGTGATGTAAGGAGCATTAACAGCTCTTGTCCTCAAGACACAGTGCATTCCAGACACAGTAATATGGGCTGGAATTTGCAGACTTACTGCTGTATGGGATGCAGTGAGAAAGAAACAGTCCTACAGAAGCTCAAAATCTGCCTCGATGTGAGCAGTAAGTGACACAGTTAAAGCTTATTTGTTTTCTAATTTGAGGTACTATGGTTCAAAGATAAGGGTCTGACCAAAACTAGTTAAACCAGTTTAGGAAAAGTCCAGGAACTTATTTTTAGCTGCAGATTAAAGCCAATTAGCGCATTTAAAGGTGTCTGTGGATTCAAAACAGAGCAAACACCTCAAGAGAGGAAATTTGTGATTCCGGCTCCAAAGAGCCGATACAGTTTTTTGTCAAGTGCCCCTTTTGTCTTTTACTAATGAATTAACTGATTGAGGATACTTATTTAGTGATCTGAGGGGGTTTTAAATTCAGTCCTGAATATACTGCATATTAGACATCAGTGTACAAAGAGAATGGGTCATAAATATATTGTTTGCAATTGAATGCATTCTGCTACCTTTTCTATATTTTCTATCGTAATGTGCTAATTCTTTGGGGTTTGAGAGCAACTGTTAGGATTACAATGTACATTTAGTAAAGATTACTGAATCACAGAATGGAATGGGCCTCTGGAGATTGTCTAGTCCACCCTCCCCACCCAAAGCAGGGCCACCTAGAGCAGGTTCATCAGGGCTGTGTCCAGCTGGGCTTTGTGCAGCCAAGGACAGAAGCTCTACACCCTCTCTGGGCAACCTCTGCCAGTGTTTGACCTCCTTCACAATATTAAAAAAGCATTTTTTCTTTTGTTTAAATGGAAATTCCTTATTTCTCTTTGTAGCCTCCTACCCTATCGCTGGACACTGCTGAGAAAAGTGTGTCTGTGCTTTCCCCTGAGCAGATATTCATACACACAGCTCACAGTCAGTGTGCTCATCACCTGCATCCCCAGGGCCTTTCCCACAAAGCTGCTTTCCACCCACTTCGTCCCCAGTCCGTACTGGTGCATTGGGTTTCTCCTCCCCAGTGCAGGGCTTGGCATTTCCTTTGTTGAACTTTGCAAGGTTCCTATTGGCTAATTGTTGTCTTTTCCTGCATGACTACACACAAACATTATTTCTACTTTTTCATCCTTGCCACGTCACTTAAAAGCAGCAGAAATACCTGCCATGAGATCTGAATATGGAACTTCATTTCATACTATTTATTTTGAAAAACTAATTAAAACACCTCTTAACTGTACTGGCCACTGCCAAGTCCTATCAGCTTAATATTAATGATATTTATGTTTTATATTTCCTCTCTTCTTTTTCATTGCCTTTTGGCATATCCGTACACTTAATTATACTTTAGTACACTGAGTATATTGATAAATGTGGGTGATAGAAACAGTTGCTAGGAAAGGCTGATATCCATGAGGATGGATGCAGGGGGAAGTGATCCTTTAGAAGAATGACAGAAGTTTAGTTATAACTTGATCATGTGAGGATTGGCTCATCACTTCTTTTAAAAATGGGACTGTCTGGGTCATGTGGCTAAAATTAAACAGTTTATAAAGAACAGATTTTTGTACAGGATAGACTTCTTGAAAGAAACCAGATATTGAAGATGTGAAAGTTGTTGCTCAATTAGAAACAGCAGACTGGCTGAAAAAAAAAAAAATAAGACAGGTAGCTGTGTGAGGAACAGAGGATTAAAGGGAGCTGAATGGGCTCGTGGTGCTCAGCTGTCCCAGGCACAGCATCACAGAAGTCCCTTTGTAAAATGACCGTGTGTGATTTTTAACACAGCTGTACTTTGCTTCTTCTAACCTTCTTTTAATTTTCCTTCAGTTTTCAGTCTAAATGCATTTGCCAATATACACCTTTGTTTCTCAGCCAGCACTTGCCTTTTTAGCCATCAAACTACTCCTGCACTCATACACTTGTAGAGAGCAATCTTATCTCATGTCAGCTTTCATTTTACAGGGGTAGAAGAGCCATGATCTGCAAATTTTCTCTTGTGTAGAGAATTTCTTTCTTATCCCTTCCAAATTCCCATCTTTGTATGTTTTTCAGATTAAATTCATAATTTTATACAGTATTCCAGATAAAGTTTCACTTTAGATGAAGATCTCACATGACAGAAATGTTTTCATACCTCTACTGACAACAGATCTCTTGATGGCAATTTGAGCTTATATTTGTTTTTGTCACAGCCACCTCACGTCAGCAGTTCATAAAAAGTGTGGTTTTGAAGAGTATATTTTGGGTTCCTCTTCTGTCACGTCAAACTGAGGCTCTAGCATATAGTGGTGCTGTTTGTTCCCAAGCACAAAACTACACATTTATACATAAATGAAATTTCTTCTCCTTTCTAGCAGTCTAGGCTATAGGCTCTTTTAGTATTAATTCTAATTGGTAGTCATTAGTTATTTGTGTTAATGATGTTTCTTCACTTCATCAGTGAATTTTCATTACCATGTACCCACAAGTCAACATTAGTTGTAGCTATTTCCTTTTATGTCACCTCATTTCATGCTTCACTTTGCCTCTATTCTATTTATTAGTTTTCCATATCAAAATGTTGAAATCTGCTTCTTTCTTTTGCTTAGTAACTACATCATACACCCCAAGGTTTAATACCTTTGAATTCGTGGTCAGTTCTCCCTTCTATTTCTGTTTTAGTTACCCTTTTCTTGCACAAGCTCAATAATTTGTCCTCAAGCACCGATGACACACAATCACATCTGGCTCATAAAAACAAGGGTGATCTGTGTAACTATGTAAACTTTACAAGTTTCTTATTGCTCACGTCAATTGCTTCACAATCTTTCCTGTTCTATTAAACAGCTTAATAATATACTTTAATATAAGCAGAACATCCTGTCTCAATGGTGTTTTCTCCTAAGAATTTCTCTTGAGCTTTCTGATTTTGGAGGTTCGAAGTTATTAATGTACTTCTCATGTTTGCTCTGTTCAAAGGAAGCCATTTCATGCTTTCTCCTGTGAAATAAACCCTTCCTCAGACATAATCACTGTTTCAAAAGTTTGCAGTTTGTCGGTGTTTGTACCTTTTATCCTTTTGATAATGTTGCATTATATTCATTGCAACTTGCATGCCAGGGGCAGATCAGAAGCCTGAAGCAATCAGTGATGAGGGCCCTCTTCACCAAAGGAAGATGCAGAAGCGAGAACAGAGCACAGTTCTGCTGCCTGGGGTCTCCATCCCCACGGTGACCACGCTCTGGAAGAACTCGGACAGAATTATGTGTGCCTTTATCACATCAGAGGGATGGGTGAAGCCAGGTTCTGGAGATGATGATCCATGTCACAGTGATAAGTTCATGCCAGTGACCTAAGAGACTCTGTCTGCTAAGAAGCCTCCTGTGGATGCCTGTAGCAGGGCAATGCAGAATCTAAGAGACACCAGCAAAGGAGGAGAAAGAGAGCAAAGAATTGGAATCCCTCATTTTTTGTAGCCTGTATTGAATGAAAAGTTGGGAAAAAAACCCTCCTGCTTGTTTGATTGACCCCAGGGACAGCCTGGGTGAGGCCTTTGAGTGCAGACAAGGTATATTACTGCTGGCCACCAGTTTGCCTGTGCAATGCTACTGCCTGTGCAAACCCTGCCTGCTGGGATAGCTCAGAGAGCTGTGCCTGTGTGATCATGAACACTGCTTCTCCACAGCCCTGAACTAGCTGTTGTTGCTAATTGCCCCATACTTTCCACCCTAGAGTCATTTCACTTATTCACAAATATTACGCTTATTTTGATTTTACTCAGGTGATACAAGGAGCTGCCGATCCTGGTCATGGTGAGGAAAAAGTTAAAGACAAATTCCTTGCAGAGTTTTCTGTGGTATTCTGTGTTTTCTGACTTGGAAAGGTAGCTCAACATGGCAAAAGCAAGTAGATAAAGAGCCAAGAAAGAAAAGTAATTAAAGAAAGAGAGGAGGAAAGGCAACAAAAATAGGGCAGGGAAGGATTTCAAGCACAAAGATGTGTAGATGGATGAGGAAGAGCTGAAGACTGGCCACCAGCAGCAAATGGAGTTGCTAAAACGACACTTGACTCTTGTGTGATGTGCCTTTGGCTTTTTGGACTGTGGAGATAGAGTAGGTGTTCAGAAAAGCCACCAGGCATGGAAATGGAGACTCATGTAAGCTTTCCTTTATTTTGAGTGTGAATCCTTGAATGGATAAGGAAAATACATGTCTTCTCTATAGCTGCACTGTAGTTGCATGATGTAGTTATCTACTGAACAAAGTTCTGTTATTCTTCATCAAGATTTCCATGTTGCCATAGCACAAACAGCCCAGAAGAAACAGCCTCAGACTCATGGCAGATTACAGCTTCAACAGGGGAACGAGAGCAAGATCCCTGCTGAAGATACGAGGTTTTAACACGTGTTGAAATATGGAAAAATGCAAATCCTACCTTAGCAGACTTCACCCTGATAAAGCAAATGTGCTGAAGTGGTTCCTACTGCTCCTATGAAGGGTTACTCTGCCAACATCTCTGGCCAGAGCCTCACAACTGTCCCTAAAAATGTGCAGCAGATGTAGCAGCACAAAGAAGAAAGGATCAATCTGGTGTATGCTTACCTTCTGGCTCTTAGGCACAATCCTAGGACCCATTCTGAGATTTTTTTACTTTATTTACGTTATTTATTATCTAGAATTTCAAGTGAGTTATTGAGTGATATGGCCTGGAACATGGTTTGAAATTTAAAACTAGTAAAATAGTGGTAGCAGTAGGAAAAAGACCATTCTCAGAAACTGTGGAACTTCGTCTAAGTAACTTATTTATGTAATGAGACCCACAAGTCACCAAGAGCAAAACAAGACAGTGAGGGCACACAGATAGGATTAATACTTGTAATTAACTCATCTGTGGCATATTCTTTTGTCTGCATTTTACTTTATGCTGTTGGTTGTACAGAGCAGGGACCACATATGGTTTAAGATGCTACAGCAGTTCCAGTAAATATTTGACATTGATTTAGAGCCATCAACCTTAGTGCCCTTTGCAGTTTCCAGATAATCTGTTGATTGCATGTGAGTAGCACTGGAAGACAGAAGTTGAATATCAAGGAGAGCAACAGCCTGCCTTTGTTTCTTACACTCTACTTCCTTAAGCATCTGCTATTGGCCACACTTAGGGTAGCATTGAGAAAAGAAAATATTGGCTCATTTGGTAGTCATTGTCTTCACTAATATCACTGAGCAGATTTCAGAGGTTGAGCAATGTAATCTGTTTACGGGAGGGACACGGTTGCAAGATGCCACTGATGCTGAGACACCCCTGTTAAGATTAATATCTCATCAGGCAGTGATCTATATGAATTCTAAGACTAAAAAATGCTTTGTTCAGATAGGTTATGCTCGGCTGAGCCACTATTACAAAGGTGCTTAAATTCACCTTAGCATTATCCATTTTAGAACAGAAAATAATATTCTTGGCCACACAGTACATTTAAACTCTACCAAAAGCTCTGTTGTAACACTCACTGCCTTGAAATTATTTTTTAAGACACTTGAATTTACAGTCTGTGGTTTAATTGCAGCTGTAATATCACTACAATATTGATGCAACCTCCAACGGAACTTGGCAACTAAGGCAGAGTAATCAGGTCTTCAGGGTCCCGAGGATACAGCCATTTGGGGCAGAATTTAAGGACGTACTGGACATTTGTCAAGTGTTTCTGGTACCAGCATTCCGTCCTAAGCAGACAGCAGGATGTTCAGAAGTCCCAAGCACTATAACAAACACGCAGTAGCTATGGCACTTCCCAGAAGGGTCAAATCTAACTTGTTTTCACTGTAGCTAATGCACAAAAATCCAGCAAGCTCCATGAATGTTGAAGTTAGAAAAAGTGCCTGGTTTTCCCGTGAAGAATATGTAGAGGTGGTCTGCTGCAGCCTGAGTGTGTTAGGCTCACTGTTTAAGCACTGATTCAATGGACATATACCAGCATCCAAAGATCTCTCACCTAAAAATATCAGCCTAAATGCAATAGTCCTTGCTCCAGCAGAAGGACTCAACAGTAACTCTGAGCTGTGATCTCATTTTGGAGCAGCCTAAATATCCAGTAATCTGGCGATTAAGGCACCGACAGTGGTGTTGACAGACCTGATTTCAGTCCTCATTCTGGCTGATGAGTGGCTTTAGTGTTAATTTGTTGTCCCATTGTCCATGAGAGTGACCTTGACAGCAGGCTGCCATACACCCGGAGTGCCAGTCTTCTGGAATCTCTTACTTGCACTGTTTTGCTCTATATAATAAATTCTTCAGAGCAGGGATGTGGATGAGAGACAGAACATGGATTAGAAAACACTTCTCTCCTTCTAACGAGGATTCCCCTAAGGGAGAAAAACAATCCCACTCTCCTAAGGAGAGAAGCACCTTTCTGCTCTTTGGAGTGTCAATTACATTTATCTCTGTTCTTGGCAGGACCAACCAGTGGGATTAAAGTTGAATGCATTGCTTCGAGAGCCAGGGTTTGCAGTCAGGAGCTGAGGCAGAGATGCCTGAAAGTCAACACTTTTGGAAACCTCATTCAGATCGATATGATGAGCTTTGAGGCTCAACAGCAGAAGAAATCAAACTGGGCATTTCTGTGAGACACTTTAATATCTGCTCTTATTTGACAGTGGGTCAAGGTCTCCAGTCTTTGACCATACTGGAATTTAATTTTTTATTCTTTTTCTTTACTCCTGTTTAATTCAATACAGGTTTTTTTTCCAAAACTATTATGGCATAAAATATTATTTTGTACTGTGAGTTTGTTCTTTCAAGTCCTGGTTTCCCTGACATTATATCAGCTGCATTTAGCTTAATTATTTCCGTTAGTTAAACATCTTAATATTTCTTGGTGTTTCATAGAAACGAAAGCTGTAGCACTTGGATCCACTAATTTTGCTTGAAGGGCAGCAGTCCATTTGGTAGATAGAATGTGAAATAAATCAAGTCTCCATATTGTCTTAAAAATGCTAAAGGTTTTCTTTCATTTCTTCCATGTCCCATTCCTGTTTCCTCATTCCCTTATCTTCTCTTTGTCTTACTAGACTGAGTGCTACAATCTCTTGGAATCTTTTAAAATCACAGAAAAATTTTAGTTGGAAGGAACCTCATCTGGTTTGACACCCCACTGAAAGCAGAGGCGACTCCAAGGCTTGACCAACTTCAAAAAATCTGTTTTCTCTGGCTGCAAACCCCCCTCCTTCTGCTACTCTGATTTACACTGATCCCATCTATTGTTTCTGTAAACGTTAATGCATGATAAAGGAGCTGTAGTTGTTTTGGAATTAACTAGACACACTGTACGCACAGTGCCTGAGTGTTTTGTTTTGTTCTTTGCCTTGGTGTGTAGGTGGTGAGTTCTGATGAGCTTCTGTGAGCAAAGACTCGTGTACAACCACACCACCGTGGGCTCTGTAATTTCTAAGCCCTATTTTACAGTGCAGGTAAGAGCATGCAGCACAAATTTAGGACAAAATACATTACAGAGATATTGAAATTAATACTCAATCCAAGCATTACAAAACAAGAAAGCTCAGAAAAATAGAGAAACAAACTACGTCAGGATAGAGCAACACAGCTCTGGCTGTCATTGGTGACACCAGAAATGATGGGAGTGGCAGTAAAGACACTTGAGGGTTTGTAATCTCTTGTTAAGTTTCATGGAGTAGAATTAAAGGCCTCTGTCTGTTACACCACTGTCAGGGGGAAGATAAGGATGCAGACCGTTCTCAAAGCATGGCACCAGCACTGGCCTGGTGGCTTTTTGCCAGGGTCAAATGCTTGTCAGTTAGGAGACCATCAGGCAGCTGTGTGGGGAGCCATAGGTAGAGCAATGTCCACTTCTTCCCCTCAGGAATATCATTAAATGGACCTGTGCCTCCAGTCTGAGGCCCAGGCAGCATTTTGTCCTTCTTGCCCTCCCTCTTAGAGCCGTTTCCCCACTCCAGGACTGTCCCTGTCACTGGGGGTGCCTGCTCAGGGCCTGACTGCACCCACAGCAGGCAGCACACAGAGACAAAAGGGCAGGCTCCAGCAGGGGGACAAAATTGTGCCAGGAGAGAGCAGAGCAGAGCAGAGACATCCAGCTTGAGCTATAGTGTGTTCTAGACCACCTGGCAAGCTGAAAAAGCCCTATCTCTCATCTCCCAGCTAATTAGTTTGAGTGCAGTGCCCCAAGGGCTCAGCGACACCGACTCCAGTCCTGGGGTAAGTGCAGCTGGCCGGGCTATCCGATAGCTCAGCACTCTGCGGCAGACACAGGCACTCACCTTCTAAGGGATGCTGGCCTAATTCTCTCGCCTCACAATTTTTAACTCGGTCAAAGGAGCAGCTTTTTTCTGGAAGTCTGAAAAAAACCACTTTGGTCCGTCTTTTAATTGTAAATGCTGCAGCAAAAACAATCAAAGGTTGTATTGCCAAAAGTCTTTGCTTTTGACAAAGTCACGTTTTCTCTTCAATATGACAGAACTGAGAAAAAATCAGGTAGCAAGAGTTTAGTCATACTGGAGCTAAGAAACAGTGCTAGGCTTTCCCCACTGATCAAACTGCTGGACATACAGAGGGTTTGGCTGATCCTCAGTATTCCTATCCATGTGTAGATTGATGGTCTGGGAATGCCTTTGGGCTCACAAATACAGATATGAGACTGCAGCACTCGTTAGCTTCTCTGTCTGTGCAGTCAGTGGGCAGGAACTCTGAGCTCCACCCCAGTGCACATCTTAAAGACTTCTGAAACAGTTACCATGGCTTTTCCCTCTTGTGTTTTTCAACATTTTCATTCCTATATGAGGGTCCTTTCTAATTTTTTTTTATTAATTTTTTTGTCCAGAACAGTTATGAAAGCCAGTTTCCAGTCTCATGTAACCAAGATTGTACAAAGATATAGAGAAAACCTATGTCTATTCTTCTTCCCATGTTTAAACATGTGAGACCATCTTTTCAATGTGATAGAACTTATTTTTAACCCTGCTCTAATGCAAAAGACTTTCAGTTTCTGTTAGATGACTTCAACTTCTTCAGGCTGAAAAATGTTTGTGTGTTGGTTAGGGTTTTTTTCATTTCGGCTTTCACCTATCATATGCAACATACAGCTTCACCCATCTTCTCTTTCATGGAGCTCTTTAATCCCCTTCTGGGACAACTTGCAGTTGCTCTTTATCCCAGCCATCACAGTATTTCTTCATGAGTGCTCTGTGTTGCCATCCAGTCAAAGGTGCTATTGCTTATTGGTTTTGTGTTACTTTTGGGCAGGCTAATCTTATTTATAAGTTATGTTTGGGGCCACAGCTTATTTCTTCATCAAACGTATTTGGTTTTGGAGTTCTGCCAGGGTTTGTCCTGTCACAGGGCATTCATTTTAGAAGGACTGCTTTGCTGGGCCTGGCTGTAATAACCCTTTGGTTAGTCCCTGGTGCATTAATAGCTTTTATATTGCAGGCTGCTTTGTGTTTGATTAGTACAGCCTTATCCTTTAGTTCTGAGTCAGCCTCACTTGGCAGAATTTACCAGATTACCCAAATGACTAACCCTCAAAACTTCATTTGCTCCAATTTCTGGAATAATCTCACTACACCCATCAGCATCCTCTGTCCTTTTCTGAGCTGTCATCCTCAGTTTCTCTGGGATGTTATTTCAGAGCTCTGTCTGTCTGAATTTCATTGATTCTTACATACCAGAGGCTGATTATTCCAGAGCTTTCTCCAGAATACTGCCTTGTTTATAAATCCCCTTCATCTGCAGCTCCTGAACCCTTTTTGATTGTGTTTTCCTCGTGACGGGCAACCTGGCACTTCTGGGATTCAGGGTCTCTTTTTTCTCTCCTCTTTCTACTGCCCAGACGGTGGTGAAATACTTTTGCTCAGATGCAATTTAAAGTTATATAATCCCAGCTGAATGCTGAAGAGTTATCTTTCAAGTAATAAAATATTTATTTGCTCCCACTGACATTTTAAAACACATTAGAGAAACATTTATACTGATTTTCCCATTTGTTAAAACTTGTGTTTAGAAAACTCACATCTGGATCACATTTACTCTGATGGCTTCTTTTAAAACTTTGACAGTGATGGCTCACCTGAGTGAAATGAAAATGCTGTGTTTTGAAACTGATTGTGGTACTGACAATTTGATTTGAAAGTATAAAATTATTGTTGGAATACTTCAGATGGCTGCTGCTGTTAAATAAAACACTACTGCCTCAAAACAGAGAATCCTGTTCTTTGAGTGTGACAGATCTCTCAGAAAGTTGTTACTTGGCAAACTTTTGGTAAATACTAAGGAGATAATCTTGGGTGAAAAGTAATTTCATTGATAGAAATATCTCATAAAACACAGAAGTGGATTCATCACTGCTGAGTGGAGTTCTCTAGAAGGAACATGTTTCTTTAGTAATTCTTAACAAACAAAAAAAAAAAGGCTTAATAAAATAACTAAAATGATCTAAATTTCTTGTAAAATCCATGGAGATTTTCATTAAGGAAAGTTAGGAAAATGTCGTAGATCAGTAGGTATTTTCTTGCTTGTGCTTGTGTGATGGAATCAGCACAGTCCACTTTGAGGGAAGTATAGAAAAGTTGATTCTCGGTGTAAGGAAGAAAACTCAAAGAGAAATTCTCGGTGTTGCCAGGTACAAAAGGAAGGTGTACAAATGTAACTTTGCCACAGAGTGCCCTGGGGAGAACAACTGATACAGGAAGCTGTGAACAATAAGAGAGCCCACAAAGTTGCTGGAACTTGTTAGTTTTTTTAGATATTCAAGTTGTTGTATAAGGATAAGGAAGTTTTCGGTTCACAGAGTGTTTTCTCTGTGTTTAAGTCCTTCTGTGAGGGAAGAAGTGACAATGTTAGGGAGGACTCAGATTCTTGTTTTCCTGGCAGGCTTAAAATGTTAGAAAATAAGAGTAAGCTGACTGCTTCTGCCAGGAAGAAAAAGATAAATATCAAAACTGAGTCAGAAAGGATCCTATATGCCACATCCAAAGCCATGTTCCAAAGTCTAAACTGAGGATAACAGCAAGAACCAACTGCACATTTGGAACCTCACTAAGATTTGCTCACAGTGTGCTAGAACTCAGCTTTTTGCTTTTCGATATCTGGAAGTCCATTTTCTTACTAAGAGCTGCAGACATAATTTCGTAACTTGAAGGATGAGCGCATGTGGCTCTTAGGTTCCCAAGACACAAAAAGTGAAATTGGGCTCAGAATCAACAGTTTTCCTCCATGGATCCCTTTCTGCTGTGCCATGGCATTGGCTGATACAAACAAGGCCACAGTCACAGGTGTGTGTGTGTGTGTGTTTGTGTTTATGTACAATCCCATTTGCCATTTCTACTCATTATTTAGTGAATAGTGAATACTCATTAGGGAATAAGTGAAAAAGCATGAAGTTCCTTCTCAGAATGTGCTGCTTTGCACATATTGCAGGAGTGGGCTGGACTCCTCAAGGCTGAGGCAGGGTCACAGGTTGAGGAGAGTGTACTTCATTCCAATGGCCAGCACATATAAGCTTGTAAGTATTTATCCTTGCTGCAGTGTGTTTGGTTCCTTGGACTCAACAACACGAGGTTAATATCTCAGCTTTACTGGTAGTGAAGCCAAGGTACAGGAAAATTTAACAGCTGAAGGCTAAGCAGCCTGGGAAGAATAACATTCAGATGCTAAGCCCACAGCTGCTGCTCTTCTTTCTAAGCCAAACTGAATCTGACTCTGTCCTGCATACATAAAAAAATATAGCATTGGGTTTATCTAAAGATTTCGGCAAATGTAGCCATGACTCCTGAAAAGCTGAAAACATGGAAAGCTGCAGCTGAAAGTCCTATAGCCTTGGAGAGAAGATGCATGTAAAGGAAAGAAATACGTGTAGCATACTTATTCAAGAATTTTGGTAGTTTAAGTTCTCTTTGGTAGAGATAGTGGAGCATCTGAGGCGGTTTTGGTCCGTGGGATCAAAACTGACTTTGTGTGTCCTCTCACACAAGACATGTGTTTTTTGTTTGCCCCAGTCTGAAAGGTGACTCTTTGAAAATATTTACTGTCTCCCAGCAAACAGTGCTGGGCAGGTTTTGTCCAGAGCGCAGCAAAGTAGCTGGAATATCAGTTTTCTTTAATTCATTTTGCTCCATCCAATCTATTATGGACATGAAGTTGTATTCTTAATAAAGCCATCCACATAAGGGAATATCATGTCATATTCGTGATGAGCTACTCACAAGCAGAGCAAGGTGTAGGCGTGGGATTGTTACTGATGAAAAACCCAATGTTAATGACAGTAAATGGTTCTCTGTACTATGTACCGATTCTAGAAAATAGAATCCAGTGAAATGGATACTTGAATATTTGTATGAGTCATGCTGAACTAAGGTTATGCTTCTCAGGGAAATGATGAAGCTCATTCTTAGAAAGGAAGAAAGAAATGTCTTTCAACTCACAAAGCTGACTCAGAAAATGACTATGCATACCATAAAGCATGTTCATACAAATCTTAACATGGTTTACAGGCCTCAGCTCCTTCTTTCCCACTGCCCTCAAACCACCTCGTTAGCCTAACAGCAGTTAACAGCAAGAAACTGCCCTCGGCAACATGAACCACAGTGCCCTGACCTAGAGAAAGGTGTGCATTTTGCACGATGTGATCCCTCAAGGCAAGGAGCTGGAGGAGCAACTCTGGCTGAGGTTTGCTCACGAACGCTTCTGTCCGTGTGTGGCACAGACGCTCGGACCCCGTGTTTGCTGTAACTTAAACCTCTAAGTCCTTGATCCGCCTCTGTCCGTGTGGGTTCTGTGTGTGAGCTTCGTACTTGCTTCACACCTGGGCTCTCTTTGCCACAGGGAAGGGGATTACAGCTCTGTACCTGCCAGTTTGGAGAGTGAGTGCAAGGGCAGACTTCTCCTGTCATTTCACTTTCCCCTCTACTCCCTTTCTCCCTGCTCTCTCCCTCTGCACAATGTCTACTTGCTAGAGTAGAAGTATGAGACTGCTATTTAACCCTCACTACGTCTTTGTGAGTCCCTGCTGCAGCTCAGAGGGCAGGGAGGACACAAGAACAGGGAAAACTGTTGGGTTAATGAAACAGAAACCACCTTTAGAGAAACCATGACAGTGGACAAACTCCAGCCTGGAACACAGGAGCAGCCATGCCAGTGAATATTCTGGAATAACAGTCTTAGGATCAAAGAGGCAAATCTGGGAAGCAGCATGGTAAGGAAAGGGCATCAGCATTTCAGTCATAGAAGTGGTGTCTGCCATCTCACTTTTTCATGCAGAGAAATCTATTGAAGTTTTTCTGAAAGATTAATACAATTATTGGTATGGAGGATACTATCATACATTGCATGCTAAAGACATTCCTGTTAAAAACAATCTAATCTGTGCCACTCATCCCTAACAAAGTTTTCTAAAAAAAATGCTTCTTAGTTAATTATAGCTGTAATTCTTCAGATAAGACTATGTGAGAAGTGGCAATGTTTCAAGAGACTTGTACTTTCCATTTGATTTTTCTTTTCAAACAAAGAACTCAAGGTAATAGCTGCTCCAACACCAAAGTCACTACTGAGTATCAATATCGGAGCATGGATTTTCACAATTCTGTGGGCACTGATTTCCTGATGCGTTTGAATTCTGAAAGATGCAAAAGATTTGGTGTGTTAAGGAGATGTCTTTTATGTTTGCAAGAAGCATACAGTTTTTATTGCACCATGACTTTGCTGGGAATGCTTTTACAGTTTTACTACGTTTAGGTAATTTAGTGTTTTGAATTTTTGCAGGCAGAAAAATTTAGAGCAAAAGTCCAGAGGTTGAACTTGACGATCTTGATCCAACTGAGGCTATCCTATGATGATTCTATGATTCTCTGTAAAGTGATTGGTTTGAAAAGTGGCGAATGGAGCAGGTCCTAGAGAACAGCAGTTGAATTATTCCTAATGTCAGGTGACACAGGAAAAAAATTCAGTCCTAGAGCCATAGGGAACAAATATTCTTGAGTGTTCTCTCTGTACAGCTTTATTCACCAGCAGTGTCATGTTCAGGTAAGAAGAGCAGCTCTTGAGCCTGGATTTCTGTCAGGAAACAACACTTCATTCAGTGTTTTCTAGAACCTCTCACATTGCAATCTCCAAGTTTCAGCTTTCTTTTCTTTATTAACCAGGGTTAGCAAAGACTGGAGTCTCTATTGCTTTTGTTCAATACATTTGTGTGCTAAAGGTAAAGGGCACACTAAATGCCAGTTTTGTATAATTTACAACTCTGATCTTGTGCTGCCTGAAAAAAAAATAGACTCTTTATGTGTCCAAACACTGAACAGCCACAAGGAATTCTACATCCTGATCTTCATCGTGAGCAATTGGGTGTTCCATTTTACCTAGAACTGGAACAGCTGGTATGAACAGAGGCTTAAACTCAAGGAGAGGAAGCAGAGGAATAAAGAATGGTGTTTCACAACAGGGCTTAGTCTAACATGAGCCTGGAAAGAAAGGAACCAGATGAACCCTGCAAGGAAAGGAACCAGATGAACCCTGCAAGGAAAGGAACCAGATGACCCCTGCATAATTGTCTCTACAGGGCAGAGAGGACAGAAGAAAAGCTTTGGATGGATATTAAGTAACTACAAAAAGTAGGCAAAGATACTCATACTCTAAGAGTCAATTTAAATTTCAGACATATCAGCAGGACAGTGCTGGCCTCCAAAATCTCCTTTTGTTATACTGTTAACTGAAATGCTCCTGTTGTGTGTCACAGCTGCATGTGGCAGAGGAATTAGGAAGCAAATGGTGGGACCGAGACAGCCTCTTACTGACAAATGACACCTGGGAAAGAACGTGCAAGAGTAAGACGACTTGCTTGTTCAAGATAGAAAAGAATCCAGAAGAATTCACATGACTTATAAATGATGTAAAAACTTGGCTCCTGCTCAAAGACAATGGACGCGGTCAGAAATCTCTGAGACACACGAATCACCTCTTCTTTCTGGCATAACACTAGCACCATGTGAAGGAGAATGTTGAGTAGAAATATGCACAAACCACACGGGGAATATTGGAGTTTGTTCTTAGAATAAAATATTGAGCTTCACTGCTAAATCCCTTTGCCTTTGTTTTCCAGTTTGTAATGCTGGATGATGACCCATTTGGAATGATGTTATTTAGCCATAAAGGTATTATTTGACAACTGCTCATTACAAGCTTTAAAATCTTCTAGAATTCACACCTTTTAATTAAGTATTTTGTGGCTCTAGTGCTGATTTTCCTAGAATTAAAATCCCTTCCGTAAACCATCTGGGGGACATCAGTTATCTGAAACTACCATATGGCATACTCATATGCATTCTAGCAAGTTTTTTTCCTTGCTCTTTTGAAAATGTTGACAATTTTGACTTTGAGAGAAATATTTAGCTATTATTCATTAATTATGAGAGCTGTGATTAAAAGAGAATGGAACTGTTTAAGTTCAAAGTGAGAGCACCATCTAGAGGCAAATGACATAAACTGTAGCGAGCTCAGAGCCCCCGCCGTCGCATCAATGCTTTGAATGTGAGAATGCTTTGAGCAAATAATCTCAGACTTCTCTGTATTTCACAGGCAGTGAAACTATTTGTTTCCATTTTGATCATTTTCGAGGTTTTGCTTTATGTAGTTAACATCTGATGGAGGATTACTGGAGTTGCTGGGTATCACATGGCTTGACAGCTCTTTCGCATAGGCAAACCATCTGTAATCCCACATAAATCGTAGAGTGCCTTACTTTAAAAGGCAATGCATTAGAAATAAAGCAAAGTTCCCTGTGATGAGAACTTTGTATTTAGGGAAATTGGACACATTTGTGACTCCTTAGAGGACTTTGATTTTTCACTGCAAGATATTGTGGGTAATGTGCACCTTGTGGAAAGAATCACAAGATGATACAATAAGTGTAAGTGAGTGGAAAGTTGTCTCTACGTACTCCTGGTTTATGCATAGGCAATGATCCTGCTGTGCTAACCACTGTCAGAGCCGTAAGATTTTGAAGTAATTCCAAATATGCACACCTGTCATGAAAAGACAAATTAGATGGGGAGATAATACTGACTGTATGGTTTCTGAGTGCATCAGGAGGATGACTAGATCCCTAAATTACTGTGGGCTGTGTAATATCACAAAGTATAACTACATCTCTGTCATGGAAAAATTCACATTTGAGTTCAGTTCTGCATCCTAGACCTAGGATGTTTTCTGGCCTCGGATATTTTCACAAAGATACTCTTCTTTAGGTGTGGAGGAAATGCATAAAGCTTAGATGTCACTAAAAAAGAAACTGAAAAAAATCATCATAAAATAGTTGTGACTTAAAAATATGTATTTAGTTCAACTACATATCAATCCCCTAGATAGTTATGTTTTGTTTCAGAATTCTAGGAGCTTTCAGAGTTATATTCTATATACTTTTAGTAAATATTCCCAAATTAACAAAAACTCTCAAACAATTACAATTCTGCTTGAGGTTTGCAATTAGCAAATTGCAAATTTGCTATCCAGCCCAGAGAAAGGGTCATTTCAGCTCGGTGGGTCCATCCACACCAGCTATATATGGTTGGCTCAAGCCATACTGGCATCAATAAGAACATCTGCAGAGAGCTTGTTTTTTGGCTGCCAGGCCATGGTGAAGCTCGTGCCACCAGGCCTTCATCATGCTTGCATTTTTAAGTATCTGGATTATTTAATCAAGTTTTAATTGCTTTTGCAACTTCACCTAGCTGTGCAGATATGCCTTAGATAGACATTTTATGGCATTACAGTCTGCTTAATAAATTCAGTGTATTCCCACTGATACCACAGTGATTCTCATTGGTTATGAGAATTCCTCTAAACCAGGAGGATATATTATTGAGCCTCTTACTTCCGTTCTCTGGGATGTCAGTATCTCCTTTCCTGCCATTACAATGTAGTAATCCTAAGGTAGATAAGGTCTTAATTTTAGTATTAAAATACTTCTAATACTTTGTACTTCTATTGCTTCCTTAGTGTTTGCTAAGGAGGATAAGATCTAAGTGGTCATGGGTCTCTTTTTCTTTTAGGTTTTATGCCT
Organism: Falcunculus frontatus; assembly: GCA_013398115.1. Taxonomy (NCBI): domain Eukaryota; kingdom Metazoa; phylum Chordata; class Aves; order Passeriformes; genus Falcunculus; species Falcunculus frontatus. Next base: position 524,684 of record VZRV01002982.1, read on the forward strand.
GGAAATCACATGACCTGCACGTAGCACCTGCAGAGGATTGAATATCTAGCTCAGTATTTGGCTCAACCAGATTTAGCTTCCTGTACTAGGAACAAATGTCACAAAACGCACTTGTGCCCACTCCTTGTAATTCTAGCAGAGAACAAAATTACCTTTGAATGTTGAAGGAGACTTAAGCCTTTTCTTCAATGGTAGTTGAAATTTACTTGAAGGATAATTCCAGGTTTGAAGGATAATTTCAGGTCTAATGATACCAGAAGATAACTGAAGCTAAGGACTTCCAGTACCTGAGGGGAGCCTACAAGACAGATGGGAAGGGATTATTTCAAGAGCATGTAGTGACTGAACAAGGGGGAATGGCTTCAAATGGAAAGAGAGTAGGTTTAGATTGGATATTATAAAGAAATTCTTTACTGTGGGGGTGGTGAGGCCCCGGCACAGGTTGCCCAGAGAAGTTGGTGCTGCCCTGTTCCTGGAAGTGCTCAAGTCCAGGGTGGATGTGGCTCTGAGCAATCTGAGATAGTGGAAGGTGTCCCTGCCCGTGGCAGAGGGGATGGAATGGAATGATCTTTAAGGTCCCTTCCAACGCAAAACATTCTATGATATTCTAAAGATTGAATTGTGTCCTTGAGGATACATGTGAATTTCCACAGGGAAATCAACAAAAAAGGTTGCTGTGGTTTAACCCCAGGGAGCAGCCCAGCCCCCCGGGGCTGCTCACTCACTCCTGCACCAGCTGGATCAGTGGGAAAAATCAGAAGGGTAAAAGATACGAAACTCATGGGCTGAGATAAAGGTAGTTGTTAAACTGGAAAGCAAAAGCCACACACACAATCAAAGCAAAACAAGGAATTAATTCCCTGCTTCCCAAGGGCAGGCAGGAGTTCAGCCTTCTCCAGGAAAGCAGGGACCCATCACAGGTAACGGTGACTTGGGAAGACAAACACCATCACCCGAAATGTCCCCATTTTCCTCTTCCCCCAGCTTTCTATACTGAGCATGATGTCCTGGGGTCTGGAATACCCCTTTGGTCAGTTGAAGTCACCTGTCCCAGCTGTGTCCTCTCCCACCCTCCCAGGCACCCCCAGTCTCCTCGCCAGCGTGGCTTTACAAAAAGCAGAGAAGGCCTTGGCTCTGTGCAAGCCCTGCTCAGCAATAACAAAAACATCTCTGTGTTACCAACCCTGTGTTCAACACAAATCCAAAACACAGCCTCATACCAGCCACTGTGAAGAAAATTAACTCTACCCTAGCTGAAACCAGCACAAAGATATGCAACTAAAATTTTATTCTCACTGGAAGACAAGAAATTGTCAGGGGATTTGGTTTCTGCATGCCTTGGGGTTTAGGTGGTAGGTTTTTATGCTGAAGAAACTAAGAAGAAAGTGGGAAAATTGACACAGATCAGTGGCTCTCAAGTCTTCTATATTGGATCAAATTATATAGCTCAAGTCCTAAGAAAGTGGAGGGAAAACATTTTCAAAATCTTGTTAATGGCGTACTTTATAAGTATTAAAAGTTCTGTTTTCATGAAAACCATGTGACAGTTCTGAATTAGGAACAGTTTAGCACAGTCTGTTTTCAGACTGAACAGATCTTCGGAGACAGCTGATTTCTGAGGTTAAGACTTTATTACTGCATCAGAATACTGATATAAGTGCTATTGTGTAAGTAAGATACTGTGTAAATCATTACCACTACATCTTGCCATCAGAGTATGATTTCTTTCAAATACTTATAATTTTTTTCATATAGGCCCACTTTCTGCTGTTTTTTTCTGTCTGGGAATCTGCCAGTCTTTGCTCTGCAGCTGATTAGAAATGCTCATATGCTTAATTCATGCAGGTCAATATTTGTGGTAGTGACACCAAGCTGGGAGGAGAAGTCAACAGGAAGGTGGTAACATCCTAGAGCATTCTTTCTAAACCTGTAGGAGTTCACCTGTCAACACTTCCATTGAACACAGAAATGAGCTACATCACAGTCTTTGAGCCTTTGTGCAACCACAGTTCATTGACTCCATCAGGATTACTGCAGGGTTAACTTGGCCCAGTTTCTCTTTGTTATCACAGTGACTATGGAAAGGTTCTGTCACACCTGTGCTGCACCAAGAGCAGCGTGGGCAGCAGGCTGAGTGAGGTGATCCCGCTCTGCTGACACCCCACCTGCAGTGCTGGATCCAGCTCTGGGGTCCCAGCACAGGAAGGACATGGAGCTGTTGGAGCCAGTCCAGAAGAGGCCACCAAGGTGATCAGAGAGATAGAGCATCTCTGCTGTGAGGAAAGGCTGAGAGAATCGGGATTGTTCAGGAAGAGAAGGCTTTGGGGTGACCTCATTGCAGACTGCCAGTACCTGAAGGGAGCCTGCAAGAAAGATGGAGAAAGACTGTTTACAGGACACAGGGAATGGCTTCAAACTGAAAAAGGACAGGTTTAGATTGGATATTAGGAAGAAATTCTTTACTGTGAGGGTGGTGAGGCCCTGGCACAGGTTGCCCAGAGAAGCTCGTGCAACCCCATCCCTGGAAGTGTTCAGGGCCAGGTTGGACGTGGCTCTGAGCAGCCTGATCTAGTGGAAAGTGTCACTGTCCATGGCTGGGCTCTTGGATTAGGGACCTTTAAGAGTCCCTTCCAACCCAACCCATACTATGATTCTATAATTCTATATTTTGCATTATTTGAGTAGCAATTTGTTCAGATATCTTTTTCTTAGGAATAGGGTTTTTGGCTATCTGTTTTCTTCTCACAAACGTGAGAGATTTATTTCTCAATGACATGAATAAGGAATCCCACATTTCTGGTTTCACTAGCAGAAGCAAACCCATTTCTGCGAACCTGCTGGTCCCTCGTGCCCAGGAGAGGGCAGCAGTAATAGAAAAATATCCTAATATATTCAAGAATCGAAGAATATTCATGTAAAGATAAGCAATTTCCCCTCAAGATTCTTACCAATCTTTCTCACTACCCCTATCCTTGCTGGTAGAACATGAGGCTCTTGTATCTTTTTTTGTGGATGTCATCAAAAGAAACAACCATAGAAAAGAAGGGCCCCAGGCCAAACATGAGTTAAACCCTAAGTTCCAGAACTTACCCCTATAAGAGTTAAAGGAAGTCTCTTAGAAATCCATAGCCTCCCTCAAATGTCACCAGCTCTGCAGGGACACAACTTACAGACCTTTTTTTAACTTCACATTTGCATGGTTTTGAACAAAATGTGAGTCCATTGATGATGTCAGTGCACTCACATCTGATATCAGGATTTAATAAAAAACTTCCTTTTCTCAGGCTGAGCTTCCTGCTGTTCATCCCTGCCTCCACAGCATTTAAAGAACTGCCTTTACTAGGGAATGCCTGGCTGCCTCTCAAAACAGAAAACTGGGAGGTAGGGAATCTGATCTGTAGGCCACATTCTCCTTCTGAGATCCCTGGCACAGAGAACATTTCCCAGCAAGAACATTAGGACTGTGGGAGCAGTGGTCTCAGAGGAACCTTACACGAGGTTCTGTGCTTTTGAAAGTGCACCAATAAAAAAACCCAACATCCTGGCAGTCTGGTTTCAAGAACCACTTAGGAAAATTCGGTCCATCAAATTCACACTTGAAGGAAGCCACTGCCACTGAACACTTGGAAGTGTTGCCACAGCTGTTTTGGCTCAGCAAACTTAATTATTCAACATAACATGCACTGGGTGCATACACTGAACAAACAGAGAAGCATTATGAAGTGCTGCTTCTCCTTGTTGCGTGCGTGATTCGGTGAGATAAATTCAAATGATACCTCCTCCCGCATAATCTTTTGTACTTTTGCTTTGTTTTTCTGGTTCTGAGAGAGATATCTGGAGGAATCAATCAGATGTACAGATGTAATGGTAAGATTAGGCAAGGAAAATGCATGTTAGGCAAAAAATGACCTTTGTGATACCTCCATCTCAGCAGATCCACCCTTGATTGCAAATATTCATGACTAATGGCATAATTTTAATTATAATGGAACACTTGTTGTCAAGATGCTGCAAATGCATCAGATTTTCAAAAGCTTTTGTATTCAAATGTTTTGCCAGTGCTTGCTGAAACTCCTTGAGCTGCAATAATTTTCTATGAAACTTGCCAAAGCCAACTTGCAGCCAAAATATGATAAAAACTCTAAATGAGGTAAAACACATTGATGAAAAACTATTTAAATGCGCAAGTGTTCTTTACATAAATACTTTCACAAAAATACTTTTTCAGTGTCTGGATTGCTTTTCTGATGAAAACAGAAAGTGAGGGGACAAAATCCTTGTGGGAAACTCATGCACCAGTGGATGATATTTCTTGACATGTGATATTCTTATGAATACAGAAATTTCTAAATCGGGTCCTACTCAAGATCCATCTTCTATATCTACTACTTTTTAGCAAGTTCAAATAATTCTGAGAGATGAGTGAGGTAGGAACTTCTTTGTTTATGTTGGTTATTCTTGCAGTGGTTTCCATTTTAATTATTAAGGCAATCAATAAACCTAAATAAATCTTAGTATCATATAACACACCAGATCACCCCAAGAGCCTTTTTCAAAGAGTGATACAACCTGCTCACTGTCCCCTGGAACCCAGGATATTTCTACTCAGTGTTTCTCTTAGTGTAAACAAAACTAAATACTGAAGATCCTCTACCTACTGTACATAACTTGTTTCTTTGCCTAGTTACTGCATCACTTGGTTAGTAATTAAGTGGCATTTGAAATGCCCAGTTCAGTTTCCTTTGTACGACTAAAACTTTATTATTTTCAATGAATCCCTCTCTACATATCTTTAAACATGATATTTGCTTTATTTTCCCCCTTGCTTTTTATTTTTCATAGGAAGCTGCTATGTAACCACCTCAGCCTAGGATCCTTTAAAAAAAAAAGCCAGTTGTTTCAGAGGCATGGTGGAAACTGTGATCTCAGTTGTTTGCATGTCTTTCACATGTTTTTTCCCTTTGCTTCGAGAAGGATGAGCCCAGAAATTACAGGTCAAGTATTCTTAGTGTTGTTCCTGTACAATCACAGCTTGTGCTGGGCTATTACAGAGTATTAACCTTGCAATAGTAATGGCTGGGCAAGGACTGGCAAGAGAGAGCACTGCTGCTTGAAATACAGGAGATTCTGACTAAGGAAATAAATGTTTCCCCTCAAAGGTAATTAAACTGGTCGCCCAGAGAGCTTCCAGGATTTTCGTTTTCGCAGATTTTCAAGACCTGACTGGATAAAGCATCCTGGGTCTGAATCAATTGTCAACCCTGCTTTGAGCAGGCAGTTGTGCTAAAGGGCATCTGAGTACTTAAGTGTTTCTCTGAAACATGAGATTGTTGAAAGCCTCTTCTTTTGAAGATGTTACGTGGACTGTAATCTCTTCGGAACAGAGAAATTTGAAACACCCTTTACATTTTTTCATGATCTGTACTCAAAAAAATAAAAATGTGAGGTATTTCTTTGGAAATGCAAAATATTGATGTGATATCATCACCTAGTTAGTCTAATGCTATTTACAATGCAGGCACAGAAGCTGAGCTAACACCTGTGTTTCACCATCACAGAAGGACTAGGATGTCAGTAAATGCCTGTGACCAAGTATTTATCATACTTGTGCAGTGAGATAATACAGAGAAGTGTTTTATTACATGGAGGTGGGATTGGCACCAGAAATAACAGCTGTCAGTGTGAGGCTCTCCAGAAATCCAAAAAATGACAGTCATTCCAATCAGTGTCCATAGTTTCTCAAAGAGCTTTTACATCATCCTTCAAAAGAACAGAGTTATAAATTAAGGAGAACAATATATATCCATATTTCTTCAGAAATATGGAATGTAGTGTGCCATAGGGCTGATTATAAATTAGGAATAAAAATCCCAGAGAGAACCTCAACAGAGATGCATAAAATAGTGAAGGCTGATGGAAAGAAAATAAGTATGTCTGGAGAGCAAAAGACATGGACACACATGAAGTGAAAATCTAATAACACCCAAGAAGCTTAAAAATCCAGTCTGCAGATTTTGTATAATTCCTCTGTGAAGATCAGTACAGGGAAGACAAGATGAGGTTGCAGCCCTGGTAGAGTAGGAAATCTGTGCCTCTTGCAGGTGTCAGATCACTTGTGCCAAAAGCTTGTACAGATTACATAATAGAGCAGCAATAGACTGGCAGCCCCGTGGCCTGCCCTGCACCTGGAATGCAGGACTTCTCACCAAACCAGGTCAGCTTTTGATCTCTGCAACCACGATGTCATGGAAAGGTATTTCCACTCACAGGCACTGATGTAGGGACCCTTGGGTAATGTTTCCTATTTTTGCAGGTAGATTTCAGCTTTGAGATTTGTGGACATAGTTTTTCCTGGTTTTGTTTGATGATGATTACCATGAGCAAGAGACCTGTTGTGACATTAGTGATAACACAGCTGTAGGGCGCTCTTTCCAGAAGGATACTGCTCTCTAAGTATGCCCTTGATGTGCTGAGGTCATATTTGAGCATATCTACAGATCTGTCCATTCCAAGGCAGTACCCTCTCTTTACATTGTCAGGCTGCTGGGCCGCTATAGCAGTGACATGAGTGATTGCTCAGCTTGAGGAGGCAGAAACTGGACATACATCTGCAAGCATTAAGGACTCCTGGGGTGTTCTCTTTGCAAGTACTTCCAATACACAGCTTCACTGTAGAAGGCCCGAAGAGTTTTAGACTGTTAGAATTTGATCCAAGAACAGCCTTTTCACTCAGCATACTCTAGGTTCAGATTTGTGTAAAGTGGCTCTTTAAGGACGGATTTCAGAGCTCCAGAACGAAATTTTCCTTTTAAGTATAGGATGCTTCTTAAATACTAATGGTTTCCAGAGGAAGAAACACTTCTCTGGCTTCTCATGCAACCTTAAGTTCAAGGCCAGCCTTGCAAATGTGCACCATTCTGTTTGAATATTTGCTCCCCCTCATATAACTCAGCCATGGGCATCCAGCCTAGTGCATCAAAAATACGACTTTTGACCCTACCCAGTTTCACTTTAGAAGCAGTGTTATAGTCATAGATTTCACATCTGCTCTTCTTTTTAAATGTTCTTTCATAAATATCTGCAACCAAAGTCCAAATCTTCAGATGCTGAAAATTAGCATTGCTCCTTTGAGTTGGTGTCAACCCAACAGCTGCTCCAGCAAGCTCTGAGTGTAAACCAGAGGGATGCACTAATTTTAAAGTGGTGTGCAAAGAACCCAATTTGCAGAGTGAATGAGGATGTTTAGAGAACAAAGTTATGTAATTCATCTATTTTGGGGATTAGCCATCCCCGAAGCTCTGAAAAAGGTAACTGGGTTGGGCTATTTATAGAGTCTGTTCCTACAGTTACAGCACAGATGCCAGCACAGAACAACATTCAGCTCAAGCCACCTTCTCTGTGCCCCTTGGTGAATTTATACATCACAAATATCTATGGATCTCTCAGATACAAAGAGATTTAGGGGTCTACGGTGCACTCCCACTGCAGCATCTGTTGGCACATTAGCATGCCCTATTTCCTATCAGCTTCTGACCATGCCTTTGGTTTTCAGGTCATTTGTATTTCAGACAGACACAGCGATTCCTTTTAGGTTTCCTAATGGATGAGAGAGGAGAAGGGACACTAATCTTGGGAAAACTAACGCAGCAATTGCCTTAATTTTTCTGCTCTATAATTTCACAAGGCTGCTAGGGAAGCCGGCTTAGGATCCTTCCTTCATATGATTCTCTACTTCAAAGATGCATTTTTAGGATCACTGTAAAAATATGAAGCCCATTGTTACTGCTACAGAATGATAATTGCACAGAATTAACAAAAAATTACAATCTGTATCCAGAGTTCTCAATCTTGAAGTCATACAAAATTGTACAACTACAGAAAGAGAAGGAACAGTTTATAGAAGGATTGTATAGGCTTGGGCTGCTTCTTATGGATTCTGCTTCTTAGATATAAATATTTGTATATATATAGTAATTGTTATCTTTTCCTAAATGTTGAAAAACAGCCATTTGTTTAGGTAGTGGGCAGTAAGAAGAGGGCAGAGAAGACAATAGGAGGAAAGTTATCTGGCTAATGGTGAAAAGCCTGGTACTAAGAGAGGGCTACCCAGGAAAAATTAATTTAAGGACTGGATTCATAGTGTTGACCATTTTAATAAGGACTAGGAACCATAGAAAATGAAGTGATTGCTTGGGCAGAATTGGTTAATTCTTACCCTCACTAGTCTATCCCATGAGACAGGGAGATTACAATGTAAAAAGAAAAGAATAACAGAAAATGAGGGCAGAAATACGGGGTTAGGTCCTTAATTACTTGTCATTCTATATTGTTGTTCATGCCCAGTGCAAACTAAGCAATTCTGATTTGTTCATATCCTAGTCCAAACTGCGGAGATTGAAATAACAAATGTGCAAGTGGTGATCTGGGCCTTTTATAAAAAGCATAGAAAATTGAGACAAAGAGCCTGAATGTCATATGGAAGGAGACACAACCCGTGAATAGATTCCAGTGGAGGCTAAGCAAAGAAAAAAAAACAGTTAAAGATGAAAAATTTTGAATTGAGATAGTCTGTATAACATTCACACAAAGTGTTATACTTCCTGGTGAACTAGATTGTGAGAATTACTATTAGATTTTCTTGTTAGCACTGATATTTCAGGACATGCTAGGAAAAAAAAACAGTTTTGAGAAAACTTCTGGTCAATATAGAAAGATTTAAATATATATATATATATATATAATGCAAATAATAGGTATGGATTTAAAATGAAGAAAATTATTAGTTCAAGAATTTGACAAATATCAATGGTCCAGCTAATAGTTTAGTGAAAAGGCTGTATTAAATAAAGCAGGGAAAATAGAGAAAAAGTGTTATTGCTCTAGAAAATAGTACAAACATATGTGAAAATACGTTAAGAGATTATCTTGAAGAAACTTCAGCTCAAAATATATATCTATGGAGTTAATCTTCGATAAATATTTAGCTTGAAGTTTTCATTTCAAGGGGTTTGTTTCTGGGACAAGGTCTTTAATACATAACATAAAGCATTTCATTTGCTGTAATTCATAGCTCAAATAAAGAAAATCTTTGTATTAAATACAACACATTTCTCGTTCTTAGTATCACCATTATTAGAGGGTCTGGATTTCTTGCATGTTTACATAGCACATAGCACAGTATTTTCTGTCAAAGCCCGAACAAAACAATCATTTATGCCAGTTCTGTGTTTTTATGAGTTTTTCAGTTGACTGTGGACTAAGATTTTTTCAGAATAGTCACTGGATTGCAGGAAAGGTCTGAAATGTCATCCTTTTGCGAATTGTACTCGTCATTCCCATGAGATTTCATCAGGCTCCAGATTGCTTACTTGAATGCTATCTGCTCATCTGCAGTGGCTGCAAAATATATGGGAATATGAACTTGAAATGTCTTTTCAGGAGAAGGGATAGAAAAATACGTGGCTACCTGCATGAAACCTGCAGACCTTCCTTGTTTTATCCTGTATCATCCTGAGTCTTCATGGTTCTTTTATGCAGAGCTGGCACATTCATTCCTACAATGGTTTTGTTAGGTCAAACCTGACACTTGTAGGTATCTACTGCTCCTAATATTTAACTATTCAAGCCCTTTTTAGTAGATGTCCTAAATGCTTTTAAAGTGTTGATTTTACAGAATGTGCATGTATGTGCCTGTGTGTGCAGATATTTACTGAAGAGAAGGTTCCTGAATCCTAAAGCCTTGAGTCAAGTTCTTGAGACTGGCCAAGGAATGGGAGTGGATTTTAGACTCATCGCTGTTTCAATACTGGATGCATTTCCCTCTGGGATTACTTGTGCTCTAAAAGCTGGTGTCCTTGTGTGGCTTGTCAGGGATACCATGGCACTTTCAGGGATGACATAAAAGAACCTGAGCCTTCATTAGTGCTCAAAGTGCCCTGTATGGCATCGAAAGGGAACTCAGGCCTGCACTAAGCACTCAGAGCCATCAAGGGCCTATAAGTATTCTGGCCTATATGTGACTATATATGTGTGTGGGTATGCATATGCATAATCCAATTCGGTATTATCCCTAAAATCCGATGGTCCAACTGCAGTTTTGAGTACTGTAGCACCTTCCTATCCACTGGAAAAGGTCATAAAGTACTGCGTTGTTCATTGTAACACTGAGTTCAGCAGAGCATTGACAGCATAGTATTTCAGTGTCACGAGGGCTAATACTTCTTAATTCCTGACTATAAGATAACTTACCAGAACTTTAAAATCCAAATCAAAACCTAAACTTTCAGTCACAATTCCATAAATACTTACATGTTTAGTGTACAACTAACTAACAGAACTGCAAAAATGTGCCAGTATGTACTTGTTGAAACTAACCATGGCTTTTCTTATGGTTCAGGATGCTCAACAGCATTTTGATTACCGACCAGTGAAATACTTAGAGACTCAGACGTAACTCTGCTTCATGACTTCCCTTGACAGCCATTCTAACATTCCTCCGGGCTGCTCTGGGCTGTTTCACCAAGCCTCAGATTCTTCTCATGAAAGAGAGATGAGGTAAGCAGGAGCCTCCATCTGGTCTTCAAAACAGCCATGTAATGCAATGTGAAATTCTAGGCAGCCATCATATAGGGCGGCATGCAGAGAGCAAGCACTCGTGCATTCCTGATCACAGCATCAAAGCCTGGCATGCCCATGATAGGTCAATAGAGAAATTCTATGATAAACAGGACAGCTCTGTTAGATATCATGGCTGAGTCACACTGAAAGCGAAAGGAGGTGTGCATTAATTGCATATGTTCCATCTAGTTATTTAACTCTAGAAATAATTGGGATCACAATTATGACAGCGTTCAGCCCGTCTCCCCAGGTAAACAAGTGAACTTAAAGTCAGGTGACTGGGAGTACAACCTGTCAGCTTCTGTTCTCTCTCTGATATTTTTCTCAGTGATGTTTGCATTTAATCCATCTTTGTCTAAATACCCATATCATCAGTATATACTTTCCTCAGGAAAAAAACAGGGGGATTCAGGAACACTGTGATTCTCAAATGAAAGATTTTATTTAACTGAAGAAAAAACATACTCGTAAGCAATTATTTCCAAATAAAAATAAATGGTTAAGACTCCGTTGTATGAAGCAGATTGGACATGAACTAGAACTGTGATAGGTGATCTTTTGAGAAATCCTTGTGCTATTTTTTGTCTAATTGGAAACTGTCATGGGGTTGAGGCTTCATCTGGCTGCGTGAACCCAAAACCTACCTGAAGATACCCAACATTGCTTACATAAATTGCCAAACATGCTGCTGTGGTATTTGAAAAGCCACAAATCTTGTCAATCAAATGAAGTTCTAAAGAGTTTACTGATTGTCACTTTGGATCTTCATTGTGTCAAGACAGAAACATTCCTTGGACACATTTAGAAAGTTGCCTCACCAATCATCCAGTGTGTCATCAATTACTTGGTTCCCTTGCTCAATGATCTACTAATATTCTTTAAGCCATAGCTGCAGTTAGAAAGCATTTTATCTGGAACTACCCTCTGGAACAAGCAATGTGGAAAAAGCCTGCTGTTGGAAATAGCACTGCAGTAATCTGACTGCAGCATTGAAGCCTTGAATCTAGAGGATGAAGAATTCTGTAGGAATAATAAGACCCCAGGTTACATAATTAATTTGTGGAAAACATGCTTTAGTCACTAAACAGAATAATTCTAGAAAGTTTTGTGTCCTTGAACCATATTCCAGTAATGTACCTCAGGACGTGTTTAATTTCAAGATGCAGTTAATACTTTCCCTTGACAAAATTAATAGAATACGCAAAAAAAGTTTAAAAATAATTCAGATTTTTTTCAATATGGTCGTTGTTCACCTACCTGGCTGTAAAATCTGTTTGATTGTTTTCCCCTTGTTTTCAACCCTGGAGTCTGATTACATCCAATGGCACAAATCCAACGTCAGTGGCACACCACCTGCAAACAAAGCAACACGGGTTTCTTCATGCCCAGTTGGTTCAGGTATCTGTACAATCTATAAGGGAAGGTCAGCGAAGGGTAGGTTTCTGGCTGATCAAGAAAAACTCTAGTCAGAGGAAAAGGCTGTGGTCAGCTCTCCCCTCCCACACTGTGGTTCCAGTGCCTTCAGTTTTTCAGCCCTCTCCCTCATCTTCAGAAGTGCCATGCCCTTGCCTAGTGTCTGTAATGCCCCCCAGCACAGAGAAGCCTTTACGGTAATAAACTTTTGAGTTGATATTGTTACATTGTCTCATTTCCATATAGCATTCTGTAGGTTTAGATGAAGGTAGAAGAGAGCACTTGACTCAAGCTTAGATCTAGCCTGAGAAAGTTTGCTGATGTACATGAAGAAATAGCCACACATTTGAACTAAAATCTTCTAAACATTACTGTATTTCAGCCTAAGTCTCGTAAAAAGTTGCCCAGTCTCCCTTTGTCATTTTCCAAAGGAAAAGAAATGTCAGTATTGCTACTGCAACATCTATACCAAGACTTTGTAATCAGTTTCTGAATCAGTTGCCTTTGTCAGGCAGGTACCTGAAACATTTAATGGTTTATACACACCTGACTGCTCTGTTCACTTGTACCCACTGATTCCTGCACTGGTTCATTCTTAGCCTGCTGCTTTCAGAATATGAAAACTCAGAATCCACTGTGTTTTCCCTCTTCTTATTCCAAGAGGAGCAAAAATTGTCTTCTATAGGTCAGGTCTCATTCGTAGGCATGAAAAATTCCTAAGAAACTGAGGGTTTTGTCACTCATACATTGCCTTTGTATTTATGTGCACAATCTTATACATACAAATGATCGTGAAATGCCTTTTAATTGAGGAGATAATATTTAATTTTTCTTTCAGTTGTTTCTTTTCTATGGGAGTATCTATAAAGTTGGGCAGTCTTAAGCCTCTTACTGAACAGCATTTCAGCAGATGTTAGCCCTGATTTCCTGGGATCAGTTAGAGCAGTGCCCAAAAGAGATCTGAATTTTTAGAAGAATGCTTAAGACGGGGAAAAATTTGAATCTGAACATGAATCATCATCTGACTGAAACATTAATAGAGCTCAATACTGTTTTCAGCCCCTCATTAAACACTGGATACACTATGTCCAAACAAAAGTGTAAACAATTGCAGTACGTGGTAAAAAAACTACATTCACTCGGTCCATTATCTGTCATTTCCACGTTTGATATGCCAAGTTTAGCAAATATGGATGACATTGGATAAGTTATTAGCAGCTGTATTTTCAAATACCATCATTTCTGGACTTCAGGGAGAATAACCCAAATAATCCAAAGTTATGTTTTCTGCATATAAAGCGATGCAAATTTTGAGCTGCCATGCAAAATTACCATGGCAGGCTCTATTTGTTTACTAATAATGGGCACATACTGAATATTTTTAATTTTGTATCTTCACTCTATTGAAATAAACTGTATCTTTTTCAAGGTATCAAGTTAAGCCATCTTTGCTTGAAATTTCAGGTACAAGCCATTGCTACCTTTGAATAAAAATGACACTAGATTTTCTAACACTTGTCCTCTACTTCAGCCTTTGCTGTCATATGCTGAAGGTTCCATATGAATGCCAGGCCTCTGTAAAAAAGTCACCTTGAGACTTTCTTCAAAGGTTTTGCATGTTACAGTAAAATCTAAAAAACTGAGCTTTTTATTACCAACTGTGTGGAGACTTTAAAATCCTCCCCTATTATGCCATTCCACTGTACATTTTCAGTCACATTATACCTAGGAATATCCTTTAATAATAGTTTAGTCATGTTTTAGCCTTCAGGTTAATATCCTGGTGTTTACAGGAGATACAAATCTCCTAATAAAACATATTCCCATAAACCCCTGTATGCTGCATTTGTGGGGAAGGATACTGACAGCTGACAACATAATGCTGAAAGCTATCTTTACTATGTTTTCCTGAACTTGTTCAATAAATTGCTTCATTACTTCTCAGTTTACTCCCTTATCTATAGACTGAGGGAACCATGAGATCTCTAGAGCTTTTTGGAGTTTCTGGTTCTTCCCTCCCTTTTCCCATGAAATTTTATAACTCTTTAAGAAATACAGCTGGAATATAACATAAGCAAAAAGCATTCATGGTAAAAGCAATAATATCTTACAAATTCTGGGTTAAAATGTGCAGATGTGCAAACTGGTTTTTGTTTGTGGATTGTTTACTTGTTTTTTTACAGGAGAAATACACTGGAAGTCAGAAGAAGCATCTAACACAGAAAAACATCTTGCAGCAAAAATAATCTTTCTTCATGCATATGGGAAAGTACTGCTGATTTACATATTTCACTTCTTAGAAGGCAGGCAGAATTCTATATTTCTTTCCCAAAATTTATTAAGTACTAATTTATATCTCAGCTGCTTCAAATGCCTTCATTCTACTTAGCACATTTGGGATATTCAGGGCTATTTACAGGTATAGGTAGAACAGAGCAGTGAGGGTCTAACACCATTTCAACAACTTTTCAGTGGCACCAGCTTCTCGTTTAAGACATGATCCTCTATCATTCTTGGGACTTCTGCTCCCTTCCAGCATATTCTTTCAGAAAGAAACCTTGTATCTGACCTGAAGTGACAATTCTTATTTCCCACAAGTATTATAGATGTTATCTTTCCAATATTTTGGAAAAATATTTTGTTTTAATCTTGCACCTGTAGATCACTAACCTTATTGACTCATTTAAGTTTTTCCTGTCTGCATTAAACAACTCAAATTTTCTTTGCAAATCCTTCCAATAGTTCCAGAGCTCATGTTATCTTGGGAACAATTCTGAATTTAAAAGTCAAACTTCCTCACAGCTTCCCAGGACTTTCTTTCTGTTGAGGCCTCTTTACCCTGTAAATGAAATGTCAAATCAACGAAAGCATCTGAGGGTGGGTACATGAGGGTCAGGAGGGTGTGTGTGACAGTGACATCAACTGAGACAATAAAAGGGCTTCCAAGTTACTTAGAAGCTCTATTTTAAAGTTACATTTAAGGGGTCCACTAAACCAATTCAGTGGTCTTTAAATATACTTGACATCAAGAGACAGTCATCTGCTGACATACCCAAGCCAGAAATCTCTTCAACATTCTATCTGGTAAGTACATTCTACTTTTTTTGAAGCTTTCTGAAAGACTTATTAGAATATTTTATCATTGATTCTTTACCCATTTTTGTGTTACTGTATTTTTCAGACTATCTTTAAAAATAAGTGAATATTAGTAAGATCAACCTGCTATGTTATCTGAACTAAACTTGTGAAATGAAGAAGTCAGAGAGAGTGAACAATAAATATCTCAAAGTGAATTCAAGTCCTGAATTTGTAATACTTGGTTAGATGAACTGCTAGGACCTCATTGATCCTGTCATGTAAGAGCCCATGTTATAAATGCTTTTCTGACCTGGAGTAAAGCTGCAGAAACTATTGCAAAAAATGGCATTGCGGAGTTTTACACCTCTTAGTTTTCAGTTACTCTGTATCAAATTTCTTAAGTGATAACAAAAAGATGACTTTTCTGACTGCCAATACTGAAAATCCAAACTAGAAACTGATATTGGAACTGTCTCGTTTCTGCCTGTTGTAACATCATCAGTGGTAAATATTTTCTAAATATATTCCAAACGGCAGTTCTGATGATGATGTAAAAATCAGAGGGGAATTCATACAGGAAATGCAGGATTATCCCTGAAAAAATGAGGAGCTTAATTCTGATTTCTCTTCTGTAACTCAACAGGGAATGGCATAACTCAGTAGAGTTATAACTCTACGCAAAATTGTCAGGAAAAGTGTCAGCCTCTTTATTCTAAAGAATATGCAAAAGAAATGGAGAAAAGAATAAAACTTCATTTTAATAGCTATACACAAGTATTTCATTGGACTTGAAGGCTACAAAGTCATAATGATGATGATGATGACAATAACAATATTGGAAGAAAATGGTGCTTTTCACCCAATTATGCAAGAGATAGGTACCTAGATGATGATGGTGATGATGATGATGATGATGATGATGATGATGAGATGATGATGATTCATGGCAGCTAAGGCTGACCAAAATTCGTGGAGTTGCCCAGGAAATAGCAATAAGTTGCTCAAAAAATTAGTATTAGAAGTAAATCCACCATTTGTATTCCTTGCTCTAACCCATTTGAAAAAAAAATTTTAAAAAACTCTTGTCCAACGTTTTTCAACGTTTTCTCCAATGTAAATTTCTTTGGAATGAACAGAAATAACTTGAATTACAGACTTCACATGTATTCGTTTCCACCTTTGTAGACAAAATGACTTCCATAAGAAAACTGGCCCGGGCTGCAATCATTTTATGTGCCATATGCTTTTTTACAACCGCTGATGGAAGACCAATGATGTAAGTACATTATTACACACTGGATGGCTTTTGCTGCTCTTGAGAATGTGGTGGTTTGCCTGTGTACGTGTGTGAGTTCTGTCCCTGCTCTGGAACCCTTTGGCCAAGGTGGCCAAACTCTGTCCTCTAGAAACAGCTATAGAGATCTCAGACACTCTGAGTTCTCATGTATTTTTTGAAAATAGGCAGCTGAGTAGAGGGAGAAAAATTGTATAAATCTTCTCTTATTATTCAAATCGGGCAAGCTACATTTCTTGGGGATCTATACGTGTGAGCATCTTTTGTAGTGCACTAGAATCTAGCTGGAACTCACACTTAGACACTAACATAACCAGCTGAGACACAAATCCACAGGGAATCATGCTTCCTCAGCTCTAGTGTTCGCAGAAAACTGCATCTGAATAAATGCCATTGGTTTACTGATCACTTACCTAATACTGTGTAAGCCCTAAGCTCCTCTATAACAGCTAAACTAAATTATAGGGGCAAGTAATATTGTCACAAAACTGAACTGCTTCCCACTTTTGATGTCTTCTCACTGATATATCCATTACCAATAACAAATCACCACCCACCCTCCCTCTCTTCTCCAGACGTCATTCAATCCCTTACAAATCAGTCAGGCAGGTTCTACAGCTCTGTATTGTGATACCTCACAAAAGTTCCCAAACCTGGCCCTTTGAGCTAAGTTCTGGAATCCAAGAAGGGCCACCACAGGCCTCTTTCTTTGCTTTCCTTTGCTGCAGGAAAAGGTCAGTGAGTGAGATGCAGTTAATGCATAACCTTGGTGAGCATCGACACACCGTGGAGAGGCAGGACTGGCTGCAGATGAAGCTGCAGGACGTGCACAGCGCCCTGGAGGACGCTCGGACCCAGAGGCCTCGGAGCAAGGATGACGTTGTCCTGGGCCGGAGGCTGCTCCCGGAGCATTTGCGGGCAGCAATGCAGAAGAAATCTGTGGATCTGGACAAGGCTTACATGGATGTCCTCTTTAAAACAAAGCCATAATGAGAAAAGCCAGAGCATTGTGTCTGTCCACATGAGCACATGTCTGTATAGCACTGATCAAGTAGGGCATTTCATTAATATTTATTCAAGCTGCAGTGAGGGTTAAAGGCTCTGTTCAAGGTTGTAGCCCCTGTGAGTGAGACATTTCACAACCAAATAATAAAGAGTATTTACAGTCTACCCAGGACAATTCCTGGGTATATTTTGGCTGATATATCTTATAGATTGCCAGCATAAAAGGAAGAAAAAACTCAAACCAGTAAGAAAGCTGGAAAACCATATAAGACCAGTTCTACAACTCTTACATGGGCAACATTTGTACGTAATCATTAGGCCTGCTTGTACTGCTAACCAGCAAGGAATAAATGCAGGGGAGCCTGTCTCCAGAACAGGCCCTAGGGTTAAATTTTGTTTAACTTCATACTAATGGAAATATGTAAACTTAAACCCACCTCTATTTGCAGAAGGCCTAAAATCAGATGAACATTAATTACATAGCAAAAGCTGCATAATAGTAATTTAGGATTAAAGACTGCAAACATAAAAGAAATAAGATAGGAAGGCAAGGCTTAAGATTAAAGTACAAAGGAATAAAATTTTTAAAAATTCTGAAGAATTTCGCAAAATACAGAAATGAAGGGAAGGTTTGATTACCTTTCCCTCCTCCAAAAGATGAAACCCTATAATTAACTGCAGAAACAGTGGGGGCAGAGATGGTAGCATGTATGTAAGCATGGCCCTAACTATAGAACTGGGAAATTATTCTACACCAGACAATTACAATTGAAACAAAACTCTTGTGATATATATTTTTTGTCCCTCATTTTCTCTGTAAACTATCTGTCCTTGAATTTCTGTATGTTATGTCGGGCCTCATGTGTAAGTAATTTTTTTTGTGAGACCAGTGGCTCTCATAAATAAAATTACTCATTTCCACATGCAATTTATTGTAGAATTGGGATCTCAGTTTTCCAGACCTCCAGAATGAGAACGATTAACATGCAGAAATCAGCCTGGGAGAGGAACCATTAGCTGTAATACATTGAAACTCCAAGCGAGACTCAGAAAGAATTGTATAGGAAAAAATCAGTTATGGCAATAATTTTAGAAAGCACCACATACAAAATTATTTTGCATGGTACATGCACATGTGTGCTCAGGAGCCTCAATAATTTCTGATGAATAAGAAGGTTTTCCCAGCAGGAATACTGGTGGATGCCTCCAAATTTGCCACTGCCAGAGCTCAAACCCGGATGAATTGCTGCTCTAAGCCAAAGAGGCTGCGTGGATGTTCCCACGCTGGCTCTTATTTGTTTGTTTGATGTCTGGCACACCTTGGGGAGCCTCATAAACCCCTCCTAACTCGCTACAAATATAAATGCAATCTGCTGAAGGCTAGAGATGTGTTTGTAACTAGTGAACTGTAGCCCATCCTCTTGGCCATCCTTGTAGCAATGCAAAGGCCCTGCTGCTGGGAGCAGATGGCACAAGGGTTCCGTGCCACTTGTCTGGTTGTAGGATCAAGGCCTTAAGGTGCACTTTCTATTTATTCCGTAATCAGACATCTGTGCTAACTTCAATAAATAAAATTGCATTTTTGTACCTATGTCTCACTTATATATTGCCAAATAAAGTGGACCAAAAGCTCTTGGGCGTTCTTTTAAAGCATAAGAACTGACTGACCTGTGATTGTTTGATATAATTTAGCATTTGGGGTAAGACTATTAAGCCATTTAATTTTATGCCAGCAAATTGAGCACAAAAGTAATGATGAGAGAAATTTTTACTTTTCCTTTCATTCTTCCTGCACAGGAAATCATATTGGTGGTTAAACAAAAGGTGTTTGCCGAGCACAAACCTATTTACGTCCCCTTACAATAATGACACATGCAAAAACTGTATAATCTTCAAGTGCCAAAACCATAACCTGTTTCATTTTAATCTAAGCAAAAAATTCTATTCTCCAAACAACTTATTCCTTATTCCTCCTAATCTTCAGCTATCCAGTAGATGAATGATGATTACACAAATATTTAAACTTTCTGTATACTTACAGTATGATTTTTCAGGACTAAAGACAGCACAGTGGCAGATTAATTAGTGCTAGGTAATGCCCACTGAAAATAAGATGTATTTTGAATATAATTACTTACTAATTATCTAGAAAGTAGATTTGTTACAGCTTTTTGGCTTAAACCTCTGGTCAGTGTAGCAGCAGCTAAAACAGCAAAAGGTTCAGTGTGGGGCAGAGGATGCTATCAAAAATATTTTAATACAAAAAAAATGCAAAGATTCACCTTCACCTGGACAAATGTGCAATTTTGGTCATCTCTCTTTCACAGGTTGAGGGGACCAGAAAGAGGATGGTGAGAAATTATAGGGCTACTGAAAGACTTATATCTAATAAATCATCATAAGTTATAACAACACGAGTCAGAAAAAAAATAAAAGGCATGATAAAGATATGTCAAATGATCACTCCAGATGTGGGCTCACTAGGGTAGAGTAGAGGGGAAGGATCACCCTGCTTTTATAATCTGAAAAAAGTTTTTTTTACCAGGACCTGTGTCCTTGAAGACCTATCCTGTGGAGATGCATACTGACTGCACACACCTGTTTTTTATATAATTCTCAGTGAAAAGAAAATTAATCGTGTCTCTCACTGGTGACTCATTGGACCAAAAAGCACCAATATCAATATCGATCCTCAGGGGAAGCCAAACAGTAGTACATGAAAAAAAACCCAGCAAGCTCACGAAAATCTAGCAAAGCCAAAATCACAAGAAGTCAAACAGAAACAAGACAGATTGCAAGAGCTGTAGGTAAAAACCTACTGCTGGCTATTTGGCTGATCTGGTTTTCTGAGCTGCTCCTGGCTTCACCTGCTGGAAATGCTCCTGTTTCGTGTTGCTCAGTTCAGTGCTGAACGCGCGACATCTGACTCCTCGCCTTGTTAGCACATTCTGACAGCTTTTGTGCGAGCTGCTTGCCCCTCATTGTTCTGCTGCTGTGTTTCTAGAACTGTGTGGTTTATCTCTCTGGCTATTGTTAAATGATGGAAAAGAGAATTCGTTTAACAGATTCACGGTTTGCTGTCTATTGTAGCAAAGCTACCATCCTCTATGGGGCATTTGGGTATACCAAAGGCACAAGTCCTCGCTCTCTTTCCCCCTCTTCCCCTCCTGTCCCCAATGTGCATAAGGAGTTCTTTCACCTGATATGGAAGTTAAGCACTGCTTGTATTTAATAACGATCCACCAGAGAATATTTTAGAAAAAAGACAAACGTTTTCTTTAGATCTGAATATATCTGGGGCACAGTATTGGTTTATTCTCCCTCCTCTGTCCCATGAGGAGCGGGAAGTGTTTAGTGCCGCCTGTGACATTTCAGTACACTGTGAGTGCCCAAACTGCGGGACAGGATAGTTCTGCTGGGGTATTATGGAATGAGAGCCACATCGATGAATTGTATTCCTGAACAGACTGCGGATTACACAGATTCTATATAACCTGCAGGGCTATACAAACACAGAGCTGTAATTTAAATCAGAATCAGTTTTAGGATGAATGTTGAGATATCAGAGACTTCAGCTCACCTAGATAAACTGCATGATATGGTAGCTGACCTGCTATCATCCCCTCAATGCTGCTCTTCAGGGGAGATACCGGCTCCTGAGGGGAGATCTCGGCTCCTGAGGGGACCTCTCGGCTTTTCGGGGACGGCCCGGCTCCTGAGGGCAGAGCCCGGCTCCTGTGGGGAGATCCCAGCTCCTGAGGGGAGATCCCAGCTCCACAGGGCAGAGCCCGGCCCCACAGGGTAGAGCTCGGCTCCTGAGGGGAGATCCCGGCTCCACAGGGTAGAGCTCGGCTCCTGAGGGGAGATCCCGGCTCCACAAGGGGGATCCCGACCGCTCAGGGCTATCCCGGCTCTCCAGCCCCGCCGTTCCCCATGGCCGTCGGGCGGCGCTCGCTCTCCAGAACCTCCCCGGCCCCTCAGATCGGCCGTCCCCACCCTCGGCGGAGGGTTGCGCGGGGGATTTATCTTGTTTCTACGTGACTTGCTGTGATTTCGATTTTGTTAATTTATTTCATTCGCTGTGGTATTTTTCCGTTGGGTTTTCATTCACAGGCTGCAGTTTTTCACCTCTCTCCCCGGTGCCTCCGCAGCTCCCTCAGGCAGCCCCCGGACGCTCCCTGGCAACGGCGTCCCGCGCGCGCCCCGCCCCGCCCCGNCCTTCAGCCCGGGATCCCGGTGCTCCGGCCGGCCGGATCGGCGCCGTTTACCCTGCTACACAGCCTTTAGGATCGGAAGGGATCTCCGGAGATCCCCCGGTCCGACCCCCTCGCGGCGGCAGGGTCAGGCGGAGCAGGTGGCACCGGAGCGCGTCCAGGTGGGTTGGGAATGTCTCCTGAGGGGGAGGCTCCGGGAGCTCCCCGTCTGCTGCCGGTGGCCGCGTGCTGCAGCTTTCTCAGCCCCCAANGATCGGCCGTCCCCACCCTCGGCGGAGGGTTGCGCGGGGGATTTATCTTGTTTCTACGTGACTTGCTGTGATTTCGATTTTGTTAATTTATTTCATTCGCTGTGGTATTTTTCCGTTGGGTTTTCATTCACAGGCTGCAGTTTTTCACCTCTCTCCCCGGTGCCTCCGCAGCTCCCTCAGGCAGCCCCCGGACGCTCCCTGGCAACGGCGTCCCGCGCGCGCCCCGCCCCGCCCCGCGAGTCTCGCGAGACCCGGGCGCTGCCGCCGCCTCCTCTGCTGCGCGGGGGCGGCTCTCGCGAGAGGTGGCGGCGGGTGCCGGGCCTGGCNACCCCCTCGCGGCGGCAGGGTCAGGCGGAGCAGGTGGCACCGGAGCGCGTCCAGGTGGGTTGGGAATGTCTCCTGAGGGGGAGGCTCCGGGAGCTCCCCGTCTGCTGCCGGTGGCCGCGTGCTGCAGCTTTCTCAGCCCCCAAGCCCCGCAGACAGATTTACCTGCGCCTGCCGCCCTGCCCCGACAGCTCTGGGACGGGAGGTGTCACGAACAGGCTGGGCACGACTTAAATTCCTGGTTTTCATCGCGTGTTGTTTATTGGTAGCACCCGCAGTCGCTGTGAGGCCTGTGCAGAGACAGTGGTGTTGCTCAGGACTGCCTGACAGCCATCGTATAATTCCTGAGTAGTCATTTACCCACTCAAACGATTTCATAATGAGTTCAGTATCTTTATAATTTTTTTCTATGTAACCATATTTTATTTGCAGAAGATATCAGCTGTTTGTATGATAAATCTGTCATAGTACAATTACGTGTTGTCGTTGCCTGTTCTTAGTTTTTTTCTTTAAGATCACTTTTGTCTATAGCTGTTGTGTCTGCATCTTTTTCATCTCTGGTCCCACCCAGTGTGTCACTTTAGAACCCTTTTCTTTCAGAATTTGGATCCAGCTCCATCATACACCTCTTCCAGGTTTGTTCCTGTCACTTGTCTAGCTTCTTTGTCCAAAGGAATGGTTGAGCCTTTTATCTTTTTGTTCTTTATTGTTGGCTGCCTCTTACGAATTTGAATACATGCTTAAAATCTGACTTCTCAGTAGCCTTTTGACTGATGACACTGTTCTGCTTACTTTTGTTTGCCTATATTCTTCATAAATCACCCTTCAGTGATTCTTTTAAAGAGTACTTAGCTCTGTTGTTGCTTCAGCTTTGTTGATCCTTTCCCTGGAAGATGCTCTCTTTCCCTCCTAGGTTTGCTATTGAATTAGCTGTCCCAAAGAAACAATTCCAGTTATCAACCTCGCACTCTTCAGAGTTCATAACCTGATGGTTCACACTTATTATCTTTTTTTCTGAGCTAAAACGTGTCTCTGCATCATCTGGTGGCGGTTACCTGGAATTCTTATAGCTTGAACACAAGTACAGTCAAAAGCAACTGGCTGATTTTTTTTTTTTTTCCTTTTTTTATCCATTGCCCTGTAGCTAAGGAATACTGTTCCACTGTGTTTGGCAGGTCTGTCAGTGTGTCTTGGACTGGGTCTCTTGCAAAACATCACAGATATTTTCTTTTCCTATTAAGATGCAGATTGCCAAAAGCCTTTGAGTATTACCCCTCGATTTGTACCATTTCTGTCTCCAAAACTCATCATGCATCCTGCCTGTGCTCGTTGTTGCCCTCTGTGCAGATGGTGCTGTTTGAGGCTGCTCTTGGAAGTGTTTTCAGCACGTTTGTGTGTTAATTCCAGGGAACCTGGGGGTTAAGAAAGACAACAAGCTAAAGCAGCTTTCATATCCCACGTGAAATTCCTTCTTGAAGCCCACTTTTCCTTCTAGGCACAATTGCGTTTGAAAATGGTGAACAGCTGATGTGTGGATGACATTGTGTGTTAAATTAGTAACAGATGTCATCACTGTTGGGTTTTCTGTCACTTTGTTATAAACTGTGTGTTTTTGCAGCTTGTGTGCTTCAGGCTGGGGCTGCTTTGTCCTGTATTCATACACAAAAATCAGAACCTCATTCCATGCCAATTCCTTTCAGCACAGCTTTCCTTTAGCAGTGTTGCTTAAATCTTGGCCTGGTGCTATTGCTTATCAATGAAAGTGTGTATCTCTTTAAAATATGTATAAAAGCAGAAACTAATTTAGAATTCATTTCAGGTGTGAAAATCTGTGTGTGAATTTTCTTGCTCACTGAGATGTGTTGTCACTGCTGGGTACAGCCATGGGTACAGGCCTTGCTTGTTCCTTCAAGAAATGTTCCTTCAAGGGCTGCTCTGGTGCCCTTCCTCTCATCCCTGGTGCCAAGTGTGATGAAGCCCTGTGTCTGTCTGCTCTCTGGGTGCTGGAGGGCCTCAAGGGATGGGGCCAGTAGTAGTGGCAAGGAGTTGGTTCTGCTCCTTTTTCCTGCACTGATAGCCACGATTCTGCTTTTGGAGGGAGAAGTTGCTCCATTCACTGAGCTTTTTACAGGTAGAGCTGGGCAGGTTTCACACAATGAGCCCTAATACAGAGGGGGAGCTGGGAGTCATCTGCCTCTTGCTTTTTAGGCTTCCAATGTCATACAGCTGGTTTATCATCATTCCCTTCAGGAATTACAAAGTTAAAGCTTGCAGGATAGTCACTGGATATCTGTTGTTTATGCTGCTATAGATAGGAATATCAGCAGCTTCCTGTGACTGCTCAGTTTTTTTTCCTTTTTTCTTTTTCCCACTTGCTCATTAAGAGGAGCTTCAATCCTGACCTGCTATGTTAATGTTGAGCCTGTATTGCAAAGGGTGTCTCTTAGCTGTGCTTTAATCAGCATCAGTTTGATAACATTTCAGTGATGATAATTTATAAAGCTATTTTATGTGGCTGAATTGTGACTGATGTCTGCACTAGTTTGCAAGAAACTCACTTGACAGGTATGGATTTCCATGGTATGTGGTGTTTGCATTATGAGCATGTGTCCTTTGAACTGTATTTCTTAATTAGGATGTAATGTCACCGTGCTTGCATTCCCAGTAAATCTGACTTGGAAGTTCCTTTTTGTTGTTGCTGCTTTTGTGCTTTGATGACTAGAGGCAGTGAACAGCAGACTGTCACCCCTTACAGAAAGTCTAAATATTTAATCTGAGTCTTGGAGTTTCTTTGTCATGACTAATGCCAAGTTTTGTCCTTGCTGGTGACTTGTCTGTTGGAGCTTCCTGATAATCCTAGTTCACCTTTCCAGTGCACTTTGCTGAGGGAGCAGGTTAGAGCAGAGGAACTTCTGAAACCTGTCTAACTTTTGAAAATGCTTCTGACCAAAGCTCAGAGCTGAGGAGATGCCTGAAGTACGTGTTAGTTATTTGAATGTTGTCCTCGGTACTGACAACCATCACATCTTTATTCTACCTGATGAGCTGGTGGCCAAAAGACGTCTTGGCCCTCTGCCTCAGAGTTTCAGGGTATTATAATCATCTTTTTTAGTAAGACTCCAGAGTTTTGCAGCTTACAGGTATTCTCAGCAATTACAGTGTGACTGGCTGGCTGGAAATGCAATGATGTTGGTTTTGATTAGCTTTACTTTTTTCCTGAAAGATTTCCAGAGAGCATTCTCCATCCCCTGCTAGCCTGCAGTACCTTGAAAAATGCAAGTCTTGCATCTCACAAAAGTGCATGTCCTCTCCTGTCCAGCACCTGATGTTGTCTGAATCTTGCTTGATCTGCTGTGCAACCTTTGTGCATTCTATTTTGTCATGGCACAGAACTGAATATGCTTTAAGTATTATTTGAAATAATTTGTTCAACATCTATCACAAGTTGATGTATGATAGATCCTTTCATGAGCTCTTTAAGTAGTGCTGTAAACACATTAATTATTGCATTTTGCAGTGTCTGGGGTGGCTCTACCACATCGACTTTTAGTTTCTCAAATCCACCGGCTCTTTACAATTCCCTTGTATTTCAGTAGCCTACAACTTTCATAAATTAGTGATGATTCTGGTTAGTTGATGTTAGCAACTCTTAAGTGTTCTAGCTGTCTATGCTGAAAGCTTTGAAGATTGAAAGCTTGTAAAGTCTGCTTCCTGATTTCTTGTTATTCCCTGTGAGGATTCTCTGGAGCATTTGCTCTCTGCAGAAGGGTATGAAATCATTCTTTACACCTGGAGAATTGCTAATTGGCTGATAATTAGCTAATTAGAATGTCAACCACTTTGGCCAATATGCCAGTGTTGTGTGATCTAATAAGGGTATTTGGATCTGATTCTTTATTTCATGTGCTCCCAGTGCCTTTTTGCCTTCACCGACATTTCAGATGTGGTTCCTTGTTTTCATGGAAGGCATTGAATAATATTTGGGGCCAGGTACTCTTGCAGGGATTTTTTGGTTTTGTTTTTTTCTTGCATGCAAGGTCAGAATGTTCCTCAAAACATACTTTGTTTATTGCCTGCAGTGTGAATCCATGCAAAAAAACCCCCCCAAAAAACAAACCACAGCTGAAATATTCTTTTCTACTGCAGGAAAAAGTGGATTTGCAGAAGTGTTTAAAAACTAATCAGAATGAGTGGTTAGTTACTCCACAGAATTTATACAGCATTTTTTAATTGAAAAAAGAAACTATTTTCCACAGAGAAAAACAAAAGAGTTCCTTATTTATAGTCTTAAAGGTTTGTTAAAACTTAAAATTGAGAAGTATATTTGTTTATAGTCTGCACAAAAGCGCTATCAGCAGTGGTCAACGAGAAAAAATTGGCTGCATTACAGCAAATTGTTTTTTAGAGAAGTGTTAATTGTTGAGATCCTGTGGAGTGGAGGATGGAGGGAAGACTGTTCATAGTGTGACATGTTTGGAACTAAATAAGAAGTTTCTCAAGATGTAGCTTTGGACACTTGGGATTGTTTCCCTTCTTTTCATAGCTGTGCTCTTGTTCCGAGTTGCGTGCCAGCCCAGCACTTCATCAGTGACACTGCTGGGGTTCCTCAACACTGCTGGGGTTCCTCATGTGCTATAAGCTGGGAAAAGGGAATGCTGTTGTTCATGGGAAGCAGTTCCATTTGTTTGTTTCTGTCCTTCTGTGTCACCTATTGTTTGTAATGGCTTAAGCGTGGAGCTCATAGCAAAGCACACTGAGGAGCTGATCCTACTTTGAACAGGCTTTTTCTTTGAACTGTGTGTGGACCTGCACCCTCCTGTTGAATTTTCATTATAAGAAGGGTGGGGAGAAGGCAGAGAGTGTGAGACAATTTGAGAAAGTGGCTTTGAATTGGCCTTTAAGCTGCAGTTCTCATAAAAACAGCTGCTTTTGAACATCTTTTGAGTAAAGAAGCTAAATTCAAATATTGGCCTCTATGCAAAGAATCAGAACTGGGTGCTGGGTGCCTGTTTCTCCTAAGACACCTGTTTTGGTGCGTATCTGAGAGGGTGAGGTGTCTATAAAGCCCTTAGGCAGTTTTAAGGGGAAGACAGGGTTTGTGGAAAGAAACAAAAGCTTGTAAAGAAACGTGTGGTGCTCCATGAGCGCTGAGTTGTTGTGGTGCTTTGGCAAAGCCTGGAATGGCAGCAGGGCCCAGCAGAGGTTGGATCTGGGTGTGATGGCACAGTGGGAGCCGTGGTGTCCCTGGGACATTGCTGCTCCTGGCTCTCTGTTCCACGCGATATTGTTGCCATGAGTAGCAAGGCTCGCTGTGTACCCTGCTGAACTGACTCAATCTAATGAATGCAATTTGTTTCAACTCAGGATACAAAGTGTCTTTATTCTTGTATTGCTTGTGTACGTGGTATTGCACATCAGTTGGGAACCGCTGCTCCTGAAGTAACTCATGACTGGATTTATAAACCAGCCTTCCTTCCCCTTGTCTCCTTAATAATACTTTTTCTGTTCTGACATAGGTTGTAGGTTTCTCCTTGTTTCTCCTGATAAACGTGTGTAGATCCTATAACCTTCTCTGTGTAATATCCTCACACACTGACTGTGCTTTGCTAACCTGAATTTCCAGGTAATACACAATGAAATGCTTATCGGGGCTTTTTTTTTTTAATTTTTTAAATGAGAAAGTTGTGTATTTCCTGTAATTTTAAATAAAATGCTTTTTCCTTTTCTTGACTCTATATGGACACCTGACCATAGGAGTCTTCCAATCCAAGTGCATTTAATTATAGAAGCTGTAACAGGAAAAAGACCCACCCCTTTGGTGGAGACTGTATACTTTGTATTAAACCTGTTTTCTTGGGTAGAACTGAACATGAAGGCAAAACTGGGATGCAACCAACATTTTTAAGAAGCTTGTTCTCTTCTTCCCCTCTAATAAAAACTTTGGGGTCTAAATTTAGCTAGGAGAATCTAAATTTGCCAGGAGAGCTATTCAATTTTCCATGACTTAAAGGACGTATTACTTGAGAAGTAACATTGTTCTAAAGAGGTCTCAATTGCTTTGGGACTCACTTCCACATGGGATAAGTTTCATTGAATATAAGACAAGTATATTAAGGGTGGGGTGAGGTGGAGATACAATGTTTCTACAATATGTAGCTTAAAATTTAAAAAAAACATAATAGACTTCCCTTCACTTGGAAGGTTTATCTATCTGTAATTCAATTTTTTTTCCAGATGCTGTGCAGTCATCAGCTGCTCACTTGTGGCTACTTTATCGTTTTTGTAACCAGGCCGTTCTGAATTATCCAACTCTGTTGCCACAAGTGTCACTTAGAGGTATGATTGAACACCAGTCTGTTGAGATTGGCTGTCTTTGCTGATAGTCACAGGGTGGTTTCATCTATGAGAGAATTTTGAAGGGAGCTGGACATAATATCAGACCCCACTTAAGCAAGGGTAGTTATTATATATATTTTTATTAAGTTTTTGGTGACTTTTCTGCAAAAGTCGGTGAAACTGGACCACAGTGAGTGTTTCTAAGGATTGCTGTTGATTCTGTTTTGGAGTGAGGACTCAGACATAACTGTTAATTCTGTTTTCCTCTTGGTCAGCCATTCAAATTGTAAAACTTTTGGTCTCTATTCTACACTTGGGATCTTCCTTTGAATTAACTTTATACATTTGAAAGAAATCATGATGTGTTTGTCTTGTGTTTTATAACCGGTGACTTTTCTGTTTGGACACAGTGAACTTAATTGTTGCAAAATTGAAGTTGCCTGCCAGCATGTATAGAACCATATTTCATATAACAAAATACTCTTTATAGTGCAGGTATCAGCAAAATGTATAAAATATTATTGTCATGCAATTTCTGCTTCAGTGTATCCTATTTTTCTGTAATCTGCATTTAAAAAATCAAAACCTAACAACACTAAATTCTGCATGTCTGACTTTTTTTTCTTGTGTGGCATTACTTAAAGGTAAACACTGCTCTCTTAATGTAGGTTGTGAGTGCTGCATGTGTGCTTTTCAGAGCAGTAGTGTGAGGAAGCTGGCAGTGGAATGGCAGGACGGCCTCATCCTTATGACAGTAACTCCAGTGATCCAGAGAATTGGGATCGGAAATTGCATAATAGACCTCGTAAACTTTGTAAACATTCAAGGTAGGTGCTGTGTCCCATCTATTGCATCTCAAAAACTACATTGAAAGTCCATCCTAAAGGCTACTGTATCTGGTTGTGGCAAGTCCTGTCATAAACGTTGTAATTCTTCTTACAAGGAACGCTTCTTAATTATTTTAAAAAGTGTCTTCTGACCTGATTTGTCAGCTTCCCTAATCTTGTTTTGCCATGGGTTGCATTTTAGTCCTTTTAAACAAAAAAACCCCCTAAATGCCTTGTGTGCATATCAAGACACCAGTTGAGTGACTAAATATATGAATTTTTTCGAGGTGCTTGCTAGGAGTTACATCCTTAAATTATGCTCAGCTTGTCCACGGTGAGAACTAATAGTTGCTTGCATGCAAGTATCACTGTCTGTAGCACTTTTTCTAAAGCTGTGTGTCATATCTTGCTTTTGCCTGCATCCCTCACAGTAAGAATGTTTTTTTAAATGCTTCTTGATTTGACAAAATGATGCAATTAATTAGTGTTTTTCCAGCGTACAGTGTTCAAAAATGAACTAAGCAAAGCAGTTAGTCACCTTGCAAATGTATGTGAAGAAGCATATTGCTGGAAAGAAGCATCCAAATAAGTGTGTATCTTTCAAGTACTTTGCCCTTTTAGAAGTGCTAAATATAACTGAAACATCTCTGTTAACGAGCTAAAATTGTTAGTTATTCAAGCTTTCCTACTGGCAAGATGATAGGAAAAGAGCTAAGGAGCATATTCAATACCAGCAACTTATTTCACATTTTAGTTGTATAGGTGCAGATAAACTGGACTCAAGTGTTGTCCAAAGTATTCTGTAGGCAGTTAATATTGTGGGTTATTTTCCTGCCATTATTTCATGAATAATTGTGAGAAATCCAAGAGGGCAGGAAGAAAGAATGCATCAGTAATTAAAAGGCTCTCGGGGAGACCCATGTAATTAGAGGCCTGTGCTGTGAATAATGGAGTGGTTAACAACCGAAGAGGGTGGCTGGTGCTACTGGTCAGGGTAGGTTTGTGGGGTGTAGCTTTGTACAGCTCGTGTTTTTATTAAGGTGGTGGTGTCTGGGGTCGGCTGATCCTGCTCCTTTTTTAGGATCCCAGTGTGACACAAGCCTCGGCAGTGACCAGTGTTGATAGGACGGGGCATTGTGTGGGAGTGAGGGCTGGGCAGTGCCCCCCGACGATTCCCTGCTGAGCCCAGTCCAGGTGGTTCATCTCTGATCCCGTGCTGCCTCCCATGACAGGGGGTCTGGAATAAAACTCGAAACTGATACTGGGACAGACGACCCGTGATGGGGCTGTTAGGAACTGAAAAGGGCTCGTTAAGAGCTGCGATCTGAGTGGTCCGACACGTGCGAATTACCCGGGTGCTCTCCGTGCCACCGAATTCAGGGTTTAACAGCAGCGAGCCAAGGACGCGGGCCGTGTTTGTCACCTGTCAAGGACATGGCACCGAAAGGGGCACTGCCACAGCGGGCAGAGCGGGGAACACAAGTCTCCAGCAACATCATGTGGTCAAAAGGGCTTTTGGGTGGGCAAAAGTCTGGTGTCAGCAGTTCAGAACTGCCTGTAATCAATATCTTCCTTGAAGATACAAAAGTTACTAAATATCTTCTGAGACAGGGAACACCCAAAGGTTAAACAATGACTTCTTGATCAGTCACAGAAGTTATGGTGATGAGCTGTAGTCAGCGGGCAAGTTTGTAATAAAGTGTGGTAGTGGGAAGCTGCAGCTGTGTAAATCCAGCCCAGAGGA
The DNA here is from genome assembly GCA_013398115.1 of Falcunculus frontatus. Taxonomy (NCBI): domain Eukaryota; kingdom Metazoa; phylum Chordata; class Aves; order Passeriformes; genus Falcunculus; species Falcunculus frontatus. The sequence goes on from VZRV01002982.1 coordinate 555,787, forward strand.
ACAGGACACATGTCTGACCATGTGTGGTCTGGGGTGGATTATCTATTTTGGGGAAATGTTTCAATAAAAAGCTGTGCAGCTTTCTGCAAAGATTATTTGATGCAGATAGGAGTTAACTCGAGGATGTCCATGGCCTGTGCTTTTCAGAAAAGCTGCTGTTGATCATTTCATGTAGTCTGAATTCAAGGGTCAGACACCAAAAGGTAGGAAATCTATGCCTCAAAGATAATTGCAGCTGTTGGACAGATTTCTGTCAAAACACGATTTGTTTCCAATGCTGAACAGCATTTCTGTGGAAACTTAACATATATGCTAGGGATATAGTACTCAAGCTAACATCTGATCATTTAAATTTTTTTTCCCCCAAATAAAGTGGTTCTGGAAATCTTTGAGAATCTAAATAATAGTTTGATGTTGTAATAGAATAAGGGATAAATTAAGGATAAGTATTTTGTTACCTTATTCCTTTGAGATACTTGATTACTTCAAGTATCTAATTATTGGAAAATGGTATACTTTATTCAAAAGCCTGAACAAAATAACTGGATTTTGTGTGGCTGAATATAGACATATTGCTATAGTTTCACTTGTCTAGAGGAAAAAGTGTCAATTAAGTCAGAAAGTCCGTGTGAAAAATACAGTGTGAGGGGAAAAATGCATTTGGAAGCATAAGTTGTTATAGTATAACTAGAACTGTTAGGTTAAAAGGTTTGAGTACTCCAGTCTTGTTTGTCTTACTCAAAATACACCTTGTTATCATGAAGAAGAAAATACTTCTGGTTTGGAAAACATAATGGTGAAATAAGGGCGTTGTAATAAATAATCTCAACAAGGGAGTTATATAGGAGATCGATGCTTAGCTTGTCACTTCTTGGTGCTTTGGAGTGTTTAATCCTCCAGCCTTAACATTCTTAAAATAGCTTAGATAATTTTCTTGACTCATAGAAAGCATAATCTAGGGCTGTGAGCAGCCCTGTGTAGGGCTTGTGTGGCAGCAAGGAAAGCCACGGGTCTGTTTGGCGCCAAGGACATGAGGCAGAACACCAAAGGGGAATGTATTGAATCCTTACACAGGTCTGCATTAAATCCTGTTCTGTCTAGTTTGGTGAGAGTCCAGTTTTTGAAACCTGCCAAGTTTTACTGTTGTTTTCTCTCCTCCTGTTTCTTACTTGTTCTGAGATGGGCAATGGAACGGAAAACTCAGAAGGGAGAGATGCAGAAAATAAGGACTAAAAATATAATGCATATGATCCCTCGTATAATTCTGCAGAGCCTGTCAGGATGAATTTATATGGTATTAAAGATGACTAAATAATCATACAAACAGTCTTGTTTGTGTAAGCTATTACAGAAAATTCTTGAAGATGCTTTTTTTTAAGTACCTGAGTAAGATGGAAGAAAATGTTCAGGAACCATATGTTGAATTAACAGTGCTGAAGGTTCAAGTAAATGGTCCCTGAATTCATATTTTCATTATTAGGTCTTGCTGTTCTGTACTTTTTATTCAATTTTTCATCAGTTATTAGCTTCCCACATGTAATTTCTCTATAGAGTTGGAGTTTTGGTTGTTCTTAGAAGACTTTAATAATAATTCTCTTGCACTGAATGCTTTTTCTAGAGTTGTGCTGAAAAACCTTAGGCTTAAATTTGCCTTTTCCTTAAGATTTGTCCTGGATAGAATTTTCTAAATCTGATTCTGTTTTAGTCTCTTTTGACAGTTTCTTATTTGTTCATTCTGTTTAGATATTATTAGATCCAAAGTCTTGCCTGCACTACTGCATTTATGAACAAAATGTGACTCTGCTTTGACTCTGTTGCCATGACTCTTGAATCTTTGAAAATCTTCAGTTGCTTTTTAAATCATGTCCATAGATGAGAAGTTATTGTGCAGATGCTAAATGCTGGGATTTTCCCCCCCAGTATTATTCTTGCATGCTGGGAGGATGCATTCATGGGTTATGAATGGAAGTGCCACTTTTCTCAGCATTTTGTAAAGTGCGTGAAGCATCCCAGAAGAGTCCCTTTCTCATCCGTGGAATAATATCAGAATAATATATATAGTGTAATCTGTTTTCCACTGTGGGACAGGTTTTTTCTTCCTATAAATTAGATTTCTGCAGTTGAACATTTTGCAGCATGGGGCAGGCATGCCCAAGGTATGGCATGAAAATAATGAGGCCTGCTTTTGCCATGGGCTCCGGTCATACTGTGCATCACCTGCTTGGAGTTCACTGCTAACATGCCTGCTCTTAATTGCAGCCTGGGATTGGCAGATCAAAATCTCCTCATCCAGGCTTTATCAGCACCAGGATGGAAAGCTCTCAGGAGAAACTGAGATGGGCTGGGAAGAGCTGTTCTTGGAATCTAGAAAAATGGGCTGCACTCAGTGATAACTTTCAAATACACCGATCTATTAATCTTTTGTAAGGTACCCAAGGTATAGTGAGTAATCTTAGAGTTGTGGGGAGTGGGGTTTTTATTTCCTTTTTGACATCCTTCTTGTCTGAAATGACAGCTTGTTTACACTGCTGAGAGGGGAAACTTAGCAACTTCCAGAGCAAAAGCACACACTAAATCCTCCTGAACTTCTTCAGCACCCAAATTGCCTTTCCCAAATATTATCAGATATTATTTGTGGTGGACTTTGGCACGTTTAATTAGGACACAGCACTTTAGCGGTGATTATGCTCAGAACTAGAATTTTTTATGGACAACTCTTCATTGTTTGTACCTTTAATCTCTGAGAATAGAAACTGTAATGGCTACATACAGTTTCAGTGTTTGGACCCAGTTCTTTCGAATTTGAACTTCTGAAGCTGGTTTTTAATAAATGGAGGTACTTTCCAGTTCCAATGAAGATAATATGCTTCTGAGTTTCTTGAAGTTTGATTTTTCCTTAACATCCATGTTGAACATATAGCAGAAATTGGTATATAAGTAAAGCCAACCACCATTCTTTTATGAAGGTCTTGTGTTTGGGTAGCTTGGCAGAAGTCATAAGACATGAATGTGTTCCCTCCTAAAGGTTAAGTCCTTGCTGCTTTAAGAAATTCCTTTGGCAACTGAACACTCCACTCGTGAGATCTTTTCCTGAAATGGAACTGAATTACTAAGAAGTACATTACTCATGGTTGAGAGAACCCACTGAAGACCAGAATTATGTGAATATTAAAGAATTTTGAGGGTGGAAAGTGTTGACAGAGTTTCTGCTTCAAGCTGAAGGAAGATCCTGTAGCAGTCCCTAAATTAAGCAGTGAGAATTCTTTCTGAGGGCTTCCTTACATGGAGCCCCAAGTTAAGGGTGGCTCCTGGACTGTGTCTCTGTAAGATTTTGATGGGTGTGTATCCTGTCCTGAGGGGTGTTTTCTGTGGGAGTTGGGAGATAATCTATCCATGGCGTGTTCTTTCCATCTGACGTAGGAGTAAAGAAGAAAACACATCCTAGTTCTGCTGTGGAGAAGAGACCCCAAATACGGAGCCAGAGCACTTTTTCTTGCTGCTGGGGGACTCTTCTATTAGAGCAAAAAATGCCTGAGAAAGGTTTTTCCAGCATGCTTTTCATGCAGCTTATTATAGCCATGTCTTCCTTGGCTTATTTTGAAGGGAAGAAAAGGCTTACAAGGCTGATGGTTATTCTTCCCCTGGGGCATGGTGCTTGTGTGAACCATCACAAGACCCTAAAACCAGGAGAAAATTCACTGGTTCGGGTAATTGAAATTGTATGAGCAGAAATCTTCCTTCCGTGTGTAAAGAGCTGACTCTTCAGCCTGGAATGCCGATGTTCTCCTGTCTTTCTAATCACAAGTCTCTGGTTTTTCCTCCTGACTTCCCTCTTTATTACAGCAGTCATTTGCTGAACAATCCTCCTCATTTCTTCAGCTTGCATCATGTTTTAATTTCCACCCTACGACATCTTGATTGTTATTTATTGTAGGACTTACTTTTAAACTATTTCTCCAGTGTATTGTGACTCCTTAAAACAGCCTGCAGACATTCTAAAAAGAATCATTTAAATAAAGCTGTCTCACAGTGCCTAGTTATCCTCCCGCCAAAAAATCTTTAGAAAATTTTACCGACTTGTGTATTAATTTGCTTTGTTATTTTTTGTGCTTGGTGGGCTCGACTTGTCAAGCATTTGATGGCCTGTTGATGTGAAAATGCACAATGATTTCTGATCGGCAAATGTACTGATTAGTATAATTATATACTAATGATGTTTAAGTTGTCACAAAGAATCGTACATTTTTCCTAGCTTAGACTTGCTGGAAAAGGGATGCTTGTAGTTTTAAAAATGGAGGTTGTGCTGTCTCGTTCTCCAAAGGCTCTTGCTATACCTCCTTACTAACTCAGTGGAAGGCGAATTCATTTTAAATATTAATCCAGGCAGACTTTACAGGAACAAACGCACCGTCCCCCGAAACTCGCGTGGCTTTGCCTGTCTGGGCTGATCATTGCACACGCGAGAGCCGTGCCAGGGAAAGTTGCGGTAACCTTTTCTCGGCGGTGCGCGTGTGCCCGGGAGCCGGCAGGACCGAAATAGCTCCGCAGCTGGTGCGCGGCGCGGCTCCGCCGCCCGGCCCTGCCTTCCCCCTGCCCGTCAGCCGCGGGGCCCAATGGCTGCGGCCGGTGGGGCCGGCCCGCCGAGCCTGCGGGGTCATACGTCAGCGGTGCAGCACGCATGGCTGAGTCAGGCACGGCGAGACACACAATCCAATTCATATCCAGAGGGGCTCGCGGCTCTCGGCGCTTAATGGACTGGAGAGCTACAGTCGCTTATGCTGGAGGGGAAGATGATGGAGGAAAAAGTAAGGCTCGCTGATGGTGCAGTGAACTACTGAAGAAATGATGGAAATATCAAATATGCTGAACTTAACAAGTAATGCCAAAGGATGCTGATCTGGCTTTCAAAGCTGCCTTATTGGAAGGAACAGAATTCCTTTGTGCTCTGATTCCGAAATTGTTCCCATGCTTCTGTGTTTCCTCCCTGATAGACACAAGAGGAAGGTGCGTATTTGTTAACAGGAATAATGTGTGGGCAATATGCAGGAGAAGGATGAGGAAAAGGAAAAGTACTGTCCTTTGTGTGCACGGGTCAATTGAAATGTCTGCTGACAAAGAACAAGCTTGAGGGGGAGGAAGAGAGGCATAAGCGCTGTCGTTGTGTAAGTCCTGGCAGGATGAGCAGAAGGGATTTCTTCTAAAGCCTCGGAGCATGAGAGCTGTAACTTAGTGTGTAGATAAAGCTCTATAGCCTGATTCTACAAGTGTTGATTATGGCAATCATCCTAGCAAAGGATGGGTCTAAGTTTTTATTTTAAGGAGAGTTAATATAAGTTTTAGAACATAGGGGAAAAAAGGGGTAAAAATTGTGGTTAATATTCCACTGCTGTGTCCTTTCATTTATTTATGGTCTAAGGGTGGGTTTGGGAGTAATAAGTATATTGGTTAAGCACCATAATTCTGTGTGGACAAGAGCTGGTTTTATGAAACAAATATGTTTATTGGCAGTATTCAGTAGGATGCACATGGAGTTTTTATGTTGGAATAGATGCTAATTGTTTTGGCAGTAGAATTAATTCGGTCTAATGACTTCTTTTAATAATTAGTAATATGTTCAAAGCAATCTGTTGTTATGTATAAAGACAAACTGAAGCTCTCCTTCTACAGATGACTCCAAAGCATCATTAAATTGAAGAGCATTTACATTTTTTAAAAACAGCTCTTCCCTTACTACAAAAATAGGAAGCATTACCAGTATGACAAGTTGCCATTTTGATGGTACTTTTTTTCCTCCTTCACATCATATTAAATAGATTTGCTTAAATAAAACCTTGAGCTTATTTGGTTTTCTTCATGAGGCAGCTGCTTTTAAAGAAAATACCTCATTCCCTTACAAAGACAGAGCTTCCTTGATCCCTGACTGAGGGGGAAAATAATTTCTGTCACTGACTTAAAGTTCTTGAATGGGTGTAGTGCACATGTTCCAATGTTCCTTTGGAGCCAGGGAAAAATGTGTATTGAATTTGTGAGTGTTGCCAAAATACATGAATATTCATGAAGTTGTTTGGTTGTTTTGGTTTGGATTTGTTTATTTGGGTGGGGGGTTGTTTCTTTTTTCCCTGTAGGAAAGCAATTGATAAAGCAAGATGTTCTTCCCTTTTATAAACTTTTGGGTACTAGGTGATCTTACATATATGGGGCTTTTTCCAGCTTTAGTGAATGAAGGAATGAGAGTTTAAAATGGTGTTTTCTTTGTTCTTTCCTCTCTTATGCTTTTAAATTAAATGCAATGTGTCATTAGGCATGCAGGAGAAAATTCTGCTTATGGGTTGGTGCTGTGCCTTATGGCTTCCACAGCTCAGAGTGCAGCTGGTGGTCATCAGCTGGGGAACCAATTGAAAGCTGACTTTGCAAACACTTCTTTTCAGGGTGAGATGGTCATTGTAGCTTCAGATCTCTTTCCTGGAGGCTTGCATTAAGGCTCTGTGCCGGCTCCGCTGGGTGCTGTGGGCTGAGATTACAGGTGAATGCAGTGTGGCAGCCGTGGCTTCCTGGCACTTGGAGCTCTCAGCGTTTCACTGCTGTTGAGAAGTCTGGGTGGTGTCTGGTCTGCTTCTGTGGACCAGAAGAGTTCCTGTTTGCCTGTTCTTCAAATGGGGCAGCTCTGCTTTGGTCAGTCCCATGTCCACTGGTATAGATTGGTAGGAAGCTGCAACAACACAGCTGTGGAACTCCCCCGTGAATGCCAGTTTGTCTTGCTTTCATCCCTGGGGCCAGGTTTGTACTTAGTCCCTCACACTGCTGGTGTGCAGTGAAGGGTTTGTGCATTCCCTGCAGAAACAACCTCCTGGCCCCACTGGCTTTGTTAGAGGGGAAAAAGAGGATGTGACCAGCAAGTCCTTCTATGAAATAAATCAAAACTACTTGGTAGTTCTGATGTCTTCATTTTTCTTTGAACATTTGCAACTTCTTCTAAAGCCTCTTTACAGGAAAATAGAAGTCACAGGTCTTCTTTCATACGTACTGGCCACAGATGTATCTCCTTTTTCAGAGTAACGAGAGTAGCTGACTGACACAACTTTCCTAGTCAGGTATCGCAGGGTAAAGCCAGTGCCTGTCTCTTCTGACATGCTAAGCTCCACCTCTGTATTTTCTCTTTGTTCAGATTTAAACTCATGCTAGTTTTCTTGTTCATTGTAGAGCAAACTCGTATTTAAGGGGTAGCATTGATCTGAGTGCTCATGCTGTTGAACACATGGAACTTCAAGTTTGTCAGGTATATATCCAACAGATCAAAGAAATATCTTTTGTGAACTATGACTCAACAGTGATGAGATTTAAGATTGGCATTTTAGATGGCTGTTACTAAGATGAATGAAGATTCATGATTCAGCCAGTGGTTTCTCAAGCCAAACTGCTTGAATTCTCAAAAATCTTGCAATTTTGGCTTGCATCTTGTGGCTGATAGATGATGTGTCAGTCTCACAGCATAGATCTGTGCATTAAAGGAGGAAAGTACAATATAGAAGCAAGCAAACGAGTGCTGTGGCCAGCTGCAATTTGAACAGCCCTTTGAAATTATTTACTAATCTGTGTGTTTCAGAACCAGTTGATTTACTATTCGAGGATCATGTCCTCCTCCAGCTGGCAGCCTCTGCCTCTCCTACTGTGGTGTGCTGAGCTGAATTGATGGCCCAGGCTCTGCAGGGATGGCTGTGGCTGGCAGCAGGAGCAGGATAGATAATCCCTGAGCACTGCCCCTCTCCTCCAGGCTTGCTGGCTGCTGGCACCAAAGCAGAAGTAGCCCCAGTTCCCATTTTGGGAGGTCCTGACGTGCCTGACATGGTCCTTCCTTCGGGCACGGCTCAGGAGGAAGTGTGGTGCCAGCTGAGTCAGTGTTGCTTCCTGTAGCACCTGTTTTTATCAGCTCCTGGGAAGAGATTATTAACTAGGGTTTGCCCTGCTTCACTGGGAACTCTGAATCACTGCTTGGAGGGTAATGTGGCTTTAGATGGTTTTCTGGATTAAGAATCACATTTTAATTGCCTTCTCTGTTAAAGGGGAATTTGTGTTTGCTCTGCCAAAATGTGTGATAAGCCTGCATCCCATTACAGTGGTTCAGTTTAATTTTCTAGCGTGTTTCCCTTATTTAAAGCAAATAGAGCTCTTTAGTTACTGAGAAACAGTGAGTCATGCATTTTGATACTATAAAATGTGACACCTGCAAAACTCTGTTTTCTCACAGCATGGTTGGAAATGTTATCAGGTCTAGGATCAAAGCTGTGCTTCAACAGAGGCCTGATCACATGAGGCTTTATTGGGATTTGCAGAGATGTTTTGTCACCAGACTGCTATGTAGGTGTTTGAGTACTCCACACATACACACCCCCTTTTGTGGCATCCTTGATTATACCATTGTAAGCAAATATAAATGCACAGATGAGATACAGAGGCTCTTAGAAAAATAAATTGACCTTTTTTTTTTAAGTTTAGCTGTAGTAGTAATGAATATTGTCATGTTTAAACTGGGGTTAGACTTTGGTCTTGAGTTTGAGGCTGTAATCCATATTTCTGATAATTTATGGGCATCTTTTATATCTATTAAAATGGTTAAATTATGTATATATATATCTGTCTCAAAGGAAAGGTGCAAAGGTTTTCCTAAATTGTTGAAGTTTTTGAAAGGGAGGTTTGCAGATCTCACTCTTGCAAACTTTTGCACATTTCACTTTAAAAATAAAGGATTTACCTTTCTCTAATAGAGAGGTAGAACAAGTAAGGAGACATGTTAGCCATGCTGAAATGTTATAAATCTTAATACCTTCAGAATTGCATTGGAAGTCCTCAGGAAATTTCCTCTTAGTGGAAGCGCTTGGATCATTATTGGACTGTAAATCTGAGTGTTTTTAGCCAGAAGCAAAGCTTGCAGTTCTTTTCCCTTATTCGACAGACCTTTGGCTGACTCCACATCCCAAAGATGCATTTCTTACTGCAGCATATTTTAAGCTTGGCAGGAAACAGGATTGCAGTAGATTCCCTCTGCACCAAACTTATGCTTTGTCGACAGGAGATCCTGCCCTCATTCAGGCGGGGTGGGGAGAAGCTTGTGTGCCTTAGGGAGAGGTACATTTCTGGTTCTTTGCATTGTGCTAAACACTGATTTATCACAGCCTTTTTGTTCTCTAAGCTCCTCTTATCAATCACTGAAACCTGAAACTGCAACATCTCATGCTAATGGAATAGCCTTGATTTTTTTTTTTTTTTTTTTTTTTTTTTTTTTTTTTTTTTTTTTTTTTGGTCATTACTTCTGAGCAACCTAAAAAGAGGACACTGCTCAATCTGCTTGTCCAGTGAATGCTTTTGTATTTGTTGTGCTTGTCTTAGCTAGGTCATCATTCTTACCTCTCTGTGTTCTCCTGCAGCATTCCTGCAGTCATTATTTCAGGTCTCCTGGTAGGAGTTATGAGATTTGCAGGCTGCGAGCAAGTGGGGCATTGAGGTTCCTCTGGGAAATTCTGACTCTGCTTTGTCTGTCAGACCTTGTAGCTGTGCAGATGTCTGTCTGGGTTATCCACTATCTGAGGCTTTGGGCATTTCTTCAGTAAAATCCATAAATAAGGAATGTTGCCATGCCTTCACTTGAAAGGTAAATAGCAAAGGAAGAATTCCTGCTTTAGGAATTCTGGTGGGGTGCAAGGACACAGACATGTCTGTGCTGTCCAGACATAAATTTTTCTCTTTTAAAGAGTATGAATAGAAGATATAAGGGTTTTTGGTAAATTCAACAATAGCTGTTGCAGGTTGATAGTTAAATTTTAGATAGTTTCTGAGAGTTGTGGATCTCAAAACTGACTAGTTTTGTTGGTTGGTTTAGTAATTGCAAAATGTAATTGATATCTTAAATTGATCAATGTAACTTAATCACAGTCTAAAACATCTTAAACTATTATATTAAAACTTGCTGGTTTGGAACTAATATCCCACTTGTTACTGACACTCTGGTAGGTTGTGGCTTTGATAGTATAGTTCATGTTTGCTGCCTGGGTTTTGGTGACTTATTATTGTTCTTTTTAAGAATAAGTGAAAATTTAAAACAGAATGTGCAGAAATAAGCTCTTGGCTGGTGTGTCTTGATCTCCTAGTTTAAGGCTGACTACCTTTGCAAAGGAAGTTGCAGGAAAAGTGTGAAATCAGCTTGTGGTCTGAGAAGGGTTTGCCAAAATAGGTTTCACTGGGAAAAAAATGACACCCAACTTCTAATTTCATTGTTTGATTAAAACATTTAATTTAACAGTAAGAATCAAAATAAAATGCTCATTTGTATTTGACTCACCCATTCTGGAAGAGATTTGTGTGAATGTAGGTTCACATGCAGGCTCAGCTGATCAGGTGCTGTCTCTGTAGATCACACAGCAGCAAACAGGTAATTCCTGCTGTCTACTTCATGTTCCAAGTAATTGTTCCAGTTTGTAAATATAAACATGAGTACAACAAAAAAAATGGAGCTGGATAATCCTAATCTTGGAAACATATCCCTGGAGTGTGAATGCCTTGAAAATTTAGATGTGTAACATCCCTGAGATTTTGAAATACTGAACATTTCACTTATTTCTGTTTTCAGCACCTCATCCCGTGTTGCTAAAGGAATAGACTACACCAAAATGAGCCTCCATGGTGCAAGTGGTGGACACGAGAGATCCAGGGACAGGCGCAGATCAAGTGACAGATCTCGTGACTCATCCCATGAAAGAGCAGAATCTCAGCTCACTCCATGCATCAGGAATGTCACTTCACCAACAAGACAGTATCATTCTGGTGTGTGCAGATCTCTGCCGTTTCAGGATTAAAATTCTCTAAACTTGAGTACTCTTTTGTTAAATGCAATAAAAAGCATTATTTGTTGATGACACAACGTACAGATTTCTTACATGTGCCCTGAGCTGGGAATACCCTTCTTTGATAGGCTGTAACTTTAGGAAGCATCTGCAGTGTGTATTCCTACATAATGCTCTTATTTAGTTCAAAGCACAAGAACAATCTAATTTTGCTGAGATAATGGAGGGAACACTTCCCCTTTACTGTGTAGGGTCTAGGTATTTGGAAATAGAGGATAAAGGGATTTTTTAAGTGACAAAACACGGTTTGTTTCTTCGAGCTATAGCACCAACTGTGATGCAATAGCTTTTGTATTGAGTTCCTTTTTCAGTACTAGAAAAGTAAATTTTCTTTGTGAAGACTTTTGGGGAAGGTGAGGTGGCTTTGATGTCTACGCAATACAAACTTCGGAATCTCGTAAATGGGCAGTTATTTTTGAAGGTTTCTTTAACCAGAATAGACTTAACCAAAATAATTTCTACTTAACTTCTCAAATTGATGTGTTTTGTGACTGGAAAGACACAAACTGCATAGGACTCATGTAAATCTCTTAATTTCATTTCCTGTTTTTTCTCCTTCCACCTCGTTGCCACTAAAGATCGTGAGAAGGATCACAGTTCATCTCGGCCCAGCAGCCCCCGGCCCCAGAAGACATCCCCAAATGGTTCTGTTGTCAGCATGGGCACCAGCAGCAGGAACAGCAGCCAGTCAAGCTCAGATGGCAGCTGCAAGGCTGGTGGGGAAATGGTGTTTGTGTATGAAAATGGCAAAGAGGGAGCTCGGAATGTCAGAACTTCCGAACGAGTAACGCTCATCGTGGACAACACCAGATTCGTTGTAGATCCTTCCATCTTCACTGCACAACCTAATACAATGTTGGGCAGGTTTGTATCTTGTTTTGGTTTTTTTTCCTTAGTCCTCAGCTGTTACAGAGAGTCATAAATACTTCATGGGTATTTAAACTGTCTAAATAGCTGTTGAACTCGTATTGCTGTAGCTGATCTTGCTAATGTTTAATATTACCAGTTTGCAAATGTCTTTAAGTAAAAATCACATGCAAGTTCTCCTCTGGTTTTGGCAGGGAGGGCAGGAGATGTCTATTATGTAGAGATGACAGCTGATAAATAAATTAACATTTCATGATGTTCCCATTTCTTTGTCTTCCTGGGCATTGCTTCTGTATTCAGTCTGTCTCATTCTTCCTCATTTTTAAAGCTAGGTGCTTCATAAAACAAAGTGGCATAGTGAGTGTAGACAGTCTCCTTCAAAACAGCAGGGTGGAAAAGCTTGAAGGAATTTATTTTGCTTAGTGGGCCTACCCTGACAAAGTTCAGGCTCAGCCCATTTATCTTCTGAAATGCCAAAAAATCAGTGTAACAGCCCTGAGCCACTCAGCAGAGAGACTGAATGCTCAAAATGATCAACACTTGAATGCAAGTCCACAATATGTGTGTAATGTTTTCTGTAGAAACTATAATGAACAACATATTTAATGTGGTTGCTTGGTGGGAAAAGATTCAATACTTGACTTGCTCAAATTCTGGTTGGTTTTGCCTTGTCCAAATGCAGATGGCACCACTTAAAACCTTGCATCAGGAAAGAAAAGAAATGAAGGTTTTTCTGTGTCACTTTGGATTTGGCTTTTTCATTAAAATGTGGCTGTTTCTCAGCACACAAGGATATAATCATATTTAAAATACATATATATAAATCTCTTTGCCATGGTACAGGTAATAGATGTGATTAAACAATTTCTGCTCTGTTTAAATCACCGCAGTGTGGGATAAATAGTACCTTGGATCCCTGTTTTGAGAAAAGTTGGATGAGTCACAGAGAAGGCAAAAAATACTTCTATGTCTAAACTGTCAAAGGAAATAAATGGAAGCAAGAATCAATAGAATTAAATAATTGATTTAAAGCACTTGTATATTATACAATGCATGCACACATGTAAATATCCAGACAGACTGGAAGTGTATCAGCTGAAATAAAGCAATGAAATAGTTTCATTTTCCATGCCCAGCCTCAGAGTAAGTGGTGCTGCCTAATGCACTGGATTTTTTGTGCATGTGTGATGCTGAGCTATTCTCCCCCTGGGATTGGTTCAAGGAACAAGCTTATTTTATCTTCTGCTAATTGAAAAGTAGGTTAATAAAGATACGGAAATACCGCTCTAACGCGCAGGTTATTTATAAACCCACTTTCCCTCAATGTCAGTCTGCAGGACACTAAGCAGGAACAGCTTGGGAGGTAAAAGTAACTATAATAAGAATGTATTATTTGCCTTAAGCCTGTATCCTGTTAGACTGTCTTTTCCTAAGTATTATTTCTTGTCCTGAAGAGTGGTCAGAAAAGACACGTCAGATCATTAAGTGAAAAACATAAACCCAACTGAACAGAATGCACTGCTTTTCCCCTGCAGTTTCTGTACAGTTTTTTGCATTTTATTTTTCTTATTTACAGACAAGAAAACATAGTAAGGAATTCTAATTCAAATTACTTTGATTCTTGAGCAGGATGTTTGGATCAGGCAGAGAACACAACTTTACACGTCCCAATGAAAAAGGAGAGTATGAAGTTGCTGAAGGAATTGGTTCCACTGTGTTTCGTGCTATTCTGGTGAGTTTTTAGGGGCAATTACTGGTAGGATAAGCACTATTAAGAAGTAAAACTTCCTGGTTTAACCTAACTTACATATCTAGATTTTGTGGATGGCATAGGTAGTGCCCTTTTGTTTAGTAGAGGTGGGAAAATGCTTGTTATGAACCCCCTTTTCCTAGACATGAGCATGTGACAGGGAGAGAAAAAGTACACATGAAAGAGACCAAAGATTATTTCCTGACAGAAATTAGTTGACCTTTTCCTATGCATGTAGTTCACCAAATTCAGGTATATTCTGCCCTTCTAGAGATGAAATTAAGTGAAACGGAGTACTGGAAGTTAACTTCCTGCAGCTAACAAGAGTAAAGCAAACTTCAGTCTGAGATGGAAATGACCCTTTATGTATTTCATATCCACACAAAGAAGCAGAGCTGCTGTACTGCTTTGTCAGCAGACTTGGAATGGGAAGAGCTCAATGAAGTATAGATAAAAGACAGCAAAATAATCAGTATTAATAGTTGTCACTTTAACAATTTTAACCAGAACTCACTGCTCTGAATGCAGCTCTGAAAACTGATAAATTTGAGGACAGGAAGATTCACAAAGTTTAACATTTGTTGCTGTTTTACATTTTGGGGACTTTCTTTGTGGAGAAGGTATCATAAATGAAATGATGAAATGTTTCTGTTGGTGAGTATTGTGCATTGTGTTTTTTCTTGGTGCATTCCTGCAGGATTACTACAAGACTGGGGTGATACGCTGTCCTGATGGGATATCTATTCCTGAATTGAGAGAAGCATGTGACTATCTCTGTATCTCCTTTGAGTATAGTACTATAAAATGCAGAGATCTGAGTAAGTACAGAGTTTATTAAAATAATCTGAATTTTACAAATTGTTTTAAATAAGTGTGTGTGTGTGTTAATTCTAAATCATATCCTTTATTGAGATAAAGAAGATGGCTGGCACTACATGGATAAAATCCTTCCCTTTTTGTCTCTTATGTAATAAAGCCCTAAAACCAATGGATTTATGTTCTTTGAAAAATAATGTCTGATATTTCAGTATCTGATTCTCTGCTGTGGTCACCCTGTGGAATACTTAACTCTATGATTGCATGAGCAGTACAGATACAGTAACATTCAGTGGTACCTTTTTTTTGCAGAGGACAGGGAGGATAATTTTTTCAGCTCCTTGCTTAGGAGAATGAGGCTGTCTCTGTGGTGGAAGTAGCACAGCTTTGCTGGTGGAGTGGGGTGCTCTAGGGTTCCCAGCATGAGCTGTTGTCTCCAGCTCCTTCATCCCTGAGCACAGCCCAAGTCTTGCCTGTGCCTCTGGGTCCTGTGTTCTCCCTGTGTGTGCAGTGCAGGGCCAGCCCATGGAATTCCTGCTGGGAATGCTGTGCAGGACACCTGTGCCTTCCCCAGCAGGGCCACCCACCCTGCCACATGCCTGGAGCTCTCTGTCCTTAGAGGGATTTAGCAGCTCCTGCCATGAGGGCTTTGAGAAGCTTTGGTTTTAAGCTACTGCTTATGAAACGAGGGCTGTGCGCTCTGCTCTTCCAGCAACTGGCTTAAATAATGTTTCTTTTAGGAAAACCGAGAGCAGTCTTGCACAATTACCAAATGTTTAGCAGTAGTAAAACATAAAGGAGGTCTCACCCCTCTGTCTGCCCAACACCATCTTAATATCTGTAGGACAGGCCTGTTAGTTTCAGCTTCTGGTAAATATTCAAATAAGGTCTGAACTTACATAAGCTCATAGACTAAGTGTCTTTACACCTGTCTGCAGTAATGCTATAAGATAAACAGATCTTCTCTTTCTTATTGCTGCCTTCATCTCTTTACCAAGCTCTCAAATGTGCCTATGCTTAAAATTTTCTTCTAGGCGCTCTCATGCATGAATTATCAAATGATGGTGCTCGCAAGCAATTTGAGTTTTACCTGGAAGAAATGATTCTCCCATTAATGGTAGCCAGTGCCCAAAGTGGGGAGAGGGAGTGCCACATCGTTGTGCTGACAGATGATGATGTTGTTGACTGGGATGAAGAGTATCCCCCACAAATGGGAGAGGAGTATTCACAAAGTAAGTTTATCCTCATTGTTCCCACCAAGCAATGCCATGGTAGAGGTGGCAGTGAAAGTGCTGATTTAAAGTTGTTGTACAGAAACACCATTAGCAAAGTCTTTACAACATCCCTAATGCCCCACAAAATAAAAACCTCTTTGTTTGGGTAGTTCTGCTTAATATTTTGTTTCACAGAAGCATATGTTGCTTGTTATGTTCAAATCTAATTAAAAAGAGAAGCTAATTTTTATTATTAAGGTATTGTCAGCTAGTGAGGGGGAAGAAAATACTTCTTCATAAAGAGCTTGAGGAGCAAAATGGGTAGGAGTCGTGTACTGTGGGAGAACAACTAGAAGGTTTTAGGAAAAAAATAAGTGTTGTTATTTTTGGAGTATTACAGTTGTGTGTATGATGAGTTTAAGCACCTGTAAATGGACTGGACTTCCCTGCAATATGTGCAACCAACCCATTCCCCAGTGTCTTCAGCTGTTTTTCTCAAGAGTTCTTGAGTCTCTTCCCCCTCTTCTGAAGTAGAAATACTGGAGTAAAGCAAAACACTGCAAAAGATAAACATTTGTGTTTTAAGGCTAGAAGGTTACTATTTGAATATAGAGAGTTTTTTTCTCATTAAAATGTATTTTTAGTTATTTACAGCACAAAGTTGTATAGATTCTTCAAATACATTGAAAATAGAGACGTGGCCAAATCAGTTCTGAAGGAAAGGGGGCTCAAGAAGATCCGCCTGGGCATCGAAGGTAAGGGAAGCACTGCTTGTACTCTCACTCTTGGGGTTCAGGGTCTGCTGCACTTATCTGCTTTATGGTTTTCTCTGTAGCTGGAAAAACAAGGGGTTGGTGTTGTCTTTCATGCTGAGGCTCGGTGACAGAATGGCCAGAGGGGGAATGGTACCCAACAAGCATCAGGCTCCAGACTGGTGTCCAAGCTGTGTCTGGCTGCTGGGCTCTGTGCAGACAACTTAGCTGGTTTCTACTGACTTCATGACTTGCATCTCGTGCCCTTTGCCCTTTCATTTCCACACAAAATCTTCTCCGTGCTTTGTTTAAAGTAACAATGCATTTGTACAGCTTTGGATTTTGTGTTCTTGGTTTGATGTCCTTTTCAGGGTGTGAAATGAAAAATGTTGTGTTGGCAGGCAAACACGTTCTTTCAGGAAATACAAAACTCTCCAGTGGATCAGTGAAGTGCAAAGAAATCCTGATCTGTGAAATAAGCATCTTGTTATCCTCCAGTTTGGAGGCTGGTCTGTAAAATCTCACTGAGCAGTCTGATTTTTATAGTGAATGTAAGAACTGGGTTTCTTTGCATTACATTTTTCTTCTGATTGTTGACCCAGATATTTTAGAATGCAGCCTTTATAATTAGCAGGATTTCTATCATTCACTCACCAAGTTGTCATAGTTACGTTTGTAATTTGCCAAGAAAAAGCAAATGCTTTTA
Organism: Falcunculus frontatus; assembly: GCA_013398115.1. Lineage (NCBI taxonomy): Eukaryota > Metazoa > Chordata > Aves > Passeriformes > Falcunculus > Falcunculus frontatus. Next base: position 572,787 of record VZRV01002982.1, read on the forward strand.
ACTGATTGTGAACTCTAAAGTAACTAATTTCAGCTGAACAAGGTGGGAGCCTTTCAGCTAAACAAGAACTGGCCCTGCCTGTAATGCTGGCTAATACCAGATTATTTCTGCTGGCATTTCTTGGTTTGGACAAGGAACAACTGTGGCATCAAACTGCAATGCTGGTGCCCTATAGTCACGTGTGAAATGGACATTATTGTTGGGGCACAGGGGAGAGGTGACTTGAACACAGCATAACCACCTGCAGTGGCAGTGCCAGTGGGTGTGCTGTGATTCCTGTGTCTCCCAGCAGTGCTGATGGTGCTGTGCTGTGCTCTGTACAGGGAGTGCTGAGGGTGCTGTGCTCTGTACAGGCAGTGCTGATGGTGCTGTGCTGTGCTCTGTACAGGCAGTGCTGGTGGTGCGGTGCTCTGTACAGGCAGTGCTGATGGTGCTGTGCTCTGTGTCCCAGCAGTGCTGATGGTGCTGTGCTGTGTCCCAGCAGTGCTGATGGTGCTGTGCTCTGTACAGGCAGTGCTGATGGCCCTGTGCTTCCTGCCTTTGCCAGGTTACCCTACGTACAAGGAGAAGGTGAAGAAGCGGCCGGGCGGGCGGCCGGAGGTGATTTATAACTACGTGCAGAGGCCGTTCATCCGCATGTCGTGGGAGAAGGAGGAAGGGAAGAGCCGGCACGTTGACTTCCAGTGTGTGAAGAGCAAATCCATCACCAACTTGGCGGCGGCAGCAGCAGACATACCCCAGGACCAGCTGGTGGTGATGCACCCCACGCCGCAGGTGGACGAGCTGGACATCCTGCCCATGCACCCCGCCCCCAGTAACAGCGAGCTGGAGGCTGAGGGCCAGAACCCCCCGCTCTGATCCCGATGCCCCCACCACAAGCATGCTCCTTACAGTGACTGTACTCAGCTCATACCACACTGCAATGCCAGTTTTTCCATTGTGTACCGGTGTTTAGGATATTGCAGTAGGGACCTTGGCACGGCCCCAAGGGATGCCTGGTTGCTCTGGGAAGAGTACAGATCCAGCACTGGGTTCAGTGACGTACGTGTCTGTGTTTACCAGTAGGTTTGTGACGTTGGTGACTTGTGAGCTGGCCTGGCCCCGCTCCGCGGCCCCTCGCGTGCCAGGGCGGGCTGGGAACGCTGTCGTGACACGGGGTTAGGAAGCAGAGTGGGAATTGATAGTAGCACTTTACAAATGGTTGAGAAAATGGAATTTGAAGCCATTTTTTATAAATGTATTGCACAATACTAACAAAGTGCTTCTATCAAAGGTATTAACTGTACATAGTTTTGCTCTGAATAGATTGACCCTTTTAAAGTTATTGTATATGGTTGAGCACAAAACTACTTACTCTTGGGTTTTTGGATTGAGGACGTGATTCAATGACCCATGTAACATCTTGTTCAAGTTCTTTAGTGAATTTTTTCACTTGGTTGCAGCGTGAGCCATGTTCAAAAATTGTGAACAACAGATAGGGGCTTTATCTTAAATTCTGCCTTACCTTAAGCTGTTCACAAATATTTATTTAATACATTTTTCATAAGTGTCATGAAATAGGAAAATGCAAATGGTTCATTCTTCATTTATTAATGATTGTAAACAAGTTTTTCATGCAAATAAAGTTTCCATTATTTTAATGGGCTTGAATTATCTGGGAATTCTGAATTTTGCAAGTAGTTGCTTTTCTTTCCTCTGGGGAAGGATGGTTAATATTAAGTGAAAAACAAGTATTTCTTAAAGATAATCAGCCTATTTCAACCCACCTGCCTCTTGTGCTTTTCTCAGGGTAAACCTGGATCTAGGAGTAAGTAATAATAGCTTTCCTGGGAATTTATTGTCATAACAAAGTCGTGTAAGTGTATGTAAGGCACTGGTTATCCTCCCTTTTCCCCCAAGGCTAAAGAAATGATAAATACCAAGCGCTTCTAGCATGCACCTTCAGCAGGGTTTTATCAAATTTATTTATCAAAGTAAATGCTCCATCGTAGAACAAGGGAAACATTTATTTTAAAAATATTTAACTGTCTAATACATTACACTTTAACAATATTTATAGTAAAGGATTCTTACAAGAAAGAATAAACAGCTTTATGGTACAATTAGTATAAGAAATATCCACATGGGGACTGTTTTGCAGTGTAAAAACACACCATACATCTGAAATGGTCATTTGCATATAAAAGCTACCACTGATGCCAGTGAGTTGCACAGTGATTTAAAAAAAATTTCAAACAACAGAATCCAAAATATACAAGTATTGCAAGCTATACACAGCTAACCAAATCAACACAGAACACTGTAGCAGGTTATTCCACTTTGTCTGAAGTTACACATGGTAGGATGAGTCGCATTCTGACACAGCTTTTATGAAATTCCTACATAAAAGCCTCTCAGTCCCACAAGTTTCACAGACTGCAGAGCTCCACCAGTAAATGCACTTTGACAGTGGGTGTTGGGTGCATCATTTACAAGGGCCAGGGCAGGTCACTGAAGTCCACGGGGCCCCCGAGCCCCGCGTCGGCCTCCAGCAGGCTCATGATGACCGCCATGGCCGCCTCGTCGTTGCTGGGGCTGCTGGAGCCCTGCTCCGTGTCGATCATGTCGATGCCTATGTGGGAGTTCTCCCCTGCAAGGGAACACAGCACGAGCCAGCAGGTCAGTGGGGCTGCTCCCTGCACTGCCCCCGGCTGCCATGGCTCATCTGGGGAATACCGAGGGGGTTGAGGCCCAGGCTGCAGTGCCAAGGACACCCCTGGGAGCCGGCTGGCAGAGGAGGGACACCGGGTCACCTCAGCAATGACCGCTACACCTCAGGGAGAGCCTCAGAGCCAGGCTTCAAACTCAACACCACATCAACATCTGGGAGGCAGCAGGAGAGGAGCTGAGCTAACTCGCACTGACTCAGCAAGAGAGTCAGTGTGAGTTCCAAGCACTACCTAAGAAAACTGCCAGTACTAAGTAAGTTTACAAAGCAGGCTGCCAGGTGCCTCTCTGGGCACACAGAGTGCTTGGCTGTGGGCTTTGTGCCCCAGCTGGAGCCTGCTGATAGCAAAAGCAAGTTACTGCTAAAACCAACCATCGTGTTAAGAGTGTCTGTGTGTGTTTAGCGGTACTGAGGATGTTCATGTGTGACTGCACTTACCCAGGATAGAGGAGTTGTCAGAATATGGGTACCCAGAATTATCCTGGATTTGCCCAGACAGCAGCCCAGCCGAAGAAATGTCTGGAGTGCCACCATTCAAGATCTTGAAAGATAAAACAGAAGCTATAAAGCAGCATGAAATGGTGCATTAAGTCTTAAACTGTCTTATACTGGGATTTTTAATATAGGGTAGATGGACTTCCCACAAATCCCCTGTGGTTTACAACAAACACTCTTCTAAACAAAGAGAAATATCAAGGGGGTGCTGGAAACACCCAATCCTGCACCTGTTTTTTCCTATATGCCATTCCAGCAGCCCCTACTCCGTGTGTACATGTTGAATACTGTAGGGCAGAAGCAGAAAGAATAACTATTACTAGAATTGTAAGTTTTATTTCAAGAACAAAGAGAGCTGGGAATAGACAGAAGTATTTACTGTCTGCTCCAGTACAAGCAATTCTTACATATAGTCATCATAATTTCTGAGAAGAAAAGATTAAGTAAATCTGAAGCAGTGCATAAGGATCTGGATAAGTGTTCTTGCTTTGGATAAAAGTTCCATAAGCATTTAGAGATCGCTGGAAGCAGCCAGGACAAGTGTTCAGGTGGCTCAGTGCTGGTAATGGCACCTGAGTGCTACTCAAGCAATCTTAGAGCGAGGCAGGTGCACGATGTTGACTTAAAAATACCCTCTCAGTGCCCAGGAAAGCACGGAATTGTCCTGGTTTGTGCTACAGCAGCCCTGTAGCACAACTGGTGCGATTCACCCAGGCACAGCCAGTGCTCCCGTGCCAGCACTTCCAGCGTTCACCAGCACGGGGTGTTAGAGAGTTTTTGGAGGGTGAAGAGAGAGCTGTTCCTTGCAGCTCTGCTGAGAAAGTACAACGTAAAGGGCAGGTGGATTTCAAACGCTGCTGGTGTTTGGGAGCTGCTGCTCTCTGCCCTTCAGGCAGTGCTGCACAGGGGTTGTGCCACTGCCGCACTTTGGCTCGGTCACACCTTTCTAGCCCAGCAGCCAGGAGCTGCTCCCACATTTCCACAAGCAAATCCCACATCCCTTGCCATGACTGGCCCCGGACTGTGGGGGAAGCTTGTTCTTACCTTCTTCCCTCCCGGCGAGGATGTGTCGGGCGGGGGGGTGCTGGTGATGTTCAGGGGACTTGAGCCACAGCTGGAAGGTGATGATCCTCTTATCCTACAACATGCATAAAACAGGGCAGGGATTTACAAGCAACTCAGAGACTTGGAGTTTCAAATGCTGACTTCACTATCAGATGCCATGAGGTGCTGAAAGCATGAGCTTCATTTTTGTAACTTCCTCCCTTTTTCAGTGTTCCTCAAACCAGCAGGAGCAGCAATGTGTGTAAATCCAGCCTGCTTGGTCCTCAAGCTTTACCTTCTCCCTGTTTTTGTTCCTGGACAGCCTTCACAGAGTCAGAAGGAAAAGGTCCTGGCTGCTAAGGAAAGCCTCATTTTTGTGTATTTTACTTCAATTTCCACCAGCTAAGAATTCCAGCTGCCTCAGTCACATAACCCAGACTCCTTCAGTGAGCTACTGCTACAGAAGTACTCTGAACACTGGATTGTTTTTAACTGCTCAAAGCCACATTGTTCACTTCCATTTTCCACAGCTTGATCAAACATCTTTAATAATGAATAATGTATTGACTGTAGAACCAACAAATCTCTAGCCCAAAGGGAGGAGGGGTAGTTACAGAGAAAAGCAGTGGAAATGGGAATCTTCTTGGCAGAGTTCCCCTGGGAAAGCTGAACAGAAGGCAGCTTTGGAAAATAGTAACAGCTGCTGAAAAAGGACTGGAACTAACCCAGGGTCTGAACTGAAATGCAAACATGGGTGGTAACTGCACTACTACACTCACTTGGCTTAATTAAGTGTTCTACAGCTACTGAAAGGGATGGTTAAACTTCAAAGTACTCAGCCTTGGTTTTTTTTCTTTTCCTCTTTCCCCTTTTTCCTATTCCTACAGCAAGGAAGGAAGCCCTAGGGATAGGTCTGCTGTTGCCTTAAGTGAGGATGGAGGGAGTCTCCTGCCTGCAGCAGGAACAGAACTATGGGAAACAGACTGAATGTGTTCCTGGATTGCAGCTCAGTCTGGTTAAATTGCTACCACTAAACATCTGCTGGGTGAGACCACTTTTATAGGACAGGGAACACAGTTCCCAAGAGGAAATCCGTGAAAAACAGGGATTTTTAGCCAATAGAAATTAAGTGGTACCCACTGAAAGCAGCTGTGGATCCCCACAGCCCCTCAGTGACCCTGTGTTTGACCCAGCCCCACATCCTGAATGCCATGGGAAGTCCCCAGCATTGTGTCCTTGCTCCAAGAGCTGCAGGGGAACTGCACAAGCTCATCATGCACATCTAACAACTCCAAAAGCATCTGGGTGAATGGATTGCACAGAAACAAACATTGCTGTTTTGGCACACAGTCAATAGCTTCGGCATTTGGGAGGTTGTGCCACTCACAGCCTCAAGTCACTGGGAAAAGAACAGCCTGGAATGGATTTGTTTCTAGTTAGCTGCTCTTTTTAACTCCTGTTTCTGGTAAACAGGTCATCATCATCACCACTGCAAAAAAGTTCCAGTATCAGCCTTCTGCAAGAGAAAGCTGGAAGGCTGTAACTTCATGCTTTCATTGTGGGGGTTGACTGCCTCAGGGATGCTGAACAGGAATCTGCAGCTGTCTGTGAAATACAGTTGGACCATTCCTTACTCAGCTTGAATAAATTGTTCTTTAAGAGGAAACTAAGGAAGTCTAATTCCTCTTAAAGAACAGTAATAAAACAACTTCACACCATTTTCTCTCACCTGTGGATCTCCATGATTTCTTCAGCAATCATCCTCCCTATTTTACCTGCCCCAGCTCTTGTTCCACCTGGAATTCCAGGCACAGTAGGATGGGTCCTTTTGGGGCCACCTGAAATGAGTAGATATCTTAAGGTCAGATAAAAGCTTGCAAACCTTCTCCACAGAGCATTTGTGTTTAGGCTTTGAGCAGCTGCAGGACCTTCTGGATTTATTTACAGTTCCACCAACTGGTGAGTGCCTTCAAATGTATGAAAAGCTCTGGCTTGCCCTGAGCTGTGCTGGGTCTCAGATGTCCCTCAGTGCCAGCAGGGACAGAAGAGATCCCAACTCCTTCAGAACCTGGCTGTTGTTCTCTTTCAGAATCAAGCATCTGGTGCTACCTCTTGTCCAGAGCTGGTACAGAACGGCCTTGTCAGACCTGCTTTTCTCTGTGCCCAAACATGTTTGTTCTCTGCTTAGTGTGAAGGACTTGCCAGTGCATATTCCATTCAATATGGGATAAGCCCAAGGTACCTGATGACTGCAAATAAAGCCCCTGGCAGGTAACTGCAGGAATCTAAAAGTGGAGGGAAAAGTGAGGGCTGAACAGTTAGGAGCTGTCACTGTAATGTGATTTCACACTTGCACAGCATTTGGGAGGTTGTCAGGGAGGAGCCTGGTATACTCCAAGGCAGAGAAAAGACCACATTGAGAGGGCAGGAAAGGCCTCAGCACTGCTTATCCAGAACGGATAATTGCCTGCTTTTGGAAATGCATATTTAACAACAGCAACCCTCGGCAGCTGTGGCTCAGACCCAAAACTAAACCTTATTTTCCTTAGGATATTAACACATCTCAGCGCAGAAATGCAGCAAATTTGTGCAGGCAGGATGAGCTGCTCCTGAGGCATGACAGCCAATAATTGCCAGAGCACAGGAGTTACCTTCTCCAGCCTGGAGCACGCTGTCCATGCTGTGTGGGGACGCTGCCAGCTGGGGAAAGGCCGTGTCCCCGCTGTCCAGGACCGTGGCCCTGTGGAGTTCAAGGATTAGAAGAATCAGTGAGAGAAAACCCTATCAGTGATTAAAACCCAAGTCATGCAGCCAGAGTTTCAGCATGGAATGCTTCAGGGTTTCAGGAGTCTGTGAGTCAGTGTCACCTCTGTGACTGACACCAGGGCTGGATAAACAACAGAAATGAACCACCCTGTTCCACCTCAGTGTGCAGTGCAGGACCCCAACAGCTTCTCTCATCAGAGAATTCCTCTACAGCAATTATTCTGCTGAGAGAAGTCACCTCAAGAAAAAGGAAAAGGGGAGAAGAAGCACCTGCCAAAACAAAGAAATGCATGTCCTGTAAGACCCTACAAAGACCAAATCCCAGGTTTTCCCAAAGAAAGAAAATATCTCTATTTTCTGCAGGCTTTAACAACCAGAAATGAAATTACTGCAATTGTTAAACTAAACCCCCTCTCTCCAGGGTGTTGTCTGGAGAAGACACCTATTGTCATACAGAAGGTGTGCATATATTTCAAATTTCATGTGAGAAAAGGGCAAAACAATGGGCATTTCCAAGCACCTGCTGAGAAAAAAGCACTTACGAAACGACTGTGTTTGTGGAGACAATGTATTCTACTTCTTTGGTCCAAGGGTTCATGAAACTGAACCAGCGACTCCGCAACGTAATAAAAGAGCCATCTTTTATTTTAAACTTGTAGCAGTTAGTTGTAATTTTTTCTCTTGTCTGCAAAACTGAAGACAGGCAGAAAGCAAGTGATTTGTGTCTAACAGGCACCACAACAACATAAATAGAGCCCTTGTCAGGGAAAACCCAGTTAATTCCTCCCCTCACCCCTCAAGAAAAGCACTGTTCCTCCCTCATCCCCCTCACCCATCCTGAACCTCAAATATTCCCTACAAACCCATGCAAACCTAAGATAATCACGGTGTTTGGCACATACAGCACAATGTTCTCAACTAAAGCATTTGCAAACAGCAATACCCAAATCTTTTCAAGTCTGTTTGGTTTCCTTAATTTCACAACAACTGTTCCCAATATTTTGAACAAAATTTCTTTCCTGAATTATTAATAATCGTACCTTGTCTGTGACATTCTGCAAGATGTGCTATATCATCTTGATGAAAATATTCATAACACGAAGTACCTAGAAGTTCCTGGGGTAAGTATGCCAGGATGGCTGTTGCCCTGGGGAAGGGAGGGAGAGGAAGAAAATAAAGAGAAAGAAAAAAAAAAAAAAAAAAAAAGCCTTTTCAAGTTGAACTATTAGTCAGAGATTCCTAAATCTCACACCGAGGCTGGGTAAGGCTCCAGTAATGCGGAAAGGAATTTTCGGCTTAGAAGGTAAAAAAAATTCCTTAAGAATACTATTTTTAATTCTAATTTTAATTTAAAAAGTACCTAACACCCAGAGCCCTCAGGTATTACATTTGACCTACCACCACCAGAGGGGATGTAAGACTTTCTAAATAGCTTTGAAGATACGCTGTAATTTTGGGATTTCAAGCCTGAAAGAAGCTGCCCTTTTGCAGCCACAAGATAACACGAAGCTTTCTGCATATAATGCCACTGCAAAACAGACATCAAAGGTTTGCAGAACTCAAGAGTGGGACAAAACAACACCACACCAAACTCAACTTGGATTTTGTACGTTTCTTAGAAGAAAATTACTGAGGGAGAAGTGACAGTTCCTTGAAGAAACCGAAATAAATGGCACAACTCCAAACTATTCCAATGCAAATTAAACATGAAGGGCAATAAGGAATAAACTTAGGTAGATCAACACCTCTTCTGCAATCTCAAAAAAGTCCAAATTAAATATTATAAAATGTAGAAATTAGTACATATTAATAATTATTAATAAGAACAGAAGGGAAAAAGCTGAAGCACAAAATACACAGCATTTAAATGTGGGGCATTTTTGTATGTTCCCAAAAACACCAAGAGAATTCAGCACCAATCAGGTGCTTTACACCTCAAGTTCTCCTTGACAGGGAGATCAAAGACCTCAGTCCTGATGAAGGAAACAAGAATTCAAACTGACTTTTGTCTGGTGAGCCTTATCCCAGGACATAAACTCCAGGATAACTCATCAAAGCAACCTCTAAGAGAACCACAAAGCAGCAAAATGAAGTCTGTCTTTAAAATAGAAGAGCTGGGAACCAAGTCAACCTCATTCCAGTATTCTTCCAAGAACTAAAAGGCAACCAAGCCTTTTAGCAGCACTGCTGTGGTGGGACACCTGACATAGATGGGGAACAACCAGCATGGGCATCCACAGGTGATCTGCCAACCCTCTTCTTTTCACAGCAAGATGAACAGGTGCTGTGGAAAGGAGAATCTGCACCAAATTACAGATGTCAACACACTCTGTGAATTCAGTATCTGACCCGGTTCTATCATGCAAGGAAGGAAATTGTTTGTGTCCTTCTGGAATTTCATCCTGTATTTACTTTTTTCCTCGCTCGCTTCTCCGACTTAACAAGGCAGCTCTGAATTCTGAAGCTGTATCTGATGTCATCTGCATAGATAATAAACTTAATTTTACTCTCAAATTTACCATGCAGACCAATTAGAAGGACTGAATAAATAAGAGGAGAGATGATTCTCTTTAAAACTCAGTTCAGGGTAGCTGCTGTTTCCACAGTGAATTGTTCAGCAGCTCCCTGGCTGTGGCAGCCCAGCTAATTGGTACCTAATCCATAGCAGAGCTTCTCCAGGGACCATGCAATCCATAAGGACAAAAAGGGTCACAGGAAGTTTAAGAGGTGTTTCTTTCCTGAGTTCCTTGGACAAATGCTAAAGGAACAGTGGCAGTCTATATGAACAAAAAAAACCTGACTTGGAAATAAACTGTTTCCAACTTTTACAGGTGCCTAAATATTCTCCAGTAGAAGCAAGGGTCACTGGACGTCAACTTCAGGCCTACAGATGAGGCTTTCTTCTAAACAAATTCCCCTTCAAAGAGCCCTCTGAAGTAGCATATACATCCCAAGGATTGTAAACAACAGCAGGAAAACAATTAAATAAAAGAATATGTGTTTAAATCCAATGGCTCAACATTTTCTGAGTCTCATTATTTTAGAAATGACTCAAAACTACACATCGGGGGAATATGTCTGATCTTTTGAAAATAAAACTTGTCTATAAACAAGATAGAGTGGCATTTTCTGAGCAACAGAAAGCTACAAATGCTCCCACAGCTCCCAGAGCGAGAACCAGCTCCGAGCACTCAAGAGTTGGTATTTTCAAAAGCTTCCTATCAAATTAAAACCAAAACCACCCAGACAACCTAACCAAAACCCACAACCAAACCACCCCAAACCAGATAGGTAACATAAAAAAAAAATATTCTCCTTACTGCACTTCCTCCTATGACTATCCTCTACTTCCTCTGAAAGGGCACTAAAGATCAGCTGAGTCTCCCCTGAAAGCAATTCCAGCAGGCAGATTCTGTCAGAGTTTGGAGTCTGGGCTTTTCTGTGTTTCAAGCACCTGAGCCAAAGTCACAGGGAAACTGGAACAGCCTCACCTGGGCAGTCTCAATCCCTCTTGACAAGGAAGGGAACCAAGCAACCCCTCTCCAACCAACACAGCGTAACCTCTCCATTAACATCCTTCAACCTCCTACTGTTCCCTGGTGGTTACAGTAATTTTCAAGGAAGATTCAGGTCATATGTGCTTGTTACTTAAGCAAATTCAAGCCATTTCTTTTGGAAAAGGAAAGAATTAGCCCTTTAGATAATAAATTGATGCTTGAAAGCAGATACCACAAGTTCTCAAACAGTTTCCAAGAGATAACCTTATGAAAAGCTTTCCTTCTTACAGACACAAAAGATTACATAGAGAAGCATTAATCCAGCAGAATGTGTCCCAGTAAACAGTTATGTAAGTGTACATGCTAGCAAAGCCTAACTCAGCCTCTGCAGCCACTTCACTGTGTGCTGTTTGCAAAAGGGTTCCAACAACACAGACAGCAATCAGGGTCCAGTTTCAAAACATTTTCTTCTGAAGATTACACATATACATAACTCCCTTAATGACCCAGCAGAAATGATCCTGGCCTTATTCTGTCATATTTTTGGAAGTTTGGGGGATTAGATAGTCATATTGAATAAATGCAGAGTAATAGCTTTGGGCTCCACCTCAAAACCCAACCCAGCTTGGAAAGCTGTCAGTGAGGCAGGGCTGGACAGTGACCTGTGGTAGAATTTGTTGGAGGAATTCTCACCTCTGATCTACAAAGACGAATTTCCCATCTATGGCGTGCCGGGACACGTATTCCGTGGGCTTCACCCGGATCTCGCCGTTCACCGGCTGCGGGACCACGTGGGGATGGAGCCTTCCAATGGCAACAAGGCAGCTTAAATTACAACCCTCGTTATCTGGCTCGTTATCTTCATCCAGGCCCATCTTTGTTGGAGGCCAGCTTTTTAAATAGCCTGTGCTATGAATAGTGCAAAAGCTTTTGCGGTCTGCTGTAAAAAGAGAACAAAAAAAAACCCAAAAAACAAACCAACAAAACCCAAGAAAGCAGTTAGGTCATGGATGCAGCTTTGGAGAACTTCAACTCAGTTCAGCTAATAATGCATCTCCTCTCTTACGCAGGAAATTTGGGATACTCTTCACTAAGGAGGGGCTGGGGGGGTTTAACCTGAAGAAGAGGAGGCTCAGGGGTGACCTCATCACTCTCTAAAACTGCCTGAGAGGAGGCTGGAGCCAGGTGGGGATCGGCCTCTTCTCGCAGGCAACGAGTGACAGGATGAGAGGACACAGCCTGGAGCTGTGCCAGGGGAGGTTCAGGTTGGACATCAGGAGGAATTTCCTCACTGGAAAGATTGTCAAGCATTGGAAGGGGCTGCCCAGGGAGGTGGTGGAGTCACCATCCCTGGAGGTGTTCAAGAAGTGACACAGCTCTCAGTGCCATGGCCTGGCTGATAAGGTGATGTTTGGTCAACGGCTGGGACTCAATGATCTTGGAAATCTTTTCCAGCCTTAATGACTCTGTGATTCTAAGGGATTTTTCAGCACTGCTGCTGTATTGCAGCTAATCTGAGATAATCCAATAAACAATTTATCTTGGCAAGACCACTGTTTATGCTGAAACATCACATAGCTCAGACCAAGGCTGCTTTTGGCAATTTTGAGGAGAAATTGCATCATATTTTGTTATTTCAGCAAAGGAAGCAAATAATCCAAAGGAATGGATGAAGAAATTAGATTAATAAATAAGATGCCTCTTCCAGCTCTACCTGAGGCTCCAACAAAACCCAGGAACATGTTTGGCAGAACATCCACTATTTGGGGTGTACAGGGGACCGCTATACACAGGGGTAATGAAGATTTGCAACGGCCAGTAAAAGTCAGTATCCAAAAGGAGAATTCCTATTCCTCAGCACTGAGCAGGCCTAAAAACTCCAAGGAAGATGACTTTCATAGGGAGGTAGAGAAAAAAGCTTATGCCAAACTACACAAACTGGCTTCCTCAGCAATGAGCAGGACCCAAGGCTGAAGCTGTGTCTGAACCTCACAGGGAGCTGGGGCAGCTGCCACAGCCAGAGAATACACCAAAATGGCCTCTGTTCTCTTGCTGATTGTCTTTTCACTCTAACTAACACCAAATGTATTATTCACAGTACTCAAAGAAGAAACCTTCACATTTGGGCTAAATATATATTCCAACATGCCTAGACTAATACCCTGCAGAGGAAAAAATATTATCAACACTGCTAATGCTATGACCAAATATTCCAGGTGCAGAAATGCCATGTTTCCAGTACTCAGAATGTACCAAACCCACAGATGAACTTAAAATACACTCATTTTTTGAGGTGGATAGCCATCCAAACATCACTGGTCAAATAGGAGTAGAGAACAAGGAACAGCTCCCCTTTACTGGAGACATTGGCCAGATGGTCAAGACTGAATGTGATCTGACCAATGTCTGAAGATGATGCAATAACCATCCCAGAACTGTTGGCACAAATTGCCTGAAAAAGTTCCAAGAAAGCAGAGTGGGGAATCTGACTTTAAATACTAATACACCTGTGTAAGAGATACTCGAGGGGGCAAGGAGGAGTTTGAAGAAGTAACAAACCCAGACACAGTAGAGAATCTTAATAAGAAACATCAATAAATGCAAAAAATTTAACCACTGCAAATGAGCGATCGTATGAAAAAAATCCTGACAGCCTTGGTAATAAAAGCATAATGGTTACCTTTCTTCTTTGAGCAGGTAGAAGGGAAATCCTTGTCTTCTACTTTGACAGAGGGTCTGTTGCACTTCATCCTGCAGAAGAAGGAGCGCCGCGCTCCGGAGCAGAGCCGCGAGGGCCCGGGCGTTATGTCCGTCTTGACCGGGAGTCCGGCTGCAAGGAGGGAGAGTCTTTGTCAGGTGCAGAGAGAACCACACACGTGGGCTACCCCATAAACCCCACCCTACAATGCCTCAGCCTCGCTGGGCCTTGCACAGAAGTCCTGGTTTTGAGGTTTTTATGTATGTGGCTGTGCAGCACCCAGCTGACCACACCAACACTGCAACTTCTGACTCCGCTTTCTGCTGTGAAAACACTGAGGTGAGCTCGAGAGCACAAGGCTCTGAGCGCAAAATTAGCGAGAGACTGGATAAATCCACACAGGTCCTGTAATAGACACTGTAATTTCTCTGAACTGATTAAAAATAGAGGGATTACTTCTCCGTAGCCAGAGCAGAGTTTCATACACAGTCACTCAGGAGGCTCCTTACCCTTCAGACTGGCACTTTTCTATCACAGCACCCACTCAGAGAACACGTGTGCATATAGAGCAGAAGAGCCCCAATGACACTCCAGGGACAGATGGAGGAAAAAAAGGTAGCAGGGAGCTACACGGGGACTGCAAATCCCCAAGACATAACCAAAGTTATGTCTAAGAAGTCTCCCTTGCCTTGCAGAAATAAGTGCACATGGACATGCCCTAACAATAAATCCTGACCTTTATCATATTCTCACAGGAGATTCTTTTCTGTGGGAAAAACAACCAAAACACACCACTCTGAGCCCAGAGCAGAGTGCTGGTACCACCAGGGCTTCGGGAAGACATGGAATGCTTCCACGGCATGCATCAGGAGCACAGGTATCAGCAAGGCCAGTGCTCCAAGGGCTGATGGAGGATTTAAATCACACAGTAACATTTCCCCAGCCTGCCATCCACTCCAACCATTTCTGCACGGGGATATGTAAAATCAAACAGCTGTCAACACGAATAAAAACTTCTCGGGCCTTGTGGGCTTTTAACATAAGGAGGAAGACAACAATTCCAGTATTTTAGTGGGAAGTGTGCTTCCCTTACAGTTCCACTGGAGTGAGATGATCTCCAGGAGGTCAGGCTGCCCTGCACCACATGCCCTCCAAACTGCTGCACCATGGTGAGAGTACAAGCTGTGCTGAGTTACTCATGCCAACACAGAAATAAATACGTGCATACATCCTCGTACTCTTCACCAGTATGAGTTCTTGAAATTCTACCAATCCGTCTATCATAGCAGATGGGAAGACTGTAATTCATAGTATTTATTTTTGCCCTAACTTTGTCAGAGGCATACAAAAAAAAAACCAGGAGGCAGCACTGGATATTCATGCTTGACAACCGATGAAACCAGGAGCCAGAAAAAACTTCAGCTGATTCTGCTGAAACCTCCAGGCTCCCTGCCCTCGAATGATCTCTCTCAACTTCAGTTTCTGAAGTTGAGCTGGTGGCTTCTGTGAGCTGAGATCCAGGAGATTTCTGCTCCTGACAAGCATGGGACTTAATGACCTGGAAATCTGCAGTTGTAAGATACCACCTTCCACTTAAGCAATGCAGACTCCTGTTATGAGAGGGAATTAAACACCCACTCACCTCAAGAACAGCAGAGATACAGAACTACTTTAAAATACCAGAGTGGAACAGAGCTAAGAGACATAGCAGCAAATGATTCCAAGGTTAAAAACTTTCTAAGAGAAAGGCTGGGTCATTGATGGAAGTGGCAGAAAGCAATAAATAAATAGCGAAATAAAACGAATCCTTTATCTTGGCTGACAGCTAAGGAGCACCAAGATAATACTGAGTGTATTCTGACCATTTAGAATGACGGATTAGAACAAATGCTTCACATGCTCTAATGGAAAAAGTTAAAGCTTTGATGCCTGGAAAAGAGAGGATACCTCACAGGTGAAGCCAGTTTCAGTAATGCATCTGTGCCACAGGGCGTGCCAAACCCAACAGCTTCCAGGTACCTGTTTCACACTTTTTTTTTCTCCTTTTTTTGTTTCTTCCTGTCTCTAAGCTAAAACTTGCTTGGCATGGGACAGTCCAGACAGCATCCCCCCCTCATCCCCACTTCTGACATGAGGCAAAGCCCCAGCAGCAGTGACTCTGGCTGGGTGACACTTTTCCCAAAGGTGGTAACACTCACTTTTTGCATCTATGAGTCTTTCTCGTGGCGCGGTGTCAGAAGAAGAGAGCTGCTCCTTCACTTTGGCAATGTCTTTAGGATGGAGATAATCAAATAAACTTTGACCAATCAAATCATTCTGTAGAGATTGAACATTCAGTCAAAAAGTAAAATATTGGCTCAGTATATTTTCTTCATTCTAGCATCCAGTATGAACAATCTTTTTACACATAGGGGTAACCAAGGAATATCAAACATCCAGGTCCAGCCTCATTGCAGGGGGTTTTGGACTGCATGACCTTTAAAGGGTCCCTTCCAAACAAACTAATCTGATTCTATGATCTGATGGAAGGTTTTCTCCATGTATTGAAGTTATGACTACATTACACAGCAATTTCTGTCATCTTTTTCAGTAAGAGTTTTGCAGAACTGGCATGCTCAATTCCCCACCACCAAATACTCCGATCTCTCCTCAGTCTCACTTCTTCTAACACTCATTTAAATGCAAAAAATCGTAATTGCAAATGTTCTCTTTCATTATTTACATATGAATAGGTATTTAGTATACACCTAACTAAAGGCTAGCTGAGGAAAACTTTTGAAGCTAATACAAGTTTTAAATTTGATGAGGAGTGCAGATGACAGAAAGAATGAAGATTATTTACACAATGTATGGTCCAAGTTAAGCCTTATGTTGAGCATATATTATAAACCTGGCTTTAGTATAACTGTTTTCCAGTTTCCATCAGTAAGCATGCAAGCAAAACCAGAACAGACAGAAAGAAAACTAAGTTGAAAATTCCATGTGAAGCTACTGGAAGAATCCCAGACTGATGCTTCAATATTGGCTTACATTCCCAATTAGGTAATGCTTTTGCAAGCCTGAGGGTAAATCCCTGAGCAGAATGCATCAATCGGTGAATTAAATTTAGCTCCTTTTCACCTCCTTGCTTTGAATGGAAACCAGAAACAATCTTCTCTAATGACATGGCAGAGAAGAGCTCTCTCTTTGCAACACCTCTCAGCTTTCAAGACAGGCTGTTCTCATACCTCCCCCCCAGATAAAGGCATAGCCATCAAAAAGCTCTCCAATCTTTTAAGATCTAACATACTTAAAATGGAAAAGAATACCTGACTGTAGTTGAGGATCTTGAAGACAGATTCTGAAACAAACAGTATCTTTCCTCTGTCACAGCCCACAACAAAAAGAAATCCATCTGCTGCCTAATTGGGGGGGGGAAAAGTCAAATCCTAAGTTATACATCCTCACTGAATCGTTATAACCTTTAGAAACACTTCGTGTACAGTAGAATTTCTACACTAGGAGAGCTGTCTTAACATTTAGAGATAACTGAGTCAACAGGCAAAATGTGAAATTACAATGAAGGGGTTTTTTTTGCATCTGCAAACATTTTTGGCATCATTCTGGGCATTGTGCCCAGAATGTAAAATAACTTTTATGAGAAGAAAGAACCCATGTCTTGTCCAATAATATTATGATTATGTTTAATAATGCCTCAAATTAAAATGTTATTTTAACTGTATTTAAAAAAGCTCCTCTTTTAGAAACCAAACATAACCTGGATATTTTTTTCTGTGCCTGGAGGCAATTAATTCCTATTTCCAAAGTACAGTCTTTCAGTCACACACAAGCATGGAGGAATAGGCCCCAATAATGTATCCTTAGAGTCACAGTGCCGCAAAAATTAAATTCTGCATATGCTGCCTCTGAACACTGCAGAGCTTCAACAATTACACAAACCACTGAAGAACCTAACTACTGACTAATGAGATAAGCTCTCCACACTATAAAAGCAGTGTAACAGCAGGCAGCCCAACAGACTAAGTCATGTTACATCAGTGACCTGAAAAGAAAAGGTGTTCATTGTATCACTGCATGCTGAAAATCATGGCAAGGTAACCCAGGGCAGCAAGGCTGCAAGAAAACAATTCATGTAATTTCGGTTTGTTCCCGTAATAACTGAAGATCCTGACGGTTACCATCTAAATATGGGTTTGCTCAGATCCCCTCTTCAATCTTTGTGCTTGAATTAAGAAATGCTAGTCATCATTAATCTCACTGACTCTCTGAAGCAGTCTGCAGATTTCTTAATTATCCTCCATAATCAAAACATTTTTTAGCTGAGATACAAGGCAGAAAAATACTGGCGTGCTTTGGGAGAGTTACAGTCACAGATATTAATATCTCTTAATTAAAAGTTGGAACATACCCTGAGAATAAGATGTTTTAATTCATCATCTGATAGAAAAGCAGGCTTGTAGTTTGCTTCTGTATATGGGTTTGTAGCACCTAAGGAAAACAAACAAACAAACAATTCCCATATCACCAACATTACACACTTAAATGAGCAATTTTCCTTTGGCTCCTTCTTAGGCTGTTGTTCATTGCCGGTGTTCTTTAAAATGAAAGTTACTTTTTTGGTTTTGTTTTACTATCAACATGAGCTCTGTTGGTACTAACTTAAAAAAGGATGAAGCTTTTTTTGCTAAGACACAAGTACTGCATTAGGTAGAAATTCAAATTAAATGCCTCTGAGACATAAAAGTATTCCTTGACATATTTTTGAATCCAAAGGGTGTCCTTGATTTATGGTCTAGTCTCAGAATTAGAAATTATAAAAATAAGAGATTAAAAAACAAAAACATTCAAACTATTTCTTCTCCTTATAACTCAGTAAATCATGACAAGCTCATGTAAACAAATCATCACTTAGGAATTCACAAACCAGTTCTCTCATTCCAAGCCAAAGATAAAACCCAGCATTACAATGACATCATCTTACAACGCCAAAACCCCAAAATTGGCAACAAATGAGGCAGCTATTTATTAAGGAGTAATTCTTCTCATTCTATTCCCTTCATAAATGCAGAAGAGAGTCAAATTAGTAACCACTGAAGTATTATGAAGTATTAATCTCATCAAATGACAGTGGCAGGAAAGTTAAGCCTTTCAAAACCATGAGGTTATATATGACTGAAGGCACCAGCTCTCCTAGAAGTGAGAACAATCACCAGGATCTTTTTTACAATTAGCTGCATCCCTTTTTGTTCTCAGCAGTGCATTTCTTGAAGGCTTAAGCTTTTAGCATCAGTACCACTTGTACCCAAGCACTGATTCACTCTTATATGAAGCTTCAGGAACACACAGCAATTTTTAACAACCTCAACTATTCCAAACCTGTGTCTTTCCCTTCAAGTGCTTGCAACAGAAACCGGTCAAAAAGACCAAAACTGAGTTTTCAAAGTACTCTCCATTCTTTCACACAGAGCTAAAGGTACAAACACAAAACCTTAGAAGTCCTGTAGGAATATTATACTTAAAATCTAACCTTTCTATCCAACAACTTGGGACATTGCCTGCTTAGAGCACTGCTCAGTACTGCACCAGAATTAACTGTGCACTGCCCTTAAGCCCTTTGTTCCCTCTCCCCACCTGCCCCAGCTGCCTTGGTGCTGTGGAATCTGGAAGTAGTGATCAATAGGTCAGAAGATGGAAAATTATTATCATCTTCTCATCCCCAAGTTCCTCCAGTGAGATCAGGGTATTTACTGAACCATGAACTAGTAAGCTGTGAATGAACACGGAGCATCAGGTGCTAAGGTGAGGAGTCCTCTCAAAATGAATTAACTTACTTATTTTTGGGAAAAAAGGGAGAGAAAAAGCATGCCTTTGGGGAAATGCCATTTGGAATGGCCCTGCAGCCCCAGGTGATGCCTTGAGTTTTAGCTTTTATATTTTTATATTTTTCAAATTCCGTATTGCTTACTGTAAAAATCTGGAGTGTTTTATAGCCTGCTAGCTGCTGTTCTCTCATGCTGGGGTGGACATAACAAAGTCTCTCTGGGTTTGCTCTCCAAGGACACGCAGGCCCATCCCAGGCCCAAAACGTGTAAACCAACATCTTGGAAAGGGGGGCTGAGCTTAAGAGAACTTACATCAGTAGCTAAAGTTTTAATTGGCCAATTTATGCTGATATGCAAATGAACCAAACCTATAAAAGTGTGAAGAATTTGTGACCTGTTGTCCATCTTGGGGTTTATTTTTGGCAGTAGCATCTGGGCTCCCCAGGGAGTACCTTTGAAGGCCTTTCAAATAAATATTGCCTTTATTCCTGTCTGGTCTCTGTTTCAAGGTAGCCACTTCAGGCATCACAGGCAACTCACCACGAAGTGTTTTCATGTGCTGGACAGCCATCCTGAGCACAGTGAGCTTGTCCAGCTTGCGGGACATGGCGTTACACGTCGGCACCAGCGAGGCCAGCTCGTCTATGAAACTGTTCATCTTATCCCTGCGCCTCTTCTCGATCTGACTGTGAGCCTCCCTGCACACACAAGGACAAACACAAAGCAGGAGAGCATGAAGCACGTCAAACAATGCCCAAAAGCATCCTCCTCTGGATAATTAAGATACCCTCTTGTCCTTGTGAAAAGGACAGCAGACGTTCCTCAGACATTTGATGTTAATTATCTGAGTAAAGAACAGTTCTAAGCAATAGGAAAGGTTCCAGCACAAGGCTCTGATTTAGTAAAAAAACCACACCCAGTGTTGGCCATACAGCACAGGTTTGCATCTTCCCATATTGAGATTCGCTGTTAACACTTTCACAACCCACTCTTGAGTCTGAAAGAAGATGAAGAATGTAACATTACCAGAAACATATCTGGCTTCAATTTCAATGTCAATGAAGTGACTAAAACCAAGTTACCCACCAAATTAGTGTTTTCACAAAACTCTATGGAAACTTAATGAAAAATGTGAACAGTGCAAGATATAGAAAAATAAGGGAAGATCAAAGCTAGAAAAAGATATTTTCAGAAGAAACAAACACAAATAATTCATACATGGCAAAAAGCAAGAGATAATTCTTTTAAATATATTTGTTTAGAGCATTACCTTGCATTTTTTATCCTGCCTTGTTGGTCTGCATACTCCAATCTGTTGAGAAATGACATCACAAAGTTAGTGCTGAAAGCACTCAACCCAATTATTTTACTGCATCTCACATCCTAGTGATCCTCATTAAGATCAGTTTTTTAGAATTTGAATGTTTATTAAACCTTTCTACAGAAAAGATCAATATTTGTAATATTGTGCCTCAGGCTGTGGGGTTTTTTAGCTTGTCTATTTCATGTTGTTTAAACAATTTCATGCCTTCATCCCAGCAAAGCAATAATTTGGGACCACAGTGGCACTGACAACAGGCATCCACAGTCAGGATCCTGTGTCAGAACTGTGGAACTGAGATTTCAGTGACTGTATCAACAGTACCTTCCATGTTGGTCATCTTTATCTGTATCCATACCTTCCCTGCAGAAACAGAACAAAGCAACACATCATGAATTCAGCATGACTGGCAGAACTGTTATCCAACTACCATAAAGTCAGAATGAAGTATTCCTGCCATCTCTAAACCTAAATACAAAAATAGGAGTAAAAAAAAAACCAACCTGAAAGGACTAAGGAAGCCGTGTGGCTTTTGTAACATTAAAACATTTTCTTAAATTAGTTGTGTCTCCTTCAGAACTCACTAAATGGCACAGTTTGATGTGTTTGACAGTAAAACATGCTGCAGTTCAAAGATATCATCTGTTACAAAAATGTTTTTCAGTTAACTAGAGGGGGGGTAAAAACCCAGCTTCGTGCAGATGCCTGTAGGTTCTGTAGCTCAGTTTGCCTTATGGTAGTTGGTTTTGGGGAAGAAGATGGTAATAACCTAAACTAACACACCACTGGAGATGGCCAAATGCATGCAGAGAATAAAAGTCTCTACGAAACTAACCAGGCACATTGGAAATTAGTACAACTTTCAGGGCAGATACATGGTTAGCTTTCGTTTCAGCATGAAGAAAAAAAATAAGAAGGGAGGCATGAAAAATAGAAATAATCCCCCTTATTATATTTAATATTGTAGCCATATGTGCACAACTAAGCAGGAGAGGAGAACAAAAGTTTTCATAGCTGTACTTGCTAAAAAGAGCTAAATGCCTACGACTACACATCTTTTTTTAGACAAAATAATTAGGAAGACAATGTTTTGATTTATGTAAATCTGTACAACTGTGCTTAAATGGACATTCCTAGGCCGGCTCATTCTGGTTTAATTTCTACCTGCATATTTTAAGTATATGGAAGCAAAAGGCAGGGAAAAAACACTGGGCATCTTTTTCAAGTGAAATTAATTACTAAAATATTTATACTTACTCAAAAGGAAAGCCATCGAGTCTGAAAAGAAAGAAAAATAAAGTACACCATATATAGGAAATAAGAATAATGTCTTACATTTTCTGCTGAAATTCTCGAGCTAATTCATATTCTATTTGAAATGAAAAGCACAATGAAAACAGGACAATAGCAGTGAGCGTTTTCTAAAGAAACAAGCTTGTTCAAATTAATCTACTTTCTGAAAAAAATAATTCTGCTTTTTAAGAAAAGAGAGCATAGTTCATTACACTTAACGTGAAAAACTAATAAAATAACTAACCTAAATTATGTTATGCAAATCATTGAGATATTGTTTCATCTTCAGAAAGGAAAGATCTGTGCTTTATGCGTGTTGTCCTTGTGGTTAGATAAATGGGATTTCAGAGGACTCTAAGGCCAGAAATAAAAAATAAAAATAAAAATAAAGTATCCCAAGTTTCTCAGTTTTTGATTCTTGCCCAGCAGGACAGATGCACATTTTGCTTTAGTCTAAAGTTCCAGGCTGAACTTCATACAGACTTTATCATATCATAAGGAAATTAAACAGAATTTCTACATGCAAACTAAACGCTGGCATCACTCCAAGACTGTAAAGTGACCTGAAATAGCACTGAGCTTTACCATGACAAGAGGCTCTGTTTTATAAAAGCCTTATGAAAAAGTCTTCTCATCTCAGCCATTAACTTATTAGTTATTCCTGTTCAACACTGGACACAAGCCTTCTTAAAAATAAACATGGTAGTCTTTCAGGTATTATTCACTGCACTCTTAGATCAATTATCTTTGTGATTAGTTTTAAAATAATAATAATAAAGCTAAATGTTTTCTTCATCTCCAATTCACACACCTGAGTCACTGTCTTAGCCACTGACTCCTGATGCTCATAATTAAACAGCACTTGTGATAACACCTTTAGCTCTGGGATGTTTGTTGTTAAACACCCCCAGAAAGCAAAATCTAAAAGAGGTACAAGGTAAGTTACTAATGCATCAAGGTACTTTGTTTTCTCATCATGTAATATTTCAATTGAAAACATTACTCCCAAGAAAAGAAATTTACTGTTCATAGTCCTGTGCATGTAGTCTTGGATTACAGCATCTGACCAGCCCTTGCTGAAGTGACAGCAAGAGGCTGGGCAGGAATTTTCCTGGAGGAGTTGCAGGAGAAAGAGCTAAAAAGCTGTTGTGGAGAGCTGAAAGTGCAGCTGATGACTCCTCTTGCTTGTACTCAAGAGGTGAACAAAGAACCCCCTAAAACATTGGTTCTGCCTCCCTTATTCCCTGCCTTCACTGGTATGTGAAGCACCAAACTGGACATTTGGATAATTTATGTAATAAAATCATGAAGAGGCAGCAGAAGTTGGAACAGTAGCATTTCTGACCATTTTCCCATACATACATATATAAGGAGGGATCAAGGTAGCATACCTTAAGCTCTCCTTTCAAAGAGGAACATTTACTAGCCACCACTGACTTTGCAACACAACATGAACTGTGGTATGACTATAGCTGTTATAAACTTACTTCACTAAGGATTCAAGGAAACAGTGTTTTCACACATTTTTAAAAAATGCACACAGAACCTAAAGGGCAGAATTATAACTTACAAGAACAAGCTGTCTTTTGGAAAAGAGGACCTGAGTAATGCTTCCTACCCAGAGGAATAAAGATGGAGAAATCCTTTCTAGAGAAGAGGAAGTTGGTGAGATTGAGGCTGTTCACTCAATTTTGTAGTAGTCAATTCAACTAGAGGGACACGTGCTTTTCAGGGAGACTAAAGGCAGTTCAGAGAAGTAGTTGAAGTTTTGTGCATAAGCTCTCCTAAAAAGAATCTAATTCTTAATTGTCATGCTCAGCATGGATTAAAAATTCTGCCCCCCTTTGTAAAAAGAGCTGCCAACAATCCAAAGGCCCCCAGCAATAAAATCTGTGCTAAGTTACATAAAAAATGGACTCTGTGGCTGGATGAATAATGGATGTGGCCACTCACAAGTTCCCCTGCAGCCACACTTAGTAAAGTTACAATGCAGAGGAGGCTTGCACAGGGCCTTGCAGTAAGTAGGTTGCTCTTGGTGCTGCTCTTGGTGTGCCCAGTGAAGGAGACATTACAGGTCTGGGAGTTTGGCAAACTCTGCTGTGCCCTTCACTGTTCTGAAGCAGAGTTGGTGGGATTTCTTTCTACAGTCGAGAACCAATACAAGATTAAACCAGCTGATTAAAAGAAAGGCAGCTCTAATACCTCAAACTAAAGACTATTCAGGTTCATATTCAAATGAGAGCCCAAAATAGCTTCATCAGGCAAAGGTTGGCAGCGCATTGATAGGAAGTGACTAAATAGGGCAAAAATAGGTGAAGAAAAGGAACTATTCCTAGTTTTGCTTCCGCTTTTCAATAAATTTATTATCTTCCCCCTCTGTTAGTCAGACATTGTATTTCCTATGTAAATGGTCAATATAATCAACCTTCACACTGTACATTTCATAAGTCCTAATTCCACTCCCCCACCAGCCAGAAGTTTTTCTCCTCAGCCTTACCCCGTGTGATAGCCTTCAATTCTAGCTGCACTGAGATGACAGCTTTATTTTTACTTTTATTATTAAATAATGACTGAGCCTCTTAGTGCATAGTAGCTTTCTTCTTTATTAAGACCTTTAAAGCAGGTTGTAAAGAAGAGGTTATTTAAAATTTGCTATAAATATTTCTATAGTCTTCCCCACTGTATTGCTGTGTTACCACCTCCTTTTAGCAGTGCTAAATCAAGAGATATCCAACTTACTGATAATCAGTTGAGCTTCCCTTTCTTTTTCTATTACAGTCCATTCCTGAAGTGCTAAGGGAACTGGAGATCAAGTCAGCAGGGTCTGGTGACATAAAGTCACTAATTGTAGAAGATATGTCCATCCTTTGGTCTGCCATTGGACTGTCTAACATTAGGCAAGAAATAAAAAACAACCCATCAACCAAAAAACCACTGCATTAATATAAGCAGACACTTATATATTTTTAGCCAAAAAAGTTATCTCAAATTTAGCATTCTTAAAAAAACTGCAACAATCAGTTTCTATTATTTCCTCTTGCTGTAAAAATAACAGGTAATTTCTCCTTTTCCAGTTAGTGCTGTATTGAGTATTGCACACAAACCATGACCATTCTCAAAACACATTATGTAGCACAATTGTTTTTAAAGATTTGTCAGCGTGATCTTGAACTGAACCAGGTTTATTCTTATGTTACCTGGCCAGCCATTGCTTCTACCTAAGAGAAATATTTCTGACAGGTAACACTCATTCTAGTGTGTCTCTGCATTTGAAGATCACATCAGAACAGTTCACAAACTTTAAAAGTTCAGATTCCACTGAATTTCATGGAACAGAATTAAGATGATTTCCATAGAAATAAATACCTCCACCACAGCAGACCCCACAAATAAAAAACTAATAACCCAATGATGGTCTAAGAAGGTTAAAGATACGAATGAATCTAATCAGCTTTTTCAGCCAAGACATACACTTTTTAATCCTCTGGACAGCAAATAATTACATTGTTGGAAGAAACCCTGTGAACAGTTCACTGCTAAACAGCATCAACTGTGAAAGAGAAGAGGTTTTACCTGAAGGCCTGTCTTGGAAGCCTAAATCCACTTGGGCAAAGATGATGATGCTCAGCCCAAAGCAGCTGATAACCTTAGAACTCTTCCATGCCTCATGTTCTGTTGGTCAAAAACTTTAAAAACCTGAATGGGAGGAAAACCAGCAAGCTTAAAAAACACCTTAAAACCAATTGTTTTAGACACAGCTTACAAAAGCAATCGATGTTTCCAACCAAGGGATCAAATATTCATTTCTTGCAAAGTGTAGAAGTTATCCATCCATCAAGAGTTAGATGTTGGGATGTGCATCTCCAATGGACCAAGCCTTGGGCAGATGGAATCTCTTTGGCACCGCTTCCTCCTGGGCCCTTTTTGCCATTCTCTGGTCTTTGCATAAAGCCCCTGTGCTCATAATGATCACACGATGACAATCATGAGCCATTTGCTGTCAGATGCTGCCAGAATGAGTTCAATTGCTGTCACAGTGCAAAGGACAGACTTATCCTTCACTCCTGACTGCCTTCCTCTAAGGATGGTCATAAATTTGGGCTCGGCTCACTGTTTTGTTTTCCACTGTAACAGCAGTTGGCATCTTTGAAGGACAGGGGTTAAACATGGTTGTAGTCTGCAGGCTTCAGGTTTGATATAAAATCCACATCCCATACTACAACTCACACCTTCAAATGTGTCTCCCAACTATACTATAAATATGTGGATGCCCTTCCCTTTCACACTGCTGCCACCAGACAAGTTTTTCAGCAAAACTTCCTATGGAAGATTTAGAAACTATTCTACATTTTCCTCCTGCAAGAAAACTTCCAAATTCCACTGGACACACATTTTTCTGGTTGATGTACCTGTGAGTGTCCTGACTGCCTTTCCAGCCTGTGACAGCAGCAGAACTTTCCAAGTACACAGAACAAGCAGCTCCCATGACACCCTGAGAAGTTTATAAGCCAACCAACCAAAATTCTGTCAACATGACTGCATTACAACCAATTCTATTGTCAAATATGTAGATGTGTTACAAGTTATTATCCAACAGAAAACTCATCAAATCCAAAGTTTTTTGGTATCACTTTCTTCAGCTCTGCCAGAATAGCAAATTCAGAATTTCACAAGCTTAAATTATCTAATTTTCTGGTCCTGTTATGGTAATAACAGTCAGGACTGCAGCTCTGCAGCGTAAGGTCATTGCCTGAGTACCACCAACTCCTGAACAGAGGATCACCATTGCTCCAGAAGCAGAGCATCCAAACTGTTGCTGAGGGCTCATTGGCCATCTCGCCCAACAACTTCTCTGTGGTCCTTTCCCAAATAACCTGACCCCTTTTCTGTTTTTGAGAATGTGTGGATGTACTGGTTAAGAGCCCAGCTGGCACCAAAACTGACCAAAGCTAAATCAGTACAAATTTAAGTCAGATTATGAAATGCCATTGAATCCACAACCACATTTGTTCTGCAAGGCTTTCATTCACACCCATAGCTATCTGTAGGTCAGGCCCTACTGTCTCCCTATGCCAGCCTTTTCCCAGCTGTCTGCTTTGTCTCTCTTACCCCAAGCAGCCCAACAGCTAAAGACTCGATTGCATTACTGGGGTGTATAAGATTACTACATCTCAATTTACCAGTCAAACCAGTCACTGGCCATTTCTCTGTGCTTGGTTCAGACCCAAACCCATTATCTTCAGTCCCAGTTGATGTCCAAAAATCAGTTATAGCTAAACTTAGTGTGTTTCTGAACACCTCTCTATGAGAGGGTGCTTGCTGAACTCACATTTTACTGCACTAGATAATTTCATGGACCATCTATGAGAAGGCTGAGATGAGCTGGAATGAACAAAGAAAAAAGGGGGTGGAGGAAAAAGGGTTTGTAAATTTACCACAGTCCTTCCCCTTTAAGAATGCCTGCAACAGTCAGCATTTTAGCTTCAGAATCGGAACACTGCACAAGTCACTGTGCAGTAATGCAAAAAACAAATTGTTGTTCATCTCAAGCAAAAGTTTCATATCAGTTTTATAGAAAAAAATCTTGAAATCAAGTACCCATTCAGCTGTGCTATTTTATACCTGCCTGTATTTGATAGTTTCAAAGCAGCTATTTTAAGTGTCTTGACCATTTAAGCAGAAAAAAAATACATCAATAGCGGAATTCTCAATTTCTTTTTCAGTCAGCCCTTTCTCTACCATGTCCCAAATGCTCATCCAGTCCTAACAATCACAGTCCTACATTTTAGCATTAGAGGAGTTAAGAACCATGCATGTCTCTTGAAATGAGTTTTAAAGTTAAGAAAATGTCAACTCAATGATCAGAGCAAAAATCAGCGTGCCCCACTAAATAGTGAACAGTTCAGAGAAATGTTTTTTCATAAGGCTTTCTTAAAATTCTGGGAAACTGAATATTTTACTGTCTTTTCAGCCTCCATCTGCTGGATGTTCAATGCCTAAAAAAAATTCTCTCTGAGATGGAACACAAAAGTTACCCATATATATAGGCAAAGTCCAAATCTTTCATTTATGATGCCAAACTTGTTGCCAAAGTACTTCAAGGATCTACTTGAAAAAAATGCCATGGAATCTACTTCCTGATTGAATTCTCCTGTAGAGGAGAATCAAATGATATTTTGTCACTGTATCCATGACAGTTTGTCTCTACAGCCTGTTTGGGACTACTTCCTTCAGGATTCCCCTTCCTTGCATTCCATCTTCCTCTGATCCGCCCTAACAATGCTAATGAGACAGTAAAAAGAAATCTTACTGTTTGTCCCTTAGAAAAAAGTGAGATGACACGTGACCAGCTTAATCATGCAGCAAAGCTGATCACGAGTACACAAACACCTCTGAGCAAATCAAGGTCACAGCTAAAGTAGGTCAACTCCATGAGCCAAGCACCCACCCGGGAGTCAGGACCTCTTTACACAAGCCCCATCAGTTCTGGTTACCCCCAGGCAAGAGGCAGCTATGTCCAATGCACGCATGGATTTATTCTGAAAGAAATGCAATTCATAACTTTATGAATCACGAGTGTCTCGTATCTCAAAAGCACAATTTCGCAATGACAGAGGAAAACCGTGGTGTGGTTTCCTGAAGAAGTCATTGAAAAGATACTCATTGTCCCTATGGGTAATGACTGAACCAAAAACAGCTCCAAAAAGGAAATCATCTACTTCCCTTCGCAGCAGTATTCCATTGCTGGAGTTAAGTGTCACAGCACAAACTGGTACAAAACAGAAAAAGAGGTTATTTATCTTCCCTAGCAGCAATTTGCTGCTGCTGGAGGCTCCTGATGCACACGCACTCAGTAATGGGGAGATTTCAGCTCAGCAGCACGAGGACTCCAAGAGTCCCTGGGATGATTTCAAGATGCAGACCAGCATCCATGGGCACAATGCTGCAACTAACAAGGGGTTCCTACATCAGAACCTTTATTATGGAATACTCCATAGGAATCACAGGAAGATCTTTGAACTAAAGCAGGGTAGTTTCCTTTGCCCTCAGTACTTCAGGAGCAGCTGTCAGAATACTTCATACCTTCCCAATATATCGATACTGTTTGGTTTTAATGGCTCCCTAACACTATTTGCAAGTACTCTGCACTCCCAGAAGACAAAAAGCCCTGTGGCTTCCTCTCACATGCAGATGCATCTTACCACACACTCTGATGCAAAGGAGGGATTTTAACCCTGGTTTGTTTGTTGAGGTCACCCTTTTACCACCGAGTCCTCGGCATGCCAACCAGCCCCTGGCAGCCTGTGATCCATATCTGAGTTTTGGAACTCCTCCTGACGTGAGCAGCTCATGTTTTGACCCTGACCACACACTCAAGAGCTGCTCCAGCCTCCTGCAGCTCCTCCAGCCCCCCACAACATGGCACAGGGATGCCCTGGTCTGTGGAAGGCAAAGGCACAGCCCTCAGCTGCCCAAGAAACCCCCTCTTCCAACAGCTGCTCCCCATCTTTCCTAAGAAAAAAGTAGCAGGCTGGAGGGAAGCAGCCCAAGAATTTTAACCAGCCACAAAGCTACAAGATAAACAACTTTGACATGGAGGGGAGAAAGTCTCCAATAAGCAGAAGAAAAACTCCATGTGCAGTTTCTCAATAGATCGATCTGTCCAGGTACACTCCCACACCAAAACCATCTGTTCATCAATAGAGTCTCTGAGAAAGCAGAACAGGTCAGATCATGGCATCACTTCACAGCTTTCCAGACTCTCATAGTGGTGATGGAGACACAGAACAATGCATTTTATCTTGTTCACAAAACACTGAGACCTCCAGATCAAGAGAGGTCTTGGTTCCTATCTCTCCTCATTTATGAGGGAAAGTACCTACAGTCTTTAATTCCAGCTACTTTAACAAAGGCCTTCTCTGCTGCCTCAAAACCAAGAGTCAGTGGTAACTAAAATAACTTTCTCTTGCACGGGGGTGCTCAAAACTAGACCCAGAACACAGAAGTGTCTCAGCAGTGCTCAATAAATGGGAAGGATCACTTCCCTCAGCAAGCTGGCAGCACAACTCCTAACGCAATCCAGGAGGCTCTTGGCCTTCTTTGCTGCTAGGGCACCACTGCTGGCTCATGAACCATCAATATCTTTTCTGCCAAGCTGTTTTGCAGCTGCTCAGTCCCTAATCTGTACTCAGACATGGGGTTTTTCCTCTCCAGGTGTAGGATTTGGCATTTCCCTTTGCTAACTTCCTAAGGTTCTTTATAAGGTTCTTGGTGACCCTTTTCTCTGGTCTGTAGAGATCTCCCTGCTTGGCAGCACACTCATGTGGTGTCTCAGACACTCCTTCCAGGTTAGGATTTGTCTGCAGCTCTAAGTATAAGGATTCAGACAGCATGGAAGGAAAGGAAAACAGGTTGGTTCTCGAAAGATAGCCCAAGAGAATTAAACAACCTCCAAAAGTCCTAGCTCGTGCTCTTCTCTCAGTGAAGCAGATAAATATGTGCTTCAAGAGTGTGTAGTCACATGGGAAAGCCTTATGGATTGAAGTACGGATCACCTTCATACCAGAAAAGAAAAAATGGATCAAAACCAAAGCCAACCCATGGCACCTCCAGGAACCAAACCTTTTCAGACCAGCTGTGCTATAGATGAAGTATTTCCCTCCTCAGCAGGGGACTGGGATATACCTGTAGTGACAGAGCTCAAGGTCTAGCTTACAATTCTACAGAACAGCCACTGGAGACATCAGAACCAGCATCCTGGTTATCCAGCCGACCCTCAGCCATAGGAGGTTCCATTTCCCCTCACATCTCAAGAGCATCTGCCTCCCTCCCCACCCACTGAATCCCAGCTGCAAGAGTGTTTCAACAAAGCTTGCTGGTTTGCAACCATTACTGAAAGCTTGATGTAGTATAAGCTTCTCGTCAGCCAAGATTAGACTCTTTGAGCTCTTATTCTTTGAAGTGAGCTTATGGCCTGTTTGCTTATTTCATTCTGGGAAGCCATCAAAAGGAAACATCACAAGGGAACTAATCAAGCCCGTGTGAAAAGGTGGTGATGCACACTCTTGGAAATCAGTACTAACACGCTGCTGTTACCAAAGGAATTTGGCCTGCTTCAATACTCAATCTGCCAGCACATGCACTCCTCAGGTTTCAAGAAAGTGCTTCCACAGGGAAAACAGAAAGGGACCTGCCCTTCCTGGAAGGCCAGGTTTGAAGGGATTTATGAAACCTCTACACATGAAACAA
Source organism: Falcunculus frontatus (assembly GCA_013398115.1). NCBI lineage: Eukaryota > Metazoa > Chordata > Aves > Passeriformes > Falcunculus > Falcunculus frontatus. Next base: position 603,679 of record VZRV01002982.1, read on the forward strand.
ACTGTAGCCTCTCTACAGGCTACTGGAACCAACATATCCTCACATCACCAGATACAGCTCTCAGTGCTGCAGTAATTCCTAAACTCAGCCCCAGCACACTGAATGAAACTGAACCAGCACTTCAGGTGTCTCCACTTAGAGCAGGAACCACTGAATTCTGCCTCAGAGCTCTGCAAACTCTGTGTTTTACTGAGTGCCTTTTGACATTTTATAGACACACTGAGATCACCACAGATATTCTAGGAACACATGTTCATATTTCATCTCAAATGTCAACGTGGATACATTAAGGAGGGTTTTACCAAAAAAGTGTAGCTGCCACACAACATCTGTAAGGTAACAGCTGATCTCCTACAAAGAATAAGAAAAGTTACACTAAGAATTACACCCAGGTCTAACTATCAATGAAAGATCTACTCTCAAACAGCACACTCCTTTATGCCTTTGGAGGTCTTATTTCAACAGGTCCTGCTGATCTAAAACATCCAAAATGATTTCACTGGTAATGGATACAGCCATTATTCCATAAAATGGAATAAATATCAGTCATCCTGAGACATCCAGCTGCTTGTAGAAAAAGGACTGAGCTCAATGTCAGAAGTGTTTTAATTATTTAAACCCAAGAAACCCAAGCCAACATACCTTAAAACAATGCTTCAGAAATGCTGCTCAGCACAGCACCTCAGAATTTCTGTAATATAAGTTACAGAACAAAATAACATTAAAAATAAGGTCCATTAATGTTAAATGTTGGTAAAGTAAGTTCACAAAATCTGTGTTAGGATGTGATATTTAATATTAATGTATTCCAACCCTTCAGAAGATTTTGCGTATGTGTGAGAAGAAACAAGGTATTGTATTTTCAAGACTGGGGAGGATGAGAAGACTTAAAATTAATAAACAACAGAAACTCTAAGTCCTTTGGGCCAGTTATTTCAATCTACTCATTTGACATCAAAATCAATTGTTCTTTTAGCAACGACAGAGTTAAAAGAAACAAACCCAGACACAACAAAAGAAATCTACTCCCTCAATTACTGCAATACAAACTTAGCTGAAGTCCTGAGTCTCCAAGCCAGGTCCAGCCTCTAATGTGTGAGGGACATACTGTTTCACAACCACTGCATGCAATCCTTGCTCACCAGCCCTAAGCCAGCCACAGGATTTGGAGGGGGCGGGGGGCAGAGCAGGGTGTGTGAAAGACATGAAAATCCATCCTACCATGCGGGTAAATCAATTATCCAACATTAATGGGCTTCAAGGAAAAACCTAATCAAAGCTGATTTCTTTAATAGCTTATATACTTCCAGCATGCTTTGATCAGAAACACACACCCAAACCCACAAACAACAAAAACCTTCTCAGCTGAGGAGGCAGTGGTTCTGTGAAGTCTCCCAAGTTGTACACATCACTTCTGATCTGTCAGCAACATAAGATGCACTGCAGAGTCAACTTCAAAGCCAAAATTTTTAGAAGATTAGAAGTTTCTCTATAAGAGGACTGTACACAACCTGGACTGACATTTCTGGAGCAAGAGAAGCACACAAGATAACAAGTAGGTAAGCTACTTAACTCACTCCCCATGTTATACAAACAGGGGGAATTTACAATCAGTGCCTCTGTAACTCACAGTTGGGAATGCCTCCTTTTTGCACTTGCAGTCCAAAAGATGAAGCTTTTTGTTTCAAGATTTCATCCAACTCCTAAATATGAGCACCAGTTTACAGCAGACAGATGTTTCAGATACAGGTCTTAAAGACTTCAATTAGCCAAACAGAACAAGTTTCATATTGTTAAATGCACATCTTCTAATCTAGAGATGATGAATAAAGTCCAACTGTACACAGTAAGTATTATTATGACTATGATATGATCTGGGCAAATTTAATTTCCTTACTGCAGCTCAGTGAACCTCCCGGATCCTCACAACGCAGCAAATGTTCTTCCTGTAGTTCATAATCTCAAAAGTTGTCTTTCAGTGGCAGGAAGGCAAAATCCTCTCGGAAGTTCGAACAAATGTGTCTTTTAAACGAAACAGCAGCCTAGCAAAACACTTCCTCATTTATGTCAGAAGTAGAAGCTGTGTCAGCTCCCACTCTAATACTCACCCTGTCTGATCAGTGACTTAGCACACCATGGAACCGCTTCCAGGGCTTCTTCCTCAAGTTCAGAACTACAGTTTGTACTTTAATACCTCCTGTAATAGGATCTCCTGACTTTAACATTTCAAGTGAGCACAAGCTTTAACGCAATTCACTCTTCTCACTGGCACAGCACTATCTTAGAACTCCATTAGTTACTCCAGCTTCCAGCCACCAAGTCCTCCAGGGCTTTTGTCAGATTCTCATTTTCTTCTCTCCTCTTACTGCAGCATTGTAGGCATCCAAACCCGACAATATGTTCAAGCCATGGCATGAATAATACTACCCAAGTAATATTTTCTCACCTGACTTTTAAAGTTTATACATTATGGGAAGTTAGTAATTTTTCAGCTGAATAGACTGAACCACTACACACTTCTTTTAGCTTCTGAAGTGCATTTATTAAGGTGAAAATCCTAGTATTTTCTTTTGAGTTGAATCACCTAGTCCAAATACTGTTAGCCATACTGCACAGACCTGATTCTGTTTTCCAGTCGCATTATTACTACAACAAACCCAAACACATTTGGCATGTGTGAGACCTTTCATTCAGAAATCTATTGCCAAACTACAGCTAAATACTTTATATCTTCAGGGAACAAAGCATTGGAACAAGAGAGCAAAAATATCACAAGAAGGAGCAAAGACAGGTGGTTCTATTTATAGCTGGTACTTTCATTTCCAGTTTTTGCATATTCCCTCTGGTCCTGCTGGATTTCATCTCTGGCTGGAAGAAGCCATCCCTGCTCTCAGCACTCTGCCAGCCTGACATAGCAAAGCCAACAGGCTGTCACTTTCCCTTCCATCCTTAGGTAAGCCCTGGGAAAAGGAAGAAACTCTCACCCTGCCTGGAACCAAGCTGGGGTATTCCTCACTCTGGCTGCCTCTCTACCATTCCCTCTAGGACACATATCCCCAGTAGGTTAATTTTCTCCACTGGTTTCTTAAAAGCTCTTTTTGACTTCACATAAAATCAGCAGTCAAACACAAATGTATCACATCCATATGAACATCCATATTTCTTCCTTCAGACTATCTTAGAGGCTCAATTTATTTTTTTGTTCTCCTGCAATACCAGTGGTTTTTGGATAGGAGGGCATCGCAGCTTTCTGTTAAGTGTACAAGTAGGAATCTGCTAAAAAAAAAAATTCCAGGGAACATATAATGATGGCATAGCTACTGTATATGTTAACAAAGCTTGTGTGGAAACAGAAATTTACAACTTAAAATTATTGACAAATTTCCAGTTTTAAGAAAACTTCTCCCCACACATGCACCTGACAAATAGCTGCAGCTACCTCCCTGTGCACCTGGAGTCCCTCTGTTGGTGGAGCAACAATAAACACCGAGGCAAATAAGCTGAGCAGGCTCCTTTCCTGAAGTCACACTATTTGCCAGTTAAATCCAAATCAAACTAGTGAAACCCTGACACGGCAACAACTTAGCACTTGCTAAACTGTTTTATGGAAAACACATAAAGAAACAAACATCAAAAAAGATATACACGTCATTTACAGTCTCAGTCAATGCTACAAAGGTAACAGCACCACTTATTCCTGAAATCCAGGTTTTTAAAGGAGGGATTTGCTGTTAAGGCTGAGAAAGGCAGCATTTCCAAGAAATGACAGCTCACACTGGGGCATTATCCCACACTCTGCCCTTCAGAGAGAGCCACATAAAGCAGTTGGAAGCGCAGCCACAGAGAGCACTGAGAAGTAGGGCAAGCTCCCAAGGCCCCCCGGGCCAGCACTAATATTGACACAGCACATTAGGAGCAGAATTGCTGTAGCTGACAACTCCCTGTCCAGCCAAGGCAGTGCTCAGGACTGCTATGGAACAAGGCAGGACGGCAGGACAGCGACCTCCAGTTCCGAGGGACAGTTAAACCACAATGACAACCCAAGGAAGTCCTTCAGCAGGACATTAAAAGTAAAGTTAGATGTCCCATTCTACCATGTACTGAACACTTAAGTGAATGCTCTTGGCTTCTACTACAGCACTAGCTACTTTTTGTGCTTCCTTCTCTCCTCCTTGGATAAACTGGAATTTCTGTGCAATGTGACACATGTTCAAGGTGAGCCCCAAACACCCTACAGTGCGCACATCACTAACGCCAGTGTTTTGAACAGTTTTGGTTTTGAGGCTTTGTAATTACAGCATTCAAAGCAAGACTTCATGGGGCAAATCAAGTGATAGTTTAGGGGAAAACCAACAGAATACAGCTTGGAGAAAGCTGTATTTGTCTAGTTCAGGATAAGCATGAGATACTGCTGAAAACCTCACAGCAAGGTTTCACAGAACAGCTGATAGAACATCTTAGTGCCACAGGGATGGCTTTACTTCATTTTTTATTCTCTTGTCACTCTCCCTGAGATTTCCCTTCCAGTACTCCAGCAGAGACTTTTATTAAGTCCCCAGAGCCCATATGTGGAGTGTGTTGAATTCATCAGGCTGAATAATAACTTGAGAGAAAGCACAGTCTTCTGGGGGATTAGAAATATCAGCTGTCTTGCTGACAGGTCAGATGATACCCAGAAGCAGCTCAAAGCAAGGGGAGGACAGGTGTCAGAAAAGGGGAAAGGAAGAAATGCCCCACTCAACTACAGTAAGTGGTTAAAATATCCCTGTCACAGCCTTTCTGCACTTTCAAGATATTTACAGAACTCCCACGGGATTTGTTTTCAACACACAAATCACTCCTTGGTTTGAGCAAGACAAGGTGTGCTGAAACCTTTCTACTGATCCACTGTGACATTTTCCCTGCTCTTTTGTGAATGACGAGTTATGAATATACAGACACAGTAGAGGAGTATTTCTATCCACTCTGCAGTCACTGCTGCAGTGGGAGTATGAGCTTTATTTTCTTGAGAAAGGCCTACAGCAATAGGACAGCCCTTCAGAGAAATGGATGATACAACATAATCCTTTCTTGTGCCTCTGTACATTCACAGGCTGATGTTGAGAACCACCAAACTGCCAAACCTGTGACATTCAGTAGCCAGAGATACAGCTGGATACCAGCCTCAGACCGGCATCTTCCAGACAGACTTTTAAGTCTATGATTTCTAATTTAAGTCATCAGTCAAGTTTGAATGCATATTTTTACATTACAACTGAAACTGAAGAAGTTTTAAAATTGCTGCTGTATTTGGAACAAAGACTCATGTTCCCAAATCATGACAGCCTTTATAAAGGCAGAGGAATGATCAGGGAACACCAGCAGTTCACTTAATGGGATCCTTATGCTACGCAGACATCTCAACCACTACAAAAATTAAAAATAATGGTAATGCAAGTGGGGAAGAACAGTGTGTAATACACACACATACAAAAAAAACAAGATAAAAAATCCTGCCAAGACCAAACATGGGCAACTAAGAAAGCCTGTTCAGAAAAAACTCAACACAAGACACCACAGCCACCCACCTCAAAAAAAGGACTCTTCATAAAACTGAAGGCTGCATGCTTGATGGGTTTTTTTTAATGATTTCTTGTCCTTGACTCAAAGATCCATCCACGCAACACCCTCCTTTCCTCTCCTAATCAAGAACGGATGCAACACAGAGCAAAGGGACATCTGACTAACAGTTGCAACCAGAAGTTTTTCCAACCCATTGTTTTATTCCAAAAGAGAACATTCCACGACCTACGCAGTCTGATCCCAGTGGACCTAGGGAGGATCACTAGACAGTTCACATTCCTCCTCAAAAAAGCTTAAGTAGGTTTAGATGATTTTATTTCTGCAAGTAGCAGACTTGTGCCAAATATTAATAATGCAGTCCCTTAGTTACCACTTACAAATGCTCATAATTATTTACAGCTCCCGAACAGAGGATGGCTTGGACATCATCCAACATATCCACAGCAATTAAATTTATTAGAAAATGGAAAACTTTCTACTTTCGCTCAGTAGAACAAGAAAGGCAATGAGTTCTGCTTAAAGAACAATGAAATAAACTGGTCTTCTTCAGCTTAGGAAACTGGCAGGACCAAGGTCTACAAAATCATCAGATGTCATGGGGACATCGAACAAAGCTTGGCTGAAAGTCTCAAAACAACACAGCTTTTCACATGAGCTGGAAGGCTGTGGAAACTCTCTGCCAGGTAACAGGAGGGCTAGAAGCCCATGCGGTTTGCACAGAGAGGTAGGACCAGCTCCTGGAAAGGAATTCTGCTGAGGGTTACCACCACATGTGGTCTGTGAAGTCCCTGAGCTGAAAATAACTGTGGGCCCTAATCCTACTCTTCATCAGGAGCAGCTCACAGCCCTCCTGGAGACAAGACTCTACAGGAACTGGGTCTTCATTGTGGCACACAATGGTCTCTCTTGCCTTCTTTCGGTATCAGCTAAAGGACACTGTCTCCATGTCTAAGTATTTAGAGAAACTTCTATTTACAAGTATGATATACATGGAATACTCATAGGGAAAGTGTGAAATATGCAACATCCTCAAAAAACCTTTCCAGGTCAACTTTGGTTTAAGTTCACCCACCTGCAATTACCACCCTACCACCACTCAGCACCAGGTGGAACATTTGAACTGAATCAGTACACAATATGAGTTTAGCAAAGCAGTTTGCAAAAGCTTAGCTTATCAGAAAAAAAACCAGTCTAATACGGGAAGCCAGGTTTATATGCTCAGTGTCTGCTTTCGTAAGTGGAATTTCAAACCCAGTTTGAACAGCTGAACTCCTCTGCAGCACCCAGAAACAACAGCACAGAGCAAGGAACCCCATAAAAGTCAGCAGGCACAAACCACCCAAAACAAACACTCAGAATGGCAGTCCCGAGCCCCACCTCGCCAAGCACTTCAGGCCATACACACTTCCCCACTCACCTCAAGTCTTTCCTACAGTATCAGATCTTCCCTATCACTAAGTAGAGCTCTCAATTCTCTTTTTAAAAGAGGCCAAAGGAGCCACTAAAGCAGGCAAACTGTTACTGATCATAGAATCATTCAGGCTGGAAAAGACCTCCAAGATCATCAAGTCCAACCTTTGACCTTTGATTACACACAGGGAAAAACCCAACCAGACAAACATACTTAGAACAGAAAAGAATCACATATTTCAGAGGATCATGTACTAAACAATAGATAGAAAGAGTTCTGGCTTTTTTCAGAGTTCTGTTTTTCTGCAATGTTCACTTCAGTCTCATGCACTATTGTGCCCTGACTTTAAAAGAAAAAGAAAAGAAATACATACCCTTTTTTGTATGTGTGTTTTCTTCAGTCACTCATCTGATGCTCAACTGAAATGCTTTTTGAGGATATCTGCTAAAGTCCCTTCAGCTGTCTTCAAAGGCTCTGCCTTCTCTACCACATGCAATGAATTTATGTGTTGTCCCTAAAGGTACAAGCTTAAATTTATATTCTATAAATTCTGAAGTAACTGACTAAACACAAAATATTTACCCTGAGTAACTTAACTGACAAATGTAAAGGCACTTTCATTATCTTCATGTTAAATCATGCCATCTTTGTTTTCCTAAATATGAGTATCAGCTCCTCAGGTTGCTCTCCCACTTTTGTCTCCCTCAAGTATCAATGCTCAAAATTTTCACCTTATCACAGGTATTAAAGCTTGATATTCTTATTTCAAAAGAAAGAAGTGTTATATTTTGCTCCCTTTAATTATTAAGATTACAGACCAAAAGTGAGGTTTGCTTTGCTTTTTAGTTTTGCTGAACAAAACTCGTGGGTATTACATTTTATCTATGCTTTAGAGAAAAACAACATGAGAACCCACTGCAGTATTTTTAACCTTTTAACTTGTTTTGCTGCAAGAGTCTCTGTAGTCCCCTCCTCTCTGCTCCAACTCTCTCCAGCCCTCCCTCTCCTCAGCCTGGTAAAAGCTGTATGTCCTTCCACTTCCTTCTACTCAAACATAGAGTATCATACAGATAAGCAGGCAAGTTTTATCTTAACCTAATACCAGATCCATTCATATCTGTTCCCTTGTACAATCATAAGTTCTGCTCTCCTCTGCTGCAACAGGAGGCAACCTCATCTACTATTTTATAGGACACACTGATAGGCTGTATTTCAGGCCAAAGTTTACTTTACGAAGATATCCTGTAAGAACCGATGTGTTGTAAGAATCCATTACCCACCTCCTACCTTTTCTGTTCCAAAGCTTAGTTCTTCTTGTTCCTAACTTCCAACTTTTCTAGCCTGAGTTTCACTAAGTCACCTATCTGCTATTAAACCTCATTTCATTTTCTCCTACCAGATAACATTATCAGCTCATTGACTGAAGGATTAATCCAGTGAATTGCTTTTTCCTCCTTTAACTAAGTTTAGCTGTGTTCCTTTCATCTGACACCGTAAATCTATGTTTGCAAACTAGTTCATTCCTTGAACTCTTTTCAGTTTTCTATTCACACTTTATCAAGTCCGGGAAAGTATTAAAGTTATGACATAATTAACATCCTACATAGATCAACCTACCTTTGAGTTCAGCTTGATATCCTTGTTTACCAAAGCACAGATTCTTTTGTGCACCTCTCTAACGCTGCCCTGGGAACTGCCAGTCAATAAAGTCCTTCAACCCTCAGTCACTTCCTCTTGGAAGTGTGACATACAGAAACAAGAGTGTTGGCTTCTAGTTAGAAAGGGCACATGTATTTCTCAAGCAAGCCAAGTGGAAATTGCCAGAACCAATGCTACTGACTAATCCTTGCTCAGCTCACACACGGTAACGATGAATCAGTTCGATAGTTTATTTAATACAGGGCTAGGTGGATTTCTACAGTGCAGCACAGACTCCTCTTTGGGAGATTCAGGTGACAGAATTCACACTATTTCATTAGATGAGAAGTTGAAAATCTAACCTTTTAATCCTTTGTAACTGCAAGTTTTTAACCTCCTGGCATCAGCATTCAGCTGAGTACTCCCATACAGCTTACCTAACCCCACAGTGAACTGTTCAGACATCCAAAATAGATTAAAACTAATCCTGTAAAGAAGTAATTTCTAAAAAAGCTCCAAGTCTGAGAAGATGATGGTAAAGTGGTTCAGGAAGTCAAACAGGTACCAGCACTGTACAAAGGAGGGGAGAGATGATGAGCTCATCAGTGAGTGTCCATGTAACTTCCCTTGCAAACACACACCTGAGCGTGGGAGCACACAGGTAAACTCCTAAGGGGAGATTACAGCAAAAGTAACCCTACAAAGCCTCCAGAGTAATAGATGCATTCAAGAAACACTCTGAAATGTATTTATTTCGTTTGTGAGCTGCTGCTTTGGATAAATTTGCTCCTTTTCTGGAAGGCTGTTTTATCAACACCCAAATGAAATCCATCTCCAATCCACAGGAGCACAGTCAAGAAAGAACCTGGATGAATGTTACTCAGGTTAGGTTTAAGAAACGTTGCTCTGTGTGGGGATGGCACATGAAACCATCAAATCTTACTGCACTGAGGTGACTGATGCCTACAGCTGAGCAGTGGGAATGTGAAAAGTATGAAGATAAAAGCAGAATACAACAACAGAAGGAGCCACCAAGAACTGAGTGACCAGCCCTTTGAAGGGTGGAAAACAAGGAAAAGCTCGCATGTGGAAATGATTGTGATGAGTACACTCCTGGAAGGACGTGTGGAAAATACAGAACTACATGATTGAAGAGAAACTCACTCGCTGCTGCCAAACAAAGACTCAGCCAAATTCCGTCATAGGGAGGAGTTAAAGGGGATGTGCTGGGTTGTATTTGGAGGTGAAAAACTGTAATCCTTTACTACAACATGCAATGAGGTTTGCTAGAAAGGGCAACCAAAGTTAGCTGTACTCATCCCTAACGTTTCTCCTTTAAGCTAGTGCATCAAGATTCTTCCAGGTGTTGGAAGGGCAGGGACGTTTCTTTTTCTGCTTCCTGAAAGTCTTTGGAATCCACTTGCCAGCCACTCCTCCAGGCAAACCTGAGAACTTGCACCAATATTATTCTGTGACCTGGTTGCCAACACAGCATCGCTCCAAAACATCGTCACCGCCACACAACACACACGCACGAAAGAGCAAACAAAGCACTCACAGAACTGATCTAAAAGGACAGAAAGCCACACACAGGCAATTCTAAGGGTGAATTCTTGAGTGTGTGTGTCTGTAAATAAAGTCAGAGGCTAGCTAAGACACCAGTTACCAGGTTTTCCAAAGTCACCAAACAAAATCCAACAGAAAAATGGAAAAACAGGTTTCATTGACAAATAACAGAAACCAGTACTTTTCCAGGTTTGTCAAGGGACTCCATCATTCCAGTATGTTTGGGGCTACAGGAAACTAGCAAACCACAGAAATATCCTAAAACTACAGGATGAGTCGGACGAGTGACCAAATATTTGTTGTAAAAAATAAGAAGTATGCATCTGAAATGTGTGCCAAAGGAAGTAGATTACACAAGTGTTACAGCACACCATGAATGAATCCATGGAGCCTTAGGCACTTGCCTGAGCAAATCCTGCTCTAAAACGAATGTTCATTTTGTCTAAAAGGCACGCAGAATTCTCCAAAACTAAGCACTTAAAAAAACTTTAAAAATCTTAAAATGTTGAAAAATGATCATCAATATGCTACAGCACTAGCTGGATCCCTAATGAGATACCAATAGGTACTTTTTGCTCACTCTTTTGTTATATGAAAGAGTTGGTTTTTGGGTTTTTTTTGGTTCTGCTTCTACCCAAGATGTGCAACTATTTGGTCCTTATTAGTGTTCATATGCCCTAGGAAAAAAATAAGCCAATTCACTTTAAGTAGCAGGCATGGATTCTTCTGTTATCTGCTGAGCTAAACCTTGTCTTACATTCCATTTATATTCCAAATAAAGTCCAAAATTTTTAGTAAATCTTTTTAATAAGGGTACATTACAGTCTTAGAAAGTTTTTCAGGCACTGAACACAAGAACAATTCTCCTTAACAGCTATTTGATAAGAACATCAAGAACAAACTATGGTGCCAATATTTCTCTTAAATGGAAGCCTGGAGAGATTTTAGAGAGCTTTGCTTCTAAAAAACAGAATATTCAAATGAACTGGCAGCAAGATGAGATCTATGCCAAGTTTGAGAATCATTCTTAAGCAGCAATTCAAGACTTTTTTTTTTTTTTTTTATCAGACAGGTCCTCTCCTCAAAGGCAGCAGAGGTGTGAACAACTAGGGAAGTTCAAACCATGTATTGTCTTGGAAAAAAAAGTCTTCTTCCCCTCAGTCTCTTTCCTATATTCCATTTCCTCCAGACTTCCTGGCAAGTTTAACTGGAGATATTGCTGGGACTCTGCCAATTTTACATAAATTATCAGTTTGACAACAACTTGGACACATAAGTGTTCAGCTCTGGCAAAGTCAGGTGACGGTGGTGAACGAGCTCCTGAGAGATTTGCGTATCTGAAACACTTCTATATTTGTTCATCTGGAAACCCAGAGGCACATGGGCCAGGGAGGGGAAAGGGAAAAGAGTCAGAGGTCTGCCTGAGTTACTCTTCCTTGTTATAAAAGAGAAGTTTTTAAAAATGGCACAATAAATACTGAAAAGCTCCACTGTTTGGCTCCAGAGAGGAAAGTAAAAAGTTGCTTATTTTTCTGGCTTCTGGGTTTCAGTGTCAAAGCCAGATTTTTTCATCAAATTTTTCACGTAGATTTATGAAAGAAATGACCCAACACAGCTTAATCCAAAAATATTCTGTCACAAAGCCTCCTCTTCCACACGAAGGTTGCAGTGTAACACATTTAAAGCAGCACTCTTCACACTTCCTGCCTCTCCCACTTCTCCTTCAGCACTACTCAGTTTGTGAGCTGTGCTGTTTCCTAACCTACAAAAGCAGAAATGTTTATGAAGCCACAAGTTGTATGGAATCAGTAATCTTAAATCACTCTCCTGAAGCAAATACTTAGCTTTGAGACCTAGCAGATTGCCCAGGCCTGGATCTTTGCCCAAATACAAATGCCACCATGGAGCAGAGGGACAGGATACACGGATGGAAATTCTTAGCCAGGAAGGAGTTGGAGCATTGATGGAGGTTACATTGTCCATGGCAACCCAGTTCAAATGATCATCAAAACTGCTGTCCAAACTCATCCAGCTGCCCATGGATGATGCAAAGGATTCATGTGTCATTATAAACCAAACTGCTGGGCACTGAAAGCAGGTTAATTCTTTTCGGCCACAGGATTTTGTCCTGTCAAAACACCCAAGCAGAGCCCTTATGATCCTGCCCTGAACAGTGGCATTTCCCCACATATTCCTCAAAAATCTGCAAAAATCCATCAGTCAGAGCAGAATTCTCGGAAGGAACACATACAGAAAGGACACAGTCAGAAAACCTGCACAATGGCATCAGCTGTATCCAACTGTTAAAATTTGCTCTAAGATGGTGAGTTGATGATCTCCACCAGGAATGGGAATGTAGAAACAGTTTCTCCAACAGCTGACTGCAATCACCTTCTCCTCTGCTGGTTTTTTTTTTCCCCCTCATCATCTTATTCCTGATAATGACAAAAGCATTAGAGTAAGACAAATAAAGAGCCACTCCAGCTAAGAAAATAAAGCAGGCATTTGCTATGGAAGAGTCTCATGGTCAAGTCAGATAAATTAGGACAGGAATTACCTCATTCAACAAATAATGCCAAGTACAGTAATTGAGATCTCGTTATTGCCAGCTGCGATATCTTAAACAGACTGAACTGGATTTTAAAATGCTATAATAGGGAAATACCCATCTTTCTTCAGACTATTTCCTTGGCCAGACAAGCTGACCAAGTTGCACATGTCTCAGATAGAGAAAAATGTATTTATACAAAGTCCTAAAATTTCTAACAGAAGTGAAACAGAAAATCCCAACACAAACCCAAACTAGCATAAATTCTTATATCTGCTTTTCTATTTAAAATAGGAATATCCAATCGCTGGCCTTGTATTTCTAAAATATTAACTACTTCTAGTACTTCTAGAATTTGGACCTAAACTGCATAGCAAGCATTTGCCAACATTCTGAACAGATTGTTCTTTAATTACAGCACACTGACAGCAATTCTAACGTTTTCATACGACAAGTCCCTCTAAGAAGTCACTGAACCTGACTTGAGAGGTTTCTAAAATAAACTACAGTATTCAGAGGCTGGTTTGGTCATTGCAGTGAAAATATATTTTAAAACAAGGAAAAAAAAAGATGAAACTCTATACAAATAGGAAGAAAACAACACTATTTGTAGTAGAAACTTCCAAGCCATAGTAAATTGGGTATAGATGAAAACCACAGTAAAATGTTATTCTAGGATAGCAAAATTGCCTAATATTCCGGGGCTTTATCAGATTGATAAGGAAAAAAGCAATTCCAGGTATCAGAGCCTTCTAAGATCACATAAGTAAATTTCTGGATTTATGAATTTGGGCCATATCCTGATTATGACACAAAAATATTCTTAAATATGTTGAGGGCACAGTGTTGATACTGACTTTTTTCATCAACTCATTGAATTAATTTAATCAACAACAAACCAATTTGCAAATGCAAATGCCAAGATTACAAATTATGCCTTGGCAACAAAGCACATCGGGAAAGGCAAAAGAGGAATAAAAAGGCATCCTGTTTCTTAGTCAACAATTCTAGAACCTCAGTCTGGAAACCCCAACATGGTCAAGCCAAGGTTAAAAAAACATAAACCTCCAAAACAAACATCTGATTGTTTGCAACCTACTCTGGACCACAGATTCTATCCCTGAAAAATGAGCGGCCATTCAAATCTATGGGCAAAATAAATATTATTTTACAAGGTTCTATGAAAACTAATAAGCCAGTAGCCAAAGTGCAGCAGAAGGCCCAAAACTCAAGGAGATTAAAAATACAATTATCAGAGGTCCTTGAGTGAAAGATAAAAATATCAGTAGAACTCAAACCAAAGCCAATTTGCTGCCACTCTTAACAACTATACTGCATACACACAACATAAAGGATAAAAGTTTTGATATTTTAACAGACCATTTTGCTTCAAATTGGAACAGAAGTCCTAAATTTTGTAACGCTCCAAGAAAAATCCACAGACAACAAAGAAATCCATTCATAACAAGTTAAGGAAAAGAAAACCCAACCAAACCAGTTCAAGGAAACTACAAAACTAACTGCTTTAAAGACAGAAAAAACATTCTTACCAAAAAAAAAAAAAAAAAAAAAAAAAGAAAAAAAAAAAAAAAAAAAGTTTATTATTTTNAAGGAGAAAAGTTAAAATAAAAGTTTATTAGCTTTATTTTCTCCTGTTTTTTCTAGGAAGTAACTTTTCCTTCTCACTTCACCTGATAAATATTCTGCAGTACAGCATTATGTAGCAATACCAGTCTTTCTGATTTTGTCCTTCTTGGTTAGGCAAATTATAAAAGGCAAAGGCACCTTAAGGAAGTTTTCGTGATAAAAAGAACTTGGGATCAAGAATAATAGTAATTTCTGAGTTCTCTGTTAGTCTTATTGCATTCACCCTTCAAAACCTACATCAATCCCAAATGGATTATAAAAACCTCAGAGTTTCCTGAGTAGTCCTGTATCAAGAATACATCCAGTCTTTAAAAGACATGGATCCAACTCACTTATTTTTAGCTGACACAGAAAGGAATTAAGGCAAAAGGCTGCAATTGAATGAGCACCTAAGAATTACTTTAACGTGCCTTCCTAGGAAAGTGATTTCAGAGACATGGTGCCAAAAGATGCTGCCTAGGAATCACCAAACATCCTTCCCAGTGCTACAGCAACTGCCCATGGGAAGATGGATTTTGCCACACAGGGAAGAACTGTTCAAGGATTTAGCATTGTGTTTGCTGCCCTTCCCAGGTGCCCCTAAACTGCCTTGTACCTCTGGAAAACAGAGCCCACCAACATCTGCAAGGAAAACCCTGCCAAAACGACCCCAAAAACTACAACCATCTGCCTCAGCTGCTTGGACTCATGAATGGGCCTCTTGAAAGTCAGCAGAGAGCGTCAACACCTTGGGCCCCAAGAAATGTGGCTTGTTAGTTCTCCCCTCTAAACTCCTGCCAAGGAGATCTCCTGCTCTCTAAGTAGCCTACTGGCACCATTCCTACTCAAGGCCAACCTACTAAACTCCAGCACGGCTTCAGCACGGGATCACAAGCTGTTCTGACATCAGCAGCTGACCCAGAAGTGCATCCAACACAGCAGACATTGAGTAACAGCTTCTCAAATGGCAGCAGACTGAAAAGGTTACAAATTCTCAATGTGCTGCCTAAGAAATATCTTTCTGCAGCTGCAAAGGAGAAAGCGTGACCTGAACAGAGAGAAGAGAAATGAATCCTTGCAGGCATAGAAGGAGCTGGGTCCTCAAATCATCCTGTACTTTACAAAGAACCTATTATCAGCCAGTTCTTGAACTGAATTAAACTATAAACCAGGAACTTGAGCATCAGCTAAAATCAATTTGAAATAATACCAAACACAAGGCAAACTATCAATCTTCTTTGGGGTAAAGACTGAAATGTCAGACTATTTTTTTAGTTAATGAATATTCCAGACTAACAAAGCCTGAAGATGCTGTTTTGATCTGTGTTCTTCAGCAGAATGGATTAAAAAAGAAATTACATTTCTCAACATCTGGTGAAAGATCAGGTTTCCAAGGAGATGAAGTCTGGGCCTTGGATAAGTAGCCTTACTGCATTTTTCCAATAAATTGAGGTAAAAAAGGCAGGTGCAATGTGCAGTTAATGGCAGTGAGTTACCTCGATACCCACCCCATTCAATGTGCAGCTCAATTAAACAGACATCACAGGTTATCTGACAATGTTCAAAGTGATTAAATACAGAGTAAACCAATTGGATAATTACAACAGAAATTTCTTCCTCACACAAAAAAATCCTCAAAACTTAAACAGGCTTTCTGAATAACTCAATACACCAACTCTTAGAAAGAAAAGCCTTCTGATTTTTTAAGTGCAAAGTTTTTCTGCTTCAATGTCTTGAGTTTCAACTATGTAACACCTGAGCACCAGTTGGGATTTGATCTAAATAAACCCAGAACAGATTTCCTACTGCAATGTAAGACTCCCACATACTTTTAGATATATACACACACTCCACAGGCAGAGCACACCTCTGCTTTGCTTCATCCATTATCAGCTTACTACCTAAAATCCATCTACAGCAACTCTTAGAGAGACTGAAAGACCCAGACTGAAAGCTCTTTCACCAGGTTTGAAAATGCCATAAACCACCTTATTTGCATCTTCAAGCACCTCTAAAACATAGACCGTAATCTCTGTGGGTTGTTCAAGCAGAACTTTCAATAACCAAATTTCAAAAGTTGGTAACTGAGTTCCAGTCAGCATCATCCAGTCAGCTACCGCATTTATCAAAATCAATTATTTCAGGCTGAAGCTCTCAAAATATGATGACAGCCAAAAAAGAAAGTTTCAAAACATGTTTAATGTATCAAAGTAAACAGAGAAAGCTTAAATATTGCATTCTGTAAACTTAGGGAGAAACAAAAAGCTACACAAGATTAAAAATACGTATTTATTTTGGGCTTCTCTTTGCAGTCATTTGCATATGATATGCCTTTATACAGCTTTTGTTGAAGACAACTAACTTCAGAGAACTTCCTAACGCTTGGAGATACAGGCAGCTGCTTTTTACTGCTTTTCTGCTCTTTCTTAGAATCAGAACTATGGACAAAACTGATAATAAACATTAAAAATGAAAAGCATGCAGGTTACAGAACTGAAACAAAGTCATTACAGGATGCACCAAATTTACTTTGTTTTACTTAACAATAATGGATTCCTTCAGGTTTTCCTGTATCTCCTGTCAAAGTGTAACAACACAGGCAATGGGCCCTATGATGAAAACAGCTTAAAATATTATATTTGAACATGAAAACAGCACTTCTGTACTCCTGTAAACAAATTAATCTGCATGTCTCCTGGTATTTCGAGCATGCTTGAGGTCAAGTCCCTTGGAAAAACCTGCCTTCCTCACCTGCAGCTCTCACAGGTCTCAGCTTTGTCATCAGTCTTGCACAGCATCAAAGAACTGAGTGCAACTTTAAGCTCCACCAAATAAATCCAGTGAATGCTCTCTGTGTTTATTCCTGGTTTCCCAAAAGACTCCTCGAGAGCAGATATTTAAAGGAGAAAAACAAATCTCCTATAAAGTCCCCCTACAAACATCACCTTCCTAATACATCCCCAGCAAGGGTCCCCAAACACAGCAGCTCTCTTGGAGGCACAGGGTGACAGTGACATGGCAGCAGGCCCTAATTCCAGCTCTGGCTTTGTGGAATCCCAGCTCCAGCCACTTGAGCTTCCTGACACCCAAACCAAACAACTTTCCTCACGTTCTCTGTGGTGCTTCTCTCGTCTACTCTCCCAAGGAACTTCTTTTACAGAGCTTGAGCCTACACAACCCCACACACCACAGCTGGCATCCAAACAATGTAAATGCACAGCAGGGAAGAGAATATGGGATAAAACAGCACAAAACCCCAATGAAATGCTGTGGCTGTAGATTATTTTACACACTCAATTTCTACAAGCAGGCATAAAAACCCAAGAATGGTGATGAGAAGCACAAACCCACAGAAGTCAGTAGGAGTAAAGCTTTTCCCCTTAATAAGCAGCTGTGGTTTAGAGTAACCAGAGAGAGGTCTGTAGTTCCTGATGCTTCAAAGAGCTATTTACATTTGCATATTCCTGGAGGATACAAAACATACCTTCTGAAGAGGGTAGAGTTTAACCTCAGCCTTCTGCAAGACCATTTACAGAGACAGTTAGCCAGAATTAATTGGAACAAACATCCTTTCTTTTCTCCCTTACAGACTTAGCTGCAGCCTGTGTATTATCAGTCATTCACGTTTAAAAAGTCTTTTTGATTTAAAAAAAGATAGGCAGGACAGGTACTTTTAATACAAGCATATTTAAAAAAGAAACATAGTATTTTGAATGTTGAAGCTCCAGAATGTTAAATAAAAAAAAAATCTACTTAGAGATTGAATTTTGAAAAGAGATTAGATTCAAAATTATTCAAGCAGACGATCACGATCTGCAGCTGACCCTTTCTACCTCACATACTAAGGAAATACTTTAAAATTCCAGTAGGCATATTTGCTTCCAAGGCAAGAAAACACACCCACTTGTTCCATCACCGTTATTTTTCAAGTACGAAAATCTTCCCAAAACTGTTATAATCGAGGCACTGGAGTAACAGAAACCTCAGCAATTAAAAATGCAAAGCGATTCCCTTGCCTCCCCAAGCGCAAAATCCTGATCTTGGGAAGCCACCTTCGTGCTCCCGGTGTGTTACGTTCACCGCTGAAGGAAAACCTTCCTCTCCCTGCGACAGGAAAGGCGCACACAGGTGTCCGACAGGGCACCGGGAAAGCTGCCCGGGACTGGGGGGATCCCCACGGAAAAAACCCCGGCGGGTGTCCGGGATGCTCCGGGCGGACGCGAGGAGCCCCCGGCCGTGCGGCTGGCACCTGCCCGCAGGTGGGACCGGCCAGCGTGCGACACAAACAGGGAATTCCCAAGTACCGCCATCGTTCTGGGCTTTCACACGGGGCCTCCCCGCTCCGGCAGTGACCGGCGGAGACCCCGGGGACCCGCTCGGACAGGGCCGCTCCCATGGCGGGGGAAGGGGCACCGACCCCTCAGTGAGACCCACCCGAGCCTCCCTGTCCCTGGGGGCGACTGGCACCGGGGAGGGGGCACAGCCCGGCACGCCCCCCCGGAGCCCCCGGGACCGCCCCTGCCCTCCGCGGGACCCCGGCCCGGCTCTGCCCCGCGGGGTCCGGCCCCGGGCCCGCCTGCCAGCCC